>OW240917.1:115996432-116010901 GCA_933207985.1 Pelobates cultripes | reverse complement strand
CCCATTCTCATTATGGCCCCCACCCGCCGCCCAGGGGTGGGGGCCGGGGGGGGGGCAGAAGGTCCCCCCCATTCTCATTATGGCCCCCACCCGCCGCCCAGGGGTGGGGGCCGGGGGGGGGCAGTAGGTCCCCCCCCTCATTCTCACTATGGCCCCCACCCGCCGCCCAGGGGTGGGGGCCGGGGGGGGGCAGTAGGTCCCTCCCCATTCTCCTTATGGCCCCCACCCGCCGCCCAGGGGTGGGGGGAGTACTGCCCCCCCTCTCATTCTCACTGTTTAGGGGTGGGGGCCAATAGTTTTTTTTTTTTTACAGTGAGCAGCCACAGGCTGCTCACTGTTTAGTGGACATGCCCCTACTCGCGGGATAGCGAGTAGGGGCATTTGGGAGATTTTAATCTCCCTTGTGCTATTATGGGGGTCATATTGACCCCCACAGAGTGAGAGGGGGTACTGGGGGGGGGGCTTATGAAGTGGTGGGGAGCACTGCTCCCTGCCGCTTCTATAGTTACATATTACAAGGAGGGAGCTGCATGCCGGTAGCTCCCTCCTTGTAATAAACTAAACGAACAAACATACACTGATACTCAGATACACTGATACATTGTGTTTGTTTGTTTGTTCGGCTGATCTTTCTATTCACTCATTCGCCTGTCTGATGAATGAATGAATAGATGAAATTCCCGTTCGCATGTCCAGGTGTTTCACTGGGCATGTGCGGGAATCTCAGTGTCTGCCTAGTGTGGGCTGATGACGTTTCCCTGAGGGACTTCATCTACCCACACAAAGATGGCTGCGCCCTGAATATAGATCGGGGCAGAAAATAAGGATAAAAAAATAGGTAATGTGGGGGGCTTAGGGGCATTTAGGGGTGACTAGTGGGTCAATTGGATGTAGTGGAGGCGGGAGAGGGGTTAAAAAAAAAACAGAATTCGGCATGACAGTGCCGCTTTAAATTTAACAGGCTACTATTAATTATCAACAAAAGTTTATAAAGTCCACAATTCATGCGATCACCAAAATGTGAAAGTATGATGTATAGTAGCTGCTAGAAAGGGAACAAGCAGCATTAGCTTTTTTTTCATTACCTAGCCGTAGAGAAGTCACTTGTCAAGTTGAAATTGATCATAACAAGGCATGAAACAAACATGTATTACTGACACTAGAGTTGTAAAAGCGCTGTTTAGGTGCTCTGTCTCCCTTGCCTGGTTTTAAAAAGGCATTTTACTTAACTTTTTTCCAGCACCGCGTTGGTCTCCCCACGGCTCGCCCAGCCTTGCTCCACTTCCTTGGATGAGAGTATTAAATTTGACGTTCTCAGCCAATCTAATGCTATCCCATAGGAGGCTATTGCACATGCACAGCACCAATCAGCATCTCTATGTTGGTGCAGTGCATGTGCACAGGGCCGGTGCAAGGATTTTTGCTGCCCTAGACAAAAGTAAAGTTTGTCGTCCCCCCTCCATGTGACATCACAATGCCCCATCCATATGATCTGCCATGTTAACTAACGCCAGTGCTGCAGTGCCGCCGTGTTTACATTAAAAGGCCTGCAGGGACAGGCTATAGACACCAGAACCACTACATTAAGCTGCAGTGGTTCTGGGGACTATAGTGTTTCTTTAATGTGAGGTAAATTAAAGATTTGTGCCACGAATAATATACTAGATTGCCTACTTACAACCAGATGAGGATGGTGATGGGCTCTAGCTGCAGTCTGACTCCACTGGTCTGGTGTAGAACAGGCTCTCTGGAGGCGGTTTGTAACTGTGGTCACAAAAATTAATGTTCTGGGAGAACATAAGTAAGCAGCTCCATTTTTTGGGGGCCCTTTACACAGCTCAAGGTCCCAGGGTCCACCTTCATGTTCCACCAATGAGTTTGTTCACAGGGGGTGGAGTGTGTAGGGGATGTCCTGATATGTGTGTAAGAAATGCATTGTGTGAATCTGTGTTTGTATGTGTAAGGGTTGCAAGGTGTGTTTCTGTGTATATACGGGATGCAGTGTGTGCGTCTGTAAGGGGTACACTGAGTGTCTGTAAGGGGTGCATTGAGTGTGTATAAGGAATGCATTGTGTGTTTCTGTGTGTGTAAGGGATGCATTGTGTGTAAGGGTTGCACTGCTTGTGTGTGTGTGTCTGTGTGTGTAATGCATTGTGTGTGTAATGCATTGTGTGTTTTTCTGTGTGCAAGGGGTGCATTGTCTTTGTGTGTAAGGGGTGCATTGTGTGTGTGTGTGTGTGATGGATGTCAATCTCCCCCCCTCCCTTGTCACTCTCTTCTCCCTTCATGTCACTCTCTTCTCCCCCCGTTTTCACTCTCTTCTCCCCTCCCCCTCCCCACTCTCATTCCCCCTCCCTCCCCTGTCACCAGGGCCGGACTGGGAAAAAAATTCGGCCCGGGCATTTTTTTATCACAGCGGCCCACTAAGAAGGGGGCGGGGCAGAGAGGGTGTGTTTTGTCATCACTCATGACAAACACGCCCCCTCTCAAAGTGAGCATGTTGGTTCAATGCTCTTCCAGGGCAGACCATGCACAGAGTTCTGCTGAAGAGCTCTAGCATGAGAAAAAAGCCCTGTATTTGTTCTGCACAGTGCAAGCAAATTTAATAACATGCTTGCACTGTGTTTCCTTGCAACTTGTCTCTGGTGTCTCTATAAATGGATACCAGGAGACAAAAGGGTCAGGAAAGAGTATTGTGCATGTGTTTTGGAGCCTGCTTGGGGTATTGCGTGTGTGCAGAGTGAGCTGGTCGTGGTGTGGTATTGTGTAATAAGGTCGGTTTTAGTCGTGTTGTGTTTGTGGTGTAATGTAATGCATATGTGGCTAGGGGCTTTAGAGAATGTGTGTTTAGGGGATGTAGCAAGTGTATGTATACAGGCTATAGTGTGTGTGTGTGTGTGTGTGTGTGTGTGTGTAGGTGATGTAGTGTTTGTAGAGAGTGTGTGTTCAGGGAATGTAGTATGTGTTTGCTTATAAGGAATCTAGTGTGCGTATAGGGGATCTAGAGTGTGTGTGTGTTTGAAGGACCCAGAATATGTATAGGAGATCTAGTGAGCGTGCGTATATAATGGATTCAGAGTGTATATAGAGATCTAGTGTGTGTATGTGTGTAGATGATCCAGAGTTGGGTAGAGGATCTAATGTGTGTCTGGAATGAAATGTGTTTAGGGGTGCTGTGTGTGTGTGTGTGTGTGTGAGGGGTGCTGTGTGTGTGTGTGAGGGGTGCTGTGTGTATATTTATATGTGTATATATATTATATAAATATGTTTGGAAGTATTGTGTATGTGTGTGATGCAGTGTATCGGGGGTTGTGTGTGTATGTGAGGGGTGCAGTATGTGTGTGTGATGGATCCTGTGTGTGAGGTGTGGGTGCTGTATGTGATTGATTTGTGTGAGGGTGCTGTGTGTGTGGGTGCTGTGTATGATGTGTGTGAGAGTGCAGAGTGTGATGTGTGTGAGAATGCTGTGTGTGAGAGTGCTGTGTATGATGTGTGTGAGAGTGCTGAGTGTGAGAGTGCTGTGTATGATGCATGTGAGAGTGCTGAGTGTGAGAGTGCTGTGTATGATGTGTGTATGAGAGTGCGGTGTATGATGCATGTGAGAGTGCTGAGTGTGAGAGTGCTGTGTATGATGTGTGTATGAGAGTGCGGTGTATGATGTGTGTGAGAGTGCTGTGTGTGAGGGTGCTGTGTATGATAGTGCAGAGTATGAGAGTGCTGTGTATGATGTGTGTGAGAGTGCAGAGTGTGATGAGTGTGAGAGTGCTGTGTATGAGAGTGCTGTGTATGATGTGTGTGAGAGTGCAGAGTGTGATGAGTGTGAGAGTGCTGTGTATGAGAGTGCTGTGTATGATGTGTGTGAGAGTGCAGAGTGTGAGAGTGCTGTGTATGAGAGTGCTGTGTATGATGTGTGTGAGAGTGGAGTGTGAGAGTGCTGTGTATGAGAGTGCTGTGTATGATGTGTGTGAGAGTGCAGAGTGTGATGAGTGTAAGAGTGCTGTGTATGATGTGTGTAAGAGTGCAGAGTGTGAGGAGTGTGAGAGTGCTGTGTGTGAGAGTGCAGAGTGTGATGAGTGTGAGAGTGCTGTGTGTGAGAGTGCAGAGTGTGATGAGTGTGAGAGTGCTGTGTGTGAGAGTGCAGAGTGTGATGAGTGTGAGAGTGCTGTGTGTGAGTGCAGAGTGTGATGAGTGTGAGAGTGCTGTGTATGAGAGTGCTGTGTATGATGTGTATGAGAGTGCAGAGTGTGATGTGTGTGAGAGTGCAGAGTGTGATGTGTGTGAGAGTGCAGAGTGTGATGAGTGTGAGAGTGCTGTGTATGATGTGTGTGAGAGTGCAGAGTGTGATGAGTATGAGAGTGCTGTGTATGAGAGTGCTGTGTATGATGTGTGTAAGAGTGCAGAGTGTGATGAGTGTGAGACTGCTGTGTATAAATGTGTGTTGGGGGGGTAAATAAAAAACTAAGGGGGGGTAAATAAAGAAATTAAAAAAAAACCTAAGTAGGCATTAAATCCCCCCCTCCCTCTTACCTTTACCCTGCCAGGGGGGACCGGCATGGTGGTAGCTGGGAGGAGGGGGGACCGGCACACTCACATCATCCCTGGTGGTCCAGTGGTGAGTGAACTCTAGCCTGCGGGCTAGAGTTCACTCTCGCGAGATCCGGTCGTTGCCATGGCAACGCTCCGGATCTCGCGAGAGGAACCCGGCGGAGCTGCAAGATAGAGCTCCGCCGGGTCCTCTCCCTCCCTCCCCAGCCGCAGGTCTGTTTAAATGGGCCGGTGAGGGAGCTCTTTGATCTCCCCATCGGCCCTCCATGGAAGACAGCGGGGCCTCCCCTGCCGGCCTCGGCCCCACGGCCACCGCGGCCCACCGGGCATTTGCCCGGTGTGCCCGATGGCCAGTCCGGGCCTGCCTGTCACTCTCACCCGCCTGTCAATTTCTTTCTCTCCCATGTCAATTCCCCTCCCTGTCAATTTCTTTCTCCCCCCCATCATTTTATTTCTCCCCCCTGTCAAGTTCTCCCCCGCCACTTCTTCTCCCCTTCCTCTCGTAGCGCATTCTCCCTCATCACTCTCTATTAGGGCGCACTATGAGGAGGGGCTGGACAGGAGGGAAGCCCTCCCTTGTCACTCTTCCCCAGGCTCTTCTCCGCTTTCACTCTCTTCTCCCCGCTCACTCTCATTCCCCCTCCCCCTGTCACTCTCTACCTGCCTGTCAATTTCTTTTCTCACCCTGTCAATTCTTTCTCCCCTGTCAATTTCTCCCCCGCCAAGCTCCATCCCCCGCTTCTATATCCCCCGCCACTCTATCCCCCCTCAATTTCATCCCCCATCAATTTATTTCTCCCCCCTTCCTCTACCTCTGTTGTAGCGTGGCAAGGGAGGGGCTTCCCTCCTGTCAGCCCCTCTGCTCATGGTGCGCCCTCATGGACGCACCAGCCCGGGCAAAGCTGCAGCCGCCTGAGGCGCTCTACAGAGCGCTCGGGCGGCTGCAGCATGAGGGGGGCCGGCGCTCCTGGCGGCGCCCCTTCCCAAGGGGTGCTCTAGGCGGTTGCCTAGTCCGCTTAACAGGTAGTGCCGGCCCTGCATGTGCAATAGCCTCCCAATGCACCTCCATGTAGAGCGTGGAGACACAGAATGCGAGTGCTACACACTGTGCAGCACTGACCCAGTAAGCACTTCTAGTGGCCGTCTGAGGAGTGGCCAGTGGAGGTGTTACTAGGGTGTAATGTAACACTGCCTTTTCTCTGAGTGTTTACATTTAAAGGCCTGCAGGGACAGGCTGTAGATACCAGAAACACTACATTAAGCTGTAGTGGTTCTGGTGACTATAGTGTCCCTGTAAATATGACACCAGCCCAAGTACCAACTAACACAGTGCTGGACTAGCAGAGGCCCTGTTCAATTCCTGCTTGCTGCCTCACCTCTGCAGCATTCTGCTAACAGACATCCCATCACTCCTCACACTGCTTTTATTCAGCAGAATGGTTCTGTGAGATTGCATCCCACCACTCCTATTTAATAGTGATGGGATTAGGGGGGCAATTGTCCTCCTGCCCACCTTGCCAGCTCTCCCCTGGTAAAAAGACATACACAGGTTTTTAAAGCGTTTTAACATATTGCATACAATGTAACAAATGTGAAGTACTGTAGTGTAAATAAACTATTCCATTTCAGAGCAACACTTTCAATATATGTTTTGCACTTGAGGTAGGCGGTATTTCACTCGGTTTTTCAGGAAACTTGGACTTCCTAGTGGCTATGAGGTCAACCAAGAATCAAGCCAACTAGAATCACTACCAGCAGCCCAAACCAAGACTTCCTAGGAGTTAGGAAAACCACAAGTTTTAAAACCTCTAAACTTGGTTTAACCTAGCATAAGAAGAAGCAATAATTTATATAGAAGTTAAACCATAGTGCATTTCAAATAATTCACAATAAGCTAACTTAACACCGCCCTGTAACTGGCTGACCTCACTACTCACTTTTCACTCAGCTTTATGAGGGTAGCATGATATTTGCTGTGTTTGTGTTTTTTTTTTTTAAAACAGACTTCCTGGGGTGCTTTATATGAGAGGAAATGATCATTTTAACTGCAGTTTATAAAACAGAAAACAACAGTTTGATGAAGATTTCCAGAGACAGCTTCCTGACTGTGAGACAGCCAGTGTATCCAAACCAAAGAAACGGATGTTTCGGCCTGACGCCCTTTTCTCGGGTTTGGGTAGTTTCATTAGAGATTAAGGTCTACCCCAGGGCCTGGATTATCTTTGTACTTCTATTATTTTGTCTTAATGAGATATCCTAATAAAACGAGTGCAGTCCCTTCTATTGTAAATTCATGTAATGAGACAGGCAGGGATAAGAGTGGAACAACAGGAGTGCAGGCAGACAGTGCAATGGCACCAGGGGCGACTATTCAGAGAAATAGGGCACAAGTGTCATTGGGCCCTTCCAATTCACACTCACACCACTGGTAGATCTTACCTTACACAGTGAAAAAAAAAAAAAAACGGAGGCAGAGAAGCAAGCAGGTACTTATGGAACAAGACACACCGGAGCCATGGGGTGTTGAAGTTCGACCTGTAAGCCCACAGGAGGGAGAGCTGGACTCCAAGAGAGAGTGGGTGTTTAAAAATGTTTGTGTATCAGTGTATTTATCTCACATATGTCAGTGTTTGTGGGTCTCGGGATGTGTATATGTCAATGTATCTGTGCATGTGTGTTAATCTGTGTGTGTGTGTATCTCTTCTGTGTGTGTATCTCAGTGTATCTGATGGTATCTGTGTGTGGCAGTGTATGTGTTTTTCTATGTATGGCAATGTGGGCCTGTATTTGTGTGGCAGTGTATGTATATTTGTGAAACACAAATACTACACACAAACTCGCATCCTGTATTCAAATATCGGCATTATACATAAATATACAAAGATTAAAAAAATATACTCCATATAAAAGCTAGAGGCCGTCTGCCTTCTTTTCCAAGTCACAGTGAGCATGTGAGTGCATATGTGTCCACATGGGGTAAGTTTAGCTCCGCGTTCTTGAATCATCCCTGGCTCGCCAAATGTGCCCTCGGAAGTGCACAAGCCCAAGACTCAAAATCAGAAGTTTCTCAATGAAAAGTCTCTAATTGGAGTATTTTTTTGGAGTATTTCCACAGTCTGAAAAAGGTAAAGGCTTCAGAGAAGAGATTTGCAGTTTTTTGGTTTTTTTTGTATATCCACACTGAAAATGCATGTTTTCATTGGGGACATATCTACTAAAAAATAGTAATTTTAATGTATTTATTTGTACTTGGGCAGTGGAGTGTACCTTTAATTCTGAACCAAAAAAATATCCTTTTTTGTCTGTTAAACTGTCATGTCAGGGTCCATGGGATCCTCATGAAAACCAGCAGGCATCTACACAGCAGCATCTTACCTATCCTTACCTTTTTGTGTCATTTTACCCCACTCCTTCTAGCATGTAAGCTCATTGAGCAGGGCCCTCAACCCCTCTGTTCCTGTGTGTCCAACTTGTCTGGTTACAACTACATGTCTGTTCATCCACCAATTGTAAAGCGCTGCGGAATTTGATGGCGCTATATAAATATCATAATAATAATAATAATAATAATAATCTTCTGGGCCCTACCCTACAATGTTAGCTGGGCTGGTCCACATGCAGCTGTACTATACTCAAGACACAGCATGATATCCCACAACTTGTATTTTGCATTACACAAATTATGGGATGCCAAATGCATTTGGAGACAGAGCAAAAGTAAGTATACATTTGAAGCTACGCACTTGCAGATAATTTTGCAGTAAGTGTATTTTAGCGTATTTTATTATTGTTCAATTTTACTCAAATCAAATAGCGTATTTTATTATTATCAGTCAAAAAATTGTAACGAGCTCTTAACAACAGTATAAACCGGATAATTCTCAGCAATAACAAGCATTAAGCAATCGAAAACATTTAGTTTGAAAGCTAAAAATCGCAGAAGACATTTTGTTTACCAATAGACGAGCGAATAATAATGATAATATTTAATTTATATAATTGTTTTTAGTCTTTTTCAGACATTTTCCTGCGTATCTTACAATCTATTTGTAGTCTTTTCCCTCAAAGCAGACTATTTTTAAACTTTTCCCAAGTAGCAGATGATCTAATTTTCGATCTATTGCTACTTCCGGCAAAAAAATTATATACGCTAACATACACCAGGACAAAAGGTTCAATAATTTAATACGCTAAAATACACTGTTACCACAATATATAGGTTAACTTTGTGCAGGGCCTGACTGGGGAAAAAATTTAGTGGCCCACTAAAAAGGGGGCGGGGCAGATAGGATGTGTTTTGTCATCACCAAAGACAAGCACGTCCCATCACAAAGTAAGCATGTTGGTCCAATGCTCTTCCAGGCCAGACCATGAAGAGCTCTAGCATGAGAAAAAGACCCTGTATTTTGTTCTGCACAGTGTAAGCAAATTTAAAAACATGCTTGTGCTGTGTTTGCTTGAAATTTGTCTCTGGTGTCTCCATAGATGGGATACCAGGAGACAAAAATGCCAGAAAATAGTATTGTGCAGTGTATGTGTGAGGGTGATGTGTGTGTAAGGGGTGTAGAGTGTGTGTGAGGGTGTTGTATGGGTGACGGGTGCAGTGTGTGTGTGTGTTGTGTGTGAGTGATGGGTGCTGTGTTTGCTTGAGGGTGCTATGTGTGTGTGAGGAAGCTGTGTGTTTCAGGGGTGCAGTGAGTGTCAGGGGTGCTGTGTGTGTGTTAGGGGTGTAGTGTGTACGAGAGAAGTGCAGTGTGTGTGTGATGTGTGTGAGTGATGTGTGCTGTGTTTGAGTTAGGATGCTATGTGCGTGTGAGAGTGAAGATGCTGTGAGTACCTGGGGTGCAGTGTGTGTGTGTGTGAGTGATTATATCCCCCCTCCCTTCTTACCTTTAGCCTGGGAGGGGGGATCGTGCTGCTGTCATCCCTGGTGGTGCTAGTGGTGAGTGAATTCTCTCGCTGCCATGGCAATACTCTGAATCTCGCAAGAGGAACCCTGCGAAGCTGCAAGAGAACTCCTCCGGGTTCCTCTCCTGTCTCCCTCCCTCTCTCCCCCGCCGGCGGCTGCAAAATACTACATGTGGGCAGGTGAGCGAGATGTTTGATCTCCCCAGTGGCCCGTCATGGAATACAGCTCTGTGAATGGCAGGTTTATGTTATTTCTTTTTTTTTAACAGCAGAGCAGATTTGATTACATTCCTTTCAAGATTCACATAAACGACCATAAAAACTTTGCAGAAATATTACAGAGAGGGTACCCTGTTGCCATTTTCTTTTACCAGGATGGCTTACAAAAGCAGTTACAGGGTTACATAGAAAAAAAGCTGTGGCCTTCCCGTGGAGCTGATATATCAAAATTAGAAGTTTTTGAATTAGATGGGTCCAAGGTGTGCCTATAGTGTTCTGTACACTGTGCAGCACTGACCCAGGAAGAACCTCTAGTGGCCCTCTGAGTAAACACTGCCTTTTCTCTGAAAGGCTATAAACACCAAAAAACTGCTAAGCTTTAGTTGTTCTATTGACTATAGTGTCCCTTTAAAGGACCTTGTGAAACCCAAACCACACAAAGGTTATATAGTAGAAGGCAGCAATGGCTAAGGACTCTGTCACATGACAGTAACACTAGGACATGGTAGTGGGGGCAAAAGGCACACCCTTATCTACCTTGATATTTTGCTGGTACAGATAAATTCAGGTATGTGGTAAAAATATACCTGCTTCACAGTACAAGTCATAACATTGCATCCATCCACAGACAGTACTCTGGCACTGTGTACTAAACTCTAGAAAATCATTACCAGGCTGACCTCAGACATCCAGTGTCTTCTTATAAACCACTCGCTTCCAGGAAATCATTGCAAACTATCATACTGTAGCTGAGAGCACACAGACACAACCAGGTGTTGCTTCATTCTGGGATTTCCTGCTGTAGGCTGGACAGTGCACAAAACCAGACATACTGCCATCTAGCGATGATCTAGTGTAATCACACAGACTGCTAGCAGCATTCTTAGCTATGATCTCAGCAATTCGTTTACAATCATGGCTCACAGGGAATTTTTGTTCATTATTTATTTTGAAAAGCTACCGTATTTAATTTTTTTTTTAACAAATGTATATTTAACAGGGCATCACTGTATGTGACTACATAAAAAAAAAAACCTTAAATGAACACTATAGTGTTAGGAATACAAAGCTGTGTTCCTAACACTACAGTGGCCCTCTCCCCTCCCCCCCATGCAATGAAAGGGTTAAAAACCATTTAAGCACATGCTGGTTTCCAGCACCAAAGTCCCTTGGTGCTAGCTCCTTCTCTGCCTCCTCAGACATCAGCACAGAGGGGGAACCTAATGGGCAAGTGCTGAGTGCACATTAGGCCTCCCCTATAGGAATTAAAGAGATTTAAAGATGCTGGGAGTCCTTGTGCACACTGTGGGGACATCCAGCATCGTTTTACAGAGTTTAACTATGTGTAAATGCAGGAAGCGCCTCTAGTAGCTCTCTGAAACCGCAATTCAATTAAATTAAATGAAGTGTTCTGGGTGCCTATGTGGTGGAATCTCGGTAAAAATAAATTTAGTAGGCCGAGATTACCACATGGCATGTGTACGTGCATATGCTGACGTATCGATCAGTTGGTTGCACGAGGCAAGATACGATCAGTAGTGTACGGAGCATGTGCAAGAATACAGGATGTAGTATTCCCCTCCTCCATTGTGCTGGACAAGCCATGCGGTCAAGCAGGAAGTTAATTCTTATTTGTAATGATTGGTCAAGAGAATGTGCGGGTGGAGCTTAATATGGGAGGAGTTATGTGCCTATATAGGGAGCCTGCACTATTGTTCAGGGCTCAGAACTTGCTGTATTTTTGGTGACATTAGTCCCTCTGAGTCCCGATCGGTGATCCAATAAAGAATCTCTTCCTTCCTGAAGAAACCTGTGTCCATCCCTCTGTGCTTTGCTTCCGTCAGTTTCTCCGGTATCATTTGGTGCATTGGCCGGGAAGCTCATCGTTCAACGGTAGCTGAGAGGCAGAGGCGTGAGACGGTCTATCTTTGCCCACGTTCTCTACGGCTGCACCCCTGAACTTCTGCGTGGACCTCCCTTCGTCTCGGCGCCACTGGTCTGTTGTCCAGGAGATCATCGGCCTCTACGTAAGAAGTGCTGGGGTGTCCCCGTCGATGAGTGTGAACTCAGGTTCAGGAACGAGGAGGTAAGACAACTGCTGTTTTAGACGGCAGACCCACTAGGGGTATACCGATTGTGCGGTAGGCCCAAAAGGGGTTTAAATCTGTGTATGGAATCTGCCCCCTCTGTCGGAGGGAAGGAGCGAAGGCGCACCGCTCGATCGAACGCTCTTTAGTAAGACCGTTTGATCTGGTTAGTCAGGCGGGGTCCTGTGTAAATAGCCCTAGCCGGACACCGGTGTCTTGTCTAGACTAGCGTTCTAGGGTGTATATTACGTTCGCTAGGTCGGAGGGACCGGGAGACTAAGCGGCGCCTGTGTAAATTCGGTTCGCTAGCTCTCAACCTATCTTGGCTAAGTGGGAAGGCGTGTAAATTTGGAACCCACTAGACTTTTGATAGAGTAAATAGACTAGAAGGGCAATTTTGTAAATTTCGCCCTCTAGTTCGCTATATGTGGTGTTTGGGCAGTGTGGCTAACCAAAACGGGTGTATATAGTTTTAGGTAGTCCATTCAAGGTACTGGCCAATAGTTTAGTTGGGATTGTAAATGTGTTAAAGATTGTTAGTAAAGTGTATATCTTGTTAGATAGCGCGAGCTCAGCCGTCTAGCGAGAGTGTTAATAGTGTGTTGCTGTATCATAGTGCACGGTACCATAACCCTGTATATTTACTGACACTGTATATAAGTACTAATCATTGTCGTCTATTGCATGTTTAACACCGTAACCACTAATAATTGTATTGTGACCTTAAATTGTGCTTTGACCTATGCTAACCGTACTGTAACCGATACTAGTAAAAGACGATGTTACTGGGGTGTGTTATAGACGGGTAATTCATATATAGAGAATTATAGCGTGGGTGACTGTATAGTTTCGCCAAAGGGCATAATATTGATTATTTAGTGACTGGTGTAACAGCTGTGTGTGTACGGGAATTCCCTGAGTGATTATTGTGTTATTGTGTACGTTTCACTTGGTAACTGTACCACGTGGTGCTGTTGCCAGAGGAAACGGGTGTGACTGTTGAATAAGAACGCGTGCATAGTATTCGTTGTCAACGACGTTCCATTGATAAGTATGGGCGCGTCAGAGTCAACGATTTCGGATCCCTTAGGTTGTATGGTAAAGAATTTTAAAAAGGGATTCAAAATATGTGATTTTGGGGTTAAAATGTCTCCTGTACGTTTGGTCACTTTGTGCACTAGGGAGTGGCCTATTTTGGTTGCGGCATGGCCGCCGCGTGGCAGTTTGGATCCAACCCTGGTACAGCGTGTACACGTGGCTGTATCAGGTAGGCCTGAACTTTACGGACAGTTTCCATACATTGATTGTTGGAGGCAGGCCGTAAACGACTCGCCAAAATGGATCCGGATATGCCACGAGGAGCAATGTCGCCTCATGGTGGCCAGGACTTATTTGTCCACTAGGACCGGTGTTAGGCCCATTTTGGACACGCCCCCTGAGTCCGAGATCCCTTTGCCGCCCCCTTACTTCCCTTTAAGAGGAAGTGACGCGAATGCAGGAAGTTCTGCACCCCTTCCCCTATTGCCCCCATCCACTTCCGCTTCCTCCTCCAGTACAGAATCCACCCCCCCTCGTATTAAAACTCCCCTTCCTGAACCAGGACCAACCCCCATTAGATCTGAATATCCTGATTTGGCGCCACTTCAAACTTCCGGTCAAGCTTCTTCTAGCTCGGCTCAGAGTATACTATTCACTAATTTTTCACAAAATCAAGTTCCCACATCCTCATGCCCTATTACCTCTCGACCGGAACCTTTAACTGACGCCCCTCCACGTAGCCCCATACTAACCCGACAACTGACCGGTACCCAACAATTAAAACATTATCAGATGCCTCGTCGTCTGAATCCTGGGTCAGCCTATATCGATGCCGCAGGTCAAATGGCACATGCTGACCCAGTCTTCGTATATGTCCCGTTCACGACTACCGATCTCTTAAATTGGAAGACCCACAATTCCTCGTACACTGAGAAACCACAAGCTATGACCGATCTGTTCACCTCGATAGTTCAGACACATAACCCGACATGGGCTGATGCCAGCAGTTATTAATGACATTGTTCAATAATGAGGAAAGGACAAGGATTAACCAAGCGGCCATTAAGGCGCTAGAGGAGAGAGCCCGTGCTTTAAATCAAACCAATCCGGCAGCATGGGCCGCAACACATTACCCTAACACCGATCCTGACTGGAATGTAAATGGCGCAGATATGGCTCAACTTAAAGCCTATAGAGATGCTATAATTGCTGGCATGAAAGCCGGAGGGAAGAAAGCTATTAACATGTCGAAGACAGTTGAAGTGATTCAGAAAAGTGATGAAGCGCCCAGTGTCTTTTATGACCGATTATTGGAGGCATACCGCTTGTATACCCCCTTTAATCCGGAAGACGCTGATAATTCCCGAATGGTAAACTCCGCCTTTGTCAGCCAATCTTACGGAGATATTAAGCGCAAGCTACAGAAATTGGAAGGGTTTGCAGGTATGTCTATCACCCAACTAATGGAGGTAGCGAACAAAGTATATATGAATAGGGAAACAGAAAGTAAGAAAGAGGAAGAGCGCAAGATGCGTAGAAAGGCAGATATGTTAGCGGTAGCGATCGCAGGCGTAGATAGACGGGGCTCAGATAGAGGCGATGGTAGATGGAATAGGGAGCCTTTGAGGAGGAATCAGTGCGCGTACTGCAAGGAAGAAGGGCATTGGAGGAA
>OW240917.1:115985930-115996332 GCA_933207985.1 Pelobates cultripes | reverse complement strand
AGCTACTGTGACAACAGATATGAGTGGCACTGTGTAGTGGCAGAAGTTGGCAGAGTAGACGCTGTAGGCCTGACACACACGCTTGCAGACAACTAACTGCTATTCAATCAATTACAGTCAAAATTGATTTTTTTTTTTTTTAATGTACACTACTGTTACACCAGATATGAGTTGCACTGGTGTGACACTGTGCCCTGGCAGGCCCTAAAATGCACATGTGTGAAGGAAACTGACTGCTATTATATTACAGTCCAAAAAGTTTTTTTTTTGTTAAATGCAAGCTATTGTGACACCGGATATGAGTGGTGGCACTGGGCAAGTGGGCACAGTATACGCTGTGAGCCTGACACACACGCTGGCAGACAACTAACTGCTATTCAATCTATTACAGTCAAATTATTATTTATTTTTTTTAAATGTACACTACTGTTACACCAGATATGAGGTGCATTGGTGTGACACTGTGCCCTGGCAGGCCCTGAAACGCACACGCGTGAAGGAAACTGACTGCTATTATATTACAGTCCAAAAAGTTTAGGTTTTTTTAAATGCACGCTATTGGGACACCAGTGAGTGAGTGGTGGCACTGGGCAGGCCCTGAAACGCACACTCGTGAAAGAAACTGACTGCTATTATATTACAGTCCAAAAAGTTTTTTTTTTTTAAATGCAAGCTATTGGGACACCAGTGAGTGAGTGGTGGCACTGGGCAGGCCCTGAAACGCACACTCGTGAAGGAAACTGACTGCTATTATATTACAGTCCAAACAGTTTTGTTTTTTTTTAAATGCAAGCTATTGGGACACCAGTGAGTGAGTGGTGGCACTGGGCGGGCCCTGATACGCACACTCATGAAGGAAACTGACTGCTATTATATTACAGTCCAAAAAGTTTTGTTTTTTTTAAATGCAAGCTATTGGGACACCAGTGAGTGAGTGGTGGCACTGGGCGGGCCCTGAAACGCACACTCGTGAAGGAAACTGACTGCTATTATATTACAGTCAAAAAAGTTTTGTTTTTTTTAAATGCAAGCTATTGTGACACCAGTGAGTGAGTGGTGGCACTGGGCAGGCCCTGAAACGCACACTCGTGAAGGAAACTGTCTGCTATTATATTACAGTCAAAAAAGTTTTTTTGTTTTTTTTTTAAATGCAAGCTATTGGGACACCAGTGAGTGAGTGGTGACACTGGGCAGGCCCTGTAACGCACACTCGTGAAGGAAACTGACTGCTATTATGTTACAGTCCAAAAGTTTAGTTTTTTTTTAAATGCAAGCTATTGGGACACCAGTGAGTGAGTGGTGGCACTGGGCAGGCCCTGAAACGCACACTAGTGAAGGAAACTGGCTGCTATTATATTACAGTCCAAAAAGTTTTTTTTTTTTTTAAATGCAAGCTATTGTGACACCAGTGAGTGAGTGGTGGCAGGGCAGGCCCGCAAGCGCACACTTTCGTGAAGAGAGCGGCTGCTATTATATTACAGTCAAAAAAGTTTTGGTTTTTTTAAATGCAAGCTATTGGGACACCAGTGAGTGAGTGGTGGCACTGGGCAGGCCCTGAAACGCACACTCGTGAAGGAACTGCTATTTATATTACAGTCAAAAAGTTTTGTTTTTTTTAAATGCAAGCTATTGTGACACCAGTGAGTGAGTGGTGGCACTGGGCAAGTGGGCACAGTATATGCTGTGAGCCTGACACACAGGCTGGCAGGCAGGCAACTGCAATTACATTACACAGAAAAAAAGCAGACTGATGTTCTAGCCCTAAAAAGGGCTTTTTGGGGTGCTGTCCTTACAGCAGAGATCAGATGAGTCCTTCAGGACTGTAGTGGACACTGTATACCCTAACCTAGCTATGCATTTCCCTATCTAATCAGCAGCAGCTACACTTTCCCTCCTCTCACTAAGCATGCAGTTTGAGAATGAATCTAAAAATGGATGCGGTCAGGAGGTGGGAGGGTCTGGGAGAGGGTCTGCGCTGAATGGCTGGAATGTATCTGCTGACTGTGAGGTACAGGGTCAAAGTTTACTCAATGATGACGAATAGGGGGCGGACCGAACAGCGCATATGTTCGCCATCCGTGGCGAACGCGAACAAGCGATGTTCGCCAGGAACTATTCGCCAGCGAACCGTTCAGGATAGCACTGATAATCTCTATATATATGTGTACACAGGCAATGCGGGGCCCGAAAATCCCTGAGCAGTCCGGGGACCCCAGGATTGTAGGGCCCATGACAACCATCACTTCCACGAAAATGCTGGTGTTACAGCAGAGTAGGTACCTGCTTTCCCCATATTGCAGGTGCCTACTCTGCTAACACTTACCCAGCCGGGGAGGATAGCCAGCAAGGGAGCTCAGTGTTCCTATTCCTCACTGCTCCCTCACGCCGTGTGTAGTGAAGCCGGGCGCCGGAATATGACGTCATATTCCGGCACCCAGGATCACTAAACCGCGCGCGGGAGCAGTGAGGAGCAGATAGAAGGACCCCAGGGAGATGCCCCACATCGGCTCCAAAAAGTAGAGACCAATAAAGAAAAGTATGAATGTGTAAGTGTGTGTATCTGTCAGTGAGTATGTGTGTGTGTCTGTTAGTATGTGTCTGTCAGTGAGTGAGTGTCTGTGTCAGTGTGTGTGTTTCTGTCAGTAAGTGTGTGTCTGTCAGAGAGTATGTGTGTGTGTGTGTCTGTCAGTGTGTCTATATGTATGTGTGTGTATGTCTGTCAGTGAGTATTTGTGTGTCTGTATGTGTGTGTCTGTCAGTGAGTATGTGTGCGTGTCAGCAGGAGGATCAGATTTGGCACAGGGTGGTAGAGGAGGGTGCTGTGGTTTAGTGGGGGGAGGGCTGAGATTTAGTAGACGGGAGTGCTGTGGTTTAGTAGAGGGGATGCTGTTTTGTTTTGTTTTTTATACTGTACTTTTTTAAATAAACCTAATGTGGTGGAATCTCGGTAAAAATAAATTTAGTAGGCCGAGATTACCACGTGGCATGTGTACGTGCATATGCTGACGTATCGATCAGTAGTGTACGGAGCATGTGCAAGAATACAGGATGTAGTATTCCCCTCCTCCATTGTGCTGGACAAGCCATGTGGTCAAGCAGGAAGTTAATTCTTATTTGTAATGATTGGTCGAGAGAATGTGCGGGTGGAGCTTAATATGGGAGGAGTTATGTGCCTATATAGGGAGCCTGCACTATTGTTCAGGGCTCAGAACTTGCTGTATTTTTGGTGACATTAGTCCCTCTGAGTCCCGATCGGTGATCAAATAAAGAATCTCTTCCTTCCTGAAGAAACCTGTGTCCATCCCTCTGTGCTTTGCTTCCGTCAGTTTCTCCGGTATCATTTGGTGCATTGGCCGGGGATCTCATCGTTCAACGGTAGCTGAGAGGCAGAGGCGTGAGACGGTCTATCTTTGCCCACGTTCTCTACGGCTGCACCCCTGAACTTCTGCGTGGACCTCTCTTCGTCTCGGCGCCACTGGTCTGTTGTCCAGGAGATCATGGGCCTCTACGTAAGAAGTGCTGGGGTGTCCCCGTCGATGAGTGTGAACTCAGGTTAAGGAACGAGGAGGTAAGACAACTGCTGTTTTAGACGGCAGACCCACTAGGGGTATACCGATTGTGCGGTAGGCCCAAAAGGGGTTTAAATCTGTGTATGGAATCTGCCCCCTCTGTCGGAGGGAAGGAGCGAAGGCGCACCGCTCGATCGAGCGCTCTTTAGTAAGACCGTTTGATCTGGTTAGTCAGGCGGGGTCCTGTGTAAATAGCCCTAGCCGGACACCGGTGTCTTGTCTAGACTAGCGTTCTAGGGTATATATTACGTTCGCTAGGTCGGAGGGACCGGGAGACTAAGCGGCGCCTGTGTAAATTCGGTTCGCTAGCTCTCAACCTATCTTGGCTAAGTGGGAAGGCGTGTAAATTTGGAACCCACTAGACTTTTGATAGAGTAAATAGACCAGAAGGGCAATTTTGTAAATTTCGCCCTCTAGTTCGCTATATGTGGTGTTTGGGCAGTGTGGCTAACCAAAACGGGTGTATATAGTTTTAGGTAGTCCATTCAAGGTACTGGCCAATAGTTTAGTTGGGATTGTAAATGTATTAAAGATTGTTAGTAAAGTGTATATCTTGTTAGATAGCGCGAGCTCAGCCGTCTAGCGAGAGTGTTAATAGTGTGTTGCTGTATCATAGTGCGCGGTACCATAACCCTGTATATTTACTGACACTGTATATAAGTACTAATCATTGTCGTCTATTGCATGTTTAACACCGTAACCACTAATAATTGTATTGTGACCTTAAATTGTGCTTTGACCTATGCTAACCGTACTGTAACCGATACTAGTAAAAGACGATGTTACTGGGGTGTGTTATAGGCGGGTAATTCATATATAGAGAATTATAGCGTGGGTGACTGTATAGTTTCGCCAAAGGGCATAATATTGATTATTTAGTGACTGGTGTAACAGCTGTGTGTGTACGGGAATTCCCTGAGTGATTATTGTGTTATTGTGTGCGTTTCACTCGGTAACTGTACCACGTGGTGCTGTTGCCAGAGGAAACGGGTGTGACTGTTGAATAAGAACGCGTGCATAGTATTCGTTGTCAACGACGTTCCATTGATAAGTATGGGCGCGTCAGAGTCAACGATTTCGGATCCCTTAGGTTGTATGGTAAAGAATTTTAAAAAGGGATTTAAAACATGTGATTTTGGGGTTAAAATGTCTCCTGTACGTTTGGTCACTTTGTGCACTAGGGAGTGGCCTATTTTGGTTGCGGCATGGCCGCCGCGTGGCAGTTTGGATCCAACCCTGGTACAGCGTGTACACATGGCTGTGTCAGGTAGGCCTGAACTTTACGGACAGTTTCCATACATTGATTGTTGGGGGCAGGCCGTAAACGACTCGCCAAAATGGATCCGGATATGCCACGAGGAGCAATGTCGCCTCATGGTGGCCAGGACTTGTTTGTCCACTAGGACTGGTGTTAGGCCCATTTTGGACACCCCCTGAGTCCGAGATCCCTTTGCCGCCCCCTTACTTTCCTTTAAGAGGAAGTGACGCGAATGCAGGAAGCTCTGCACCCCTTCCCCTATTGCCCCCATCCACTTCCGCTTCCTCCTCCAGTACAGAATCCACCCCCCCTCATACTAAAACTCCCCTTCCGGAACCAGGACCAACCCCCATTAGATTTGAATATCCTGATTTGGCGCCACTTCAAACTTCCGGTCAAGCTTCTTCTAGCTCGGCTCATAGTATACTATTCACTAACTTTTCCCAAAATCAAGTTCCCACATCCTCATGCCCTATTACCTCTCGACCGGAACCTTTAACTGACGCCCCTCCACGTATCTATTAGTCAGATAAGTCAATTCAATATAATATATTATGTGACAATTAATATAAATATCAATCATCAAATGTAAAACCCATCCGGCAGCATGAGCCGCAACACATTACCCTAACACCGATCCTGACTGGAATGTAAATGGCGCAGATATGGCTCAACTTAAAGCCTATAGAGACGCTATAATTGCTGGCATGAAAGCCGGAGGGAAGAAAGCTATTAACATGTCGAAGACAGTTGAGGTGATTCAGAAAAGTGATGAAGCGCCCAGTATCTTTTATGACCGATTATTGGAGGCATACCGCTTGTATACCCCCTTTAATCCGGAAGACGCTGATAATTCCCGAATGGTAAACTCCGCCTTTGTCAGCAAAGCTTACGGAGATATTAAGCGCAAGCTACAGAAATTAGAAGGGTTTGCAGGTATGTCTATCACCCAACTAATGGAGGTAGCGAACAAAGTATATATGAATAGGGAAACAGAAAGTAAGAAAGAGGAAAAGCGCAAGATGCGTAGAAAGGCAGATATGCTAGCGGTAGCGATCGCAGGCGTAGATAGACGGGGCCCAGATAGAGGCGATGGTAGATGGAATAGGGAGCTTTTGAGTAGGAATCAGTGCGCGTACTGCAAGGAAGAAGGGCATTGGAGGAACGAGTGTCCGCAAAGAGAGCAGTATGAGAGAGACTTACCCAGGGCAGGTTATGGAAACTTTAGAGGCAGAGCGAGAGGTAGAGGAGGCCCCGGAGGGAGTAATGGTAATAGAAGGAGTAATGGGAACAGAGGAAGTGTAAGGGAAGATAGGTACTATCCAGCAGCGCAAAGGTCCCGCGATAGAGAAGGTAGGGACTTTGTGGGATTGGCTGACACGGTCATGGAGGACTATTGATACCGACCGGGCTCCATCCCCCTTGGTCGAGCGGAGCCTATGGTCGATGTATCAATAGGGGGAAAAAGAAGTGCGTTTATGATCGACACTGGTGCTGAACATTCGGTGGTGACTAATCAAGTTGCTCCTCCATCTGGAAGAACTATTACTGTAATAGGAGCAACTGGAAGAAGTGCTGAAAAACCGGTTCTTAAAAGTCGACTCTGTACATTGGGAGGCCACGTAGTAAAACATCAATTCCTTTATATGCCTGAGTGTCCAGTCCAATTGCTGGGGCGTGATATGCTATCCAAATTACAAGCGCAGATTACGTTCCTACCAAATGGAACAACATCCTTAAAGTTTAATGGACCTTCAGGTATTATGACATTGTCCGTACAAAAGGAAGAAGAGTGGCGACTTTATACAGTGTTGACTAGCCAAAACCCGAGGAGTGATGAATCCTTATTTAACATACCAGGAGTTTGGGCAGAGAACAACCCACCAGGACTGGCCCACAATATTCCACCTATTAAAATTGAACTAAAACTTGGGGTTTATCCAGTAAGCCTGAGACAATATCATATTCCGCAGAAGGCTAAGAAGAACATCCAATCTTATCTGGATAAGTTCATACGGTATGGTATCCTAAAATTCTGTACTTCCCCCTAGAACACCCCATTGCTGCCTGTTCAAAAGCCCGGTACAGATGAGTATCGACCTGTGCAGGACTTGAGAGCAGTCAATGATGCGGTTGTTAGTATACATCCAGTCGTGCCCAATCCATATAACCTGCTTACTTTAATTCCGGGCGGGGCTACTTACTTTACAGTCTTAGATCTCAAAGATGCCTTCTTTTGCCTCCGAATTGCCGCAGAAAGCCAATGTATCTTCGCTTTCCAATGGGAAAATGCTGTAACGGGCTCGAAACGCCAAATGACCTGGACAAGATTGCCCCAGGGGTTTAAAATTCACCTACCCTATTTGGTTCAGCTCTAAGTCAAGATCTACTAGATTTCGAGTCTATCCCAGGAGAGTGTGTATTATTACAATATGTAGATGACTTGTTGATAGCAGCAGTTACAAAGGAAGTATGTCAGCAAGCAACGCACGATCTACTACACCTTCTCTGGAAGGCAGGATACAAGGTGTCAAGAAGGAAGGCTCAGTTGTGTTTGCCAACTGTCAAATATCTGGGATTCCATATCTCTGAAGGTCAAAGAATTATGGGGCCAGAGAGAAAAGAAGCTGTGTGCCAAATAACGATACCCAGGAATAGAAGACAAGTGCGAGAATTCTTGGGGGCAGCAGGCTTCTGTAGGATATGGATTCCCAGCTACGCGATACTAGCAAAACCTCTGTATGCAGCTATCAAAGGTACAGAGCACGACCCCTTCTTATGGACTCAAGAACAGCAAACGGCATTCGAAGATGTGAAGAGGGCTTTGATGAGTACCCCAGCATTAGGTCTACCTGACCACACACGGCCATTCTACCTGTATGTACATGAGCAAAGAAGAATGGCTGTGGGAGTATTGACACAGTACTTGGGATCATGGCAAAGGCCTGTTGCCTACATGTCTAAGCAACTGGATGCAGTGGCCAGCGGACTTCCACCTTGTCTAAGAGCTGTAGCTGCAGCCGCCCTGCTAGTAGCTGAAGCCGATAAACTCACTCTGGGTCAAGAACTTTATGTACGAGTTCCACATGCAGTACAGACGTTGTTGGATTACAAAAGAAATCATTGGTTTAGTAACAGCCGTATGACCAAGTATCAAGCAATGTTGTGTGAAAACCCAAGAGTGCATTTAGAGACTGTAAATACCTTAAATCCATCTACCCTTTTGCCACAACCTACTGAAAGTCAACATGATTGTTTGGAAGTAATGGATGAAGTATTTTCAAGTAGACCAGATCTTCGTGATTTTCCCATCCAGAACCCTGATGTTCAATATTACACCGGCGGCAGTAGTTATGTAAAAGAAGGGATCCGCTATGCAGGATATGCAGTAACAACGATAGACAAGGTGATAGAAGCTCGGCCACTGGCAAAAGGAACATCAGCACAAAAGGCAGAATTGATAGCACTGACACGAGCGTTACAATTGGCTGAAGGTTTAAGAGTGAACATCTACACGGACTCCAAGTATGCGTTTTTAACCACTCATGCCCGCGGAGCTTTGTATAAAGAAAGAGGACTATTGAATTCAGAAGGCAAAGAAATCAAATACGCAGCTGAGATCCTACAACTATTGGAAGCAGTGTGGGAGCCGAAAGAAGTCGGTATTATACATTGTCGGGCGCATCTGAGAGGAGATGGTGATGTAACCAATATGGCAGATAGTGCAGCTAAGCGTGCTGCTGAATCAGGAAGACAGGAATATGTGGGGCATATAGCTGCTCTTATACCAACTCCACTGTCTCAATGGACTCCAATTTATACAGCTCAAGAAGAGGAGTGGTTAAGGACTGAACCTGGAAAGTATTTGGAGAACAAATGGTATCAGTTAGAAGATGGAAGAATAGTTATTCCAGCATCACTAGCGGTAGAAATTGTCAAAAACTATCATAACGGGACACATTCTGGGAGAGACAGTACAGAAGAATCTCTCAGAAAACATTTCTACATACCAAGATTGTCCAACTTGACTCAGGCCATTGTACGTAGATGTGTAACGTGTGCTAAAAATAATACAAGACAAGGACCAGTAAAGCCACCAGGAGTCCAGTTTATGGGGGGACTTCCCATGTCCGATTTACAAATTGACTATACAGTGATGCCTAAATCGGGTGGACATCGCTACCTGCTGGTAGTGGTGTGCACCTATTCAGGCTGGGTAGAAGCATGTCCTACTGGTACAGAGAAAGCAGGAGAAGTCGTGAGATTCCTGCTACGAGAAATAATACCCCGATATGGACTACCCTGCTCTATAGGATCGGACAATGGTCCAGCTTTGTTCATCAGTGCCTACAACAATTGACTCATATGCTTGGTATAAAGTGGAGGCTTCATACGGCATATAGACCCCAGAGTTCTGGTAAGGTAGAGAGAATGAATAGAACTATTAAGAATCAGTTGGCTAAAATGTGTCAGGAAACCCAACTTAAGTGGAGCGTTCTCTTGCCCATAGCTCTATTGCGAATCCGTAGTACACCTACCAGAAGGATGGGCCTCTCTCCTTTTGAAATCATGTACGGGCGACCACCTCCCGTGCTTGGTAACTTAAGGGGGGATTTGAGTCAGTTGGGAGAAGGAATTACCCGGCAGCAGGTTGTAGAGTTGGGTAAGACTATGGAGGAGGCACAGAAATGGGTACAAGATAGATTACCTGTGAATATTTATCCCCCAATTCATAGTTACCACCCAGGCGACCAAGTGTGGATTAAAGAGTGGAATAATGTGCCGTTAGGGCCCAAGTGGAGAGGTCCTTATGTTGTTCTTCTGTCTACCCTACAGCGATAAAAGTAGCCGAAGTGGCTCCGTGGATACATCACTCCAGGGTTAAACCAGCAGCAGCCGATTCCTGGCAAGTTACAGCAAATCCAGAGAATCCCTGCAAGATCCGGTTAAAACGCATGACTCAGTCGGAGTGACGAGGAACCTTGTAGATTACAAATGTTATTGTTTCAGAGACTTGGTAAGTGAGTGAGAAGGCCATAATAAAGCCTGTCCACTCACCAACGAGTGTATAAGTCAGGGAAAGTCTTGAGGGGACCCCTGTGAAGACGAGCAGAACTCCATTCCCTACAGTCCTTACATCCTGGAAGCTAAGGTGCCTTCACACGGACGAAGACTGAGGATGACGACGAAAGATGTATTTTTAATAATGTTTATTTATGTGTATTTTTATATTCAGGAAGGTAGAGGTACCGACACTCCTAGCTGTGAGGTATGCATTAAGACTACAAGAACAGGTAACCATATATCCCAGACCCTAATTTAGCATTCGCAATATGAGTGTAAAGGAGATGTATCAAGATGTAGATACTTAAATATAGAATATAGTGTGTGTCATTTAGGAGTAGGAGAACCTAAGTGCTTCAGTCCTGAGTATCAACCCGTACAATTTGGTTGACTCTCAGAAATGGAGATCCTCAGGGGACCCTAATTAATAAGACGGTATTAGAATCCGTATATTCTTCAGGTGCTCTGCTATTTGATGCGTGTAAAGCAATATCAAGTGGTAGAAAGCCGT
>OW240917.1:115950599-115985830 GCA_933207985.1 Pelobates cultripes | reverse complement strand
GCCACTGGTCTGTTGTCCAGGAGATCATCGGGCTCTACGTAAGAAGTGCTGGGGTGTCCCCGTCGATGAGTGTGAACTCAGGTTCAGGAACGAGGAGGTAAGACAACTGCTGTTTTAGACGGCAGACCCACTAGGGGTATACCGATTGTGCGGTAGGCCCAAAAGGGGTTTAAATCTGTGTATGGAATCTGCCCCCTCTGTCGGAGGGAAGGAGCGAAGGCGCACCGCTCGATCGAACGCTCTTTAGTAAGACCGCTTGATCTGGTTAGTCAGGCGGGGTCCTGTGTAAATAGCCCTAGCCGGACACCGGTGTCTTGTCTAGACTAGCGTTCTAGGGTGTATATTACGTTCGCTAGGTCGGAGGGACCGGGAGACTAAGCGGCGCCTGTGTAAATTCGGTTCGCTAGCTCTCAACCTATCTTGGCTAAGTGGGAAGGCGTGTAAATTTGGAACCCACTAGACTTTGATAGAGTAAATAGACTAGAAGGGCAATTTTGTAAATTTCGCCCTCTAGTTCGCTATATGTGGTGTTTGGGCAGTGTGGCTAACCAAAACGGGTGTATATAGTTTTTGGTAGTCCATTCAAGGTACTGGCCAATAGTTTAGTTGGGATTGTAAATGTGTTAAAGATTGTTAGTAAAGTGTATATCTTGTTAGATAGCGCGAGCTCAGCCGTCTAGTGAGAGTGTTAATAGTGTGTTGCTGTATCATAGTGCACGGTACCATAACCCTGTATATTTACTGACACTGTATATAAGTACTAATCATTGTCGTCTATTGCATGTTTAACACCATAACCACTAGTAATTGTATTGTGACCTTAAATTGTGCTTTGACCTATGCTAACCGTACTGTAACCGATACTAGTAAAAGACGATGCTACTGGGGTGTGTTATAGACGGGTAATTCATATATAGAGAATTATAGCGTGGGTGACTGTATAGTTTCGCCAAAGGGCATAATATTGATTATTTAGTGACTGGTGTAACAGCTGTGTGTGCACGGGAATTCCCTGAGTGATTATTGTGTTATTGTGTACGTTTCACTCGGTAACTGTACCACGTGGTGCTGTTGCCAGAGGAAACGGGTGTGACTGTTGAATAAGAACGCGTGCATAGTATTCGTTGTCAACGACGTTCCATTGATAAGTATGGGCGCGTCAGAGTCAACGATTTCGGATCCCTTAGGCTGTATGGTAAAGAATTTTAAAAAGGGATTCAAAACATGTGATTTTGGGGTTAAAATGTCTCCTGTACGTTTGGTCACTTTGTGCACTAGGGAGTGGCCTATTTTGGTTGCGGCATGGCCGCCGCGTGGCAGTCTGGATCCAACCCTGGTACAGCGTGTACACGTGGCTGTGTCAGGTAGGCCTGAACTTTACGGACAGTTTCCATACATTGATTGTTGGGGGCAGGCCGTAAACGACTCGCCAAAATGGATCCGGATATGCCACGAGGAGCAATGTCGCCTCATGGTGGCCAGGACTTATTTGTCCACTAGGACCGGTGTTAGGCCCATTTTGGACACGCCCCCTGAGTCCGAGATCCCTTTGCCGCCCCCTTACTTTCTTTTAAGAGGAAGTGACGCGAATGCAGGAAGTTCTGCACCCCTTCCCCTATTGCCCCCATCCACTTCCGCTTCCTCCTCCAGTACAGAATCCACCCCCCCTCGTATTAAAACTCCCCTTCCTGAACCAGGACCAACCCCCATTAGAGCTGAATATCCTGATTTGGCGCCACTTCAAACTTCCGGTCAAGCTTCTTCTAGCTCGGCTCAGAGTATACTATTCACTAATTTTTCACAAAATCAAGTTCCCACATCCTCATGCCCTATTACCTCTCGACCGGAACCTTTAACTGACGCCCCTCCACGCAGCCCCATACTAACCCGACAACTGACCGGTACCCAACAATTAAAACATTATCAGATGCCTCTTCGTCTGAATCCTGGGTCAGCCTATATCGATGCCGCAGGTCAAATGGCACATGCTGACCCAGTTTTCGTATATGTCCCGTTCACGACTACCGATCTCTTGAATTGGAAGACCCACAATTCCTCGTACACTGAGAAACCACAAGCTATGACCGACCTGTTCACCTCGATAGTTCAGACACATAACCCGACATGGGCTGATTGCCAGCAGTTATTAATGACATTGTTCAATAATGAGGAAAGGACAAGGATTAAACAAGCGGCCATTAAGGCGCTAGAGAGAGCACGTGCTTTAAATCAAGCCAATCCGGCAGCATGGGCCGCAACACATTACCCTAACACCGATCCTGACTGGAATGTAAATGGCGCAGATATGGCTCAACTTAAAGCCTATAGAGATGCTATAATTGCTGGCATGAAAGCCGGAGGGAAGAAAGCTATTAACATGTCGAAGACAGTTGAGGTGATTCAGAAAAGTGATGAAGCGCCCAGTGTCTTTTATGACCCATTATTGGAGGCATACCGCTTGTATACCCCCTTTAATCCGGAAGACGCTGATAATTCCCGAATGGTAAACTCCGCCTTTGTCAGCCAAGCTTACGGAGATATTAAGCGCAAGCTACAGAAATTAGAAGGGTTTGCAGGTATGTCTATCACCCAACCAATGGAGGTAGCGAACAAAGTATATATGAATAGGGAAACAGAAAGTAAGAAAGAGGAAGAGCGCAAGATGCGTAGAAAGGCAGATATGTTAGCGGTAGCGATCGCAGGCGTAGATAGACGGGGCTCAGATAGAGGCGATGGTAGATGGAATAGGGAGCCTTTGAGTAGGAATCAGTGCGCGTACTGCAAGGAAGAAGGGCATTGGAGGAATGAGTGTCCGTAAAGAGAGCAGTATGAGAGAGACTTACCCAGGGCAGGTTATGGAAACTTTAGAGGCAGAGCGAGAGGTAGAGGAGGCCCCGGAGGGAGTAATGGTAATAGAGGGAGTAATGGTAATAGAGGGAGTAATGGTAATAGAGGGAGTAATGGGAACAGAGGAAGTGTAAGGGAAGATAGGTACTATCCAGCAGCGCAAAGGTCCCGCGATAGAGAAGGTAGGGACTTTGTGGGATTGGCTGACACGGTCATGGAGGACTATTGATACCGACCGGGCTCCATCCCCCTTGGTCGAGCGGAGCCTATGGTCGATGTATCAATAGGGGAAAAAGGAGTGCGTTCATGATCGACACTGGTGCTGAACATTCGGTGGTGACTAATCTAGTTGCTCCTCCATCTGGAAGAACTATTACTGTAATAGGAGCAACTGGAAGAAGTGCTGAAAAACCGGTTCTTAAAAGTCGACTCTGTACATTGGGAGGCCACGTAGTAAAACATCAATTCCTTTATATGCCTGAGTGTCCAGTCCAATTGCTGGGACGGGATATGCTATCCAAATTACAAGCGCAGATTACGTTCCTACCAAATGGAACAACATCCTTAAAGTTTAATGGACCTTCAGGTATTATGACATTGTCCGTACCAAAGGAAGAAGAGTGGCGACTTTATACAGTGTTGACTAGCCAAAACCCTAGGAGTGATGAATCCTTATTTAACATACCAGGAGTTTGGGCAGAGAACAACCCACCAGGACTGGCCCGCAATATTCCACCTATTAAAATCGAACTAAAACTTTGGGTTTATCCAGTAAGCCTGAGACAATATCATATTCCGCAGAAGGCTAAGAAGAACATCCAATCTTATCTGGATAAGTTCATACGGTATGGTATCCTAAAATTCTGTACTTCCCCCTGGAACACCCCATTGCTGCCTGTTCAAACGCCCGGTACAGATGAGTATCGACCTGTGCAGGACTTGAGAGCAGTCAATGATGCGGTTGTTAGTATACATCCAGTCGTGCCCAATCCATATAACCTGCTTGCTTTAATTCCGGGCGGGGCTACTTACTTTACAGTCTTAGATCCCAAAGATGCCTTCTTTTGCCTCCGAATTGCCGCAGAAAGCCAATGTATCTTCGCTTTCCAATGGGAAAATGCTGTAACGGGCTCGAAACGCCAAATGACCTGGACAAGATCGCCCCAGGGGTTTAAAAATTCACCTACCCTATTTGGTTCAGCTCTAAGTCAAGATCTACTAGATTTCGAGTCTATCCCAGGAGAGTGTGTATTATTACAATATGTAGATGACTTGTTGATAGCAGCAGTTACAAAGGAAGTATGTCAGCAAGCAACGCACGATCTACTACACATTCTCTGGAAGGCAGGATACAAGGTGTCAAGAAGGAAGGCTCAGTTGTGTTTGCCAACTGTCAAATATCTGGGATTCCATATCTCTGAAGGACAAAGAATTATGGGGCCAGAGAGAAAAGAAGCTGTGTGCCAAATACCGATACCCAGGAATAGAAGACAAGTGCGAGAATTCTTGGGGGCAGCAGGCTTCTGTAGGATATGGATTCCCAGCTACGCGATACTGGCAAAACCTCTGTATGCAGCTATCAAAGGTACAGAGCACGACCCCTTCTTATGGACTCAAGAACAGCAAACGGCATTCGAAGATGTGAAGAGGGCTTTGATGAGTGCCCCAGCATTAGGTCTACCTGACCACACACGGCCATTCTACCTGTATGTACATGAGCAAAGAAGAATGGCTGTGGGAGTATTGACACAGTACTTGGGATCATGGCAAAGACCTGTTGCCTACATGTCTAAGCAACTGGATGCAGTGGCCAGCGGACTTCCACCTTGTCTAAGAGCTGTAGCTGCAGCCGCCCTGCTAGTAGCTGAAGCCGATAAACTCACTCTGGGTCAAGAACTTTATGTACGAGTTCCACATGCAGTACAGACGTTGTTGGATTACAAAGGAAATCATTGGTTTAGTAACAGCCGTATGACCAAGTATCAAGCAATGTTGTGTGAAAACCCAAGAGTGCATTTAGAGACTGTAAATACCTTAAATCCAGCTACCCTTTTGCCACAACCTACTGAAAGTCAACATGATTGTTTGGAAGTAATGGATGAAGTATTTTCAAGTAGACCAGATCTTCGTGATTTTCCCATCCAGAACCCTGATGTTCAATATTACACCGACGGCAGTAGTTATGTAAAAGAAGGGATCCGCTATGCAGGATATGCAGTAACAACGATAGACAAGGTGATAGAAGCTCGGCCACTGGCAAAAGGAACATCAGCACAAAAGGCAGAATTGATAGCACTGACACGAGCGTTACAATTGGCTGAAGGTTTAAGAGTGAACATTTACACGGACTCCAAGTATGCGTTTTTAACCACTCATGCCCACGGAGCTTTGTATAAAGAAAGAGGACTATTGAATTCAGAAGGCAAAGAAATCAAATACGCAGCTGAGATCCTACAACTATTGGAAGCAGTGTGGGAGCCGAAAGAAGTCGGTATTATACATTGTCGGGCGCATCTGAGAGGAGATGGTGATGTAACCAAAGGGAATCGGATGGCAGATAGTGCAGCTAAGCGTGCTGCTGAATCAGGAAGACAGGAATATGTGGGGCATATAGCTGCTCTTATACCAGCTCCACTGTCTCAATGGACTCCAATTTATACAGCTCAAGAAGAGGAGTGGTTAAGGACTGAACCTGGAAAGTATTTGGAGAACAAATGGTATCAGTTAGAAGATGGAAGAATAGTTATTCCAGCATCACTAGCGGTAGAAATTGTCCAAAACTATCATAACGGGACACATTCTGGGAGAGACAGTACAGAAGAATCTCTCAGAAAACATTTCTACATACCAAGATTGTCCAACTTGACTCAGGCCATTGTACGTAGATGTGTAACGTGTGCTAAAAATAATGCAAGACAAGGACCAGTAAAGCCACCAGGAGTCCAGTTTATGGGGGGACTTCCCATGTCCGATTTACAAATTGACTATACAGTGATGCCTAAATCGGGTGGACATCGCTACCTGCTGGTAGTGGTGTGCACCTATTCAGGCTGGGTAGAAGCATGTCCTACTCGTACAGAGAAAGCAGGAGAAGTCGTGAGATTCCTGCTACGAGAAATAATACCCCGATATGGACTACCCTGCTCTATAGGATCGGACAATGGTCCAGCTTTTGTTCATCAGTGCCTACAACAATTGACTCATATGCTTGGTATAAAGTGGAGGCTTCATACGGCATATAGACCCCAGAGTTCTGGTAAGGTAGAGAGAATGAATAGAACTATTAAGAATCAGTTGGCTAAAATGTGTCAGGAAACCCAACTTAAGTGGAACGTTCTCTTGCCCATAGCTCTATTGCGAATCCGTAGTACACCTACCAGAAGGATGGGCCTCTCTCCTTTTGAAATCATGTACGGGCGACCACCTCCCGTGCTTGGTAACTTAAGGGGGGATTTGAGTCAGTTGGGAGAAGGAATTACCCGGCAGCAGGTTGTGGAGTTGGGTAAGACTATGGAGGAGGTACAGAAATGGGTACAAGATAGATTACCTGTGAATATTTATCCCCCAATTCATAGTTACCACCCAGGCGACCAAGTGTGGATTAAAGAGTGGAATAATGTGCCGTTAGGGCCCAAGTGGAGAGGTCCTTATGTTGTTCTTCTGTCTACCCCTACAGCGATAAAAGTAGCCGAAGTGGCTCCGTGGATACATCACTCCAGGGTTAAACCAGCAGCAGCCGATTCCTGGCAAGTTACAGCAAATCCAGAGAATCCCTGCAAAATCCGGTTAAAACGTACGACTCAGTCGGAGTGACGAGGAACCTTGTGGATCACAAATTTTATTGTTTCAGAGATTTGGTAAGTGAGTGAGAAGGCCATAATAAAGCCTGTCCACTCACCAACGAGTGTATAAGTCAGGGAAAGTCTTGAGGGGACCCCTGTGAAGACGAGCAGAACTCCATTCCCTGCAGCCCTTACATCCTGGAAGCTGAGGTGCCTTCGCACGGACGAAGACTGAGGATGACGACGAAAGATGTATTTTTAATAATGTTTATTTATGTGTATTTTTATATTCAGGAAGGTAGAGGTACCGACACTCCTAGCTGTGAGGTATGCATTAAGACTACAAGAACAGGTAACCATATATCCCAGACCCTAATTTGGCATTCGCAATATGAGTGTAAAGGAGATGTATCAAGATGTAGATACTTAAATATAGAATATAGTGTGTGTCATTTAGGAGTAGGAGAACCTAAGTGCTTCAGTCCTGAGTATCAACCCCGTACAATTTGGTTGACTCTCAGAAATGGAGATCCTCAGGGAACCCTAATTAATAAGACGGTATTAGAATCCGTATATTCTTCAGGTGCTCTGCTATTTGATGCGTGTAAAGCAATATCAAGTGGTAGAAAGCCGTGGAATGTATGTGGGGATCTTAGATGGGAGAGGACGTATGGGTCTAACGATAAATATATTTGTCCCAGTAGTAAAAATAAATATGTAAGTCCAAGATGTCCAAATAGAGATTATAACTTCTGCCCATATTGGTCTTGTGTGGGGTGGGCGACTTGGGGACAGACAGCAGACAAGGACATGATTGTGACTAAGTTGCCTACTAATCCATATTGTAAGTCTATGGAATGCAATCCAATCCATATACTTATAAATAACCCTGACAAGTTCTTAGATAAATATGGTAATTTATTTGGGTTTCAAATATATGGGACGGGTTTAGACCCTGGGACAATATTGTTTATAGGGATAGAGACTGATACGGTAACCTCCCAAACTCATCAAGTATACCATTCCTTTTATGAAGAGATGAGCATAGATAATAAGATCCCCCATAATGCTAAAAACTTGTTTATTGATTTAGCCGAGAGTATTGCCGGTAGTCTTAATGTTACCAACTGCTATGTGTGTGGAGGTACTAACATGGGAGACCAATGGCCTTGGGAAGCAAAGGAGGTAATGTCCGGTTCTAAGGCAGTTGACCAATTAATATCTATACAAGCCGACTATCATATGAGTGTTAGAGGTAAATCTGAGTGGAGATTGAAGACCTCCATCATAGGTTATGTTTGCATAGCGAGGAAAGGAATGATGTATAATACTTCTGTAGGAGAATTAACTTGTCTAGGGCAAAAAGCTTATGATGATGATACAAAGAATACAACTTGGTGGTCGGCTTCAAATGTCTCAGAACCATCTAACCCGCTTGCAAGATATGCCAATTTAAAGGACGTATGGTTTGATCTATCCATCACATCTAACTGGAGAGCCCCAGCGAATTTGTACTGGATCTGTGGTAAGAAGGCCTATTCGGAGTTACCACAGGACTGGGAAGGGGCATGTGTGTTGGGTATGTTAAAACCATCCTTCTTCTTGTTGCCTATTGAAACAGGTGAGACTTTAGGTGTTAAAGTGTATGATGTGAATCATAGGAAGAAAAGGGGACCCATAGAGATAGGTGCCTGGGAAGATAATGAATGGCCTCCCCAGCGTATTATAGATTATTATGGGCCAGCCACGTGGGCAGAGGATGGTACCTTTGGTTATAGAACCCCTATTTATATGCTCAACCGCATTATAAGGTTACAGGCGGTGGTTGAGATCATTACTAACGAGACATCACAAGCGCTCAATCTTCTAGCGAAGCATAATACCAGGATGAGGACAGCAGTTTACCAAAATAGATTAGCCTTGGATTATCTTTTGGCAGTAGAGGGAGGTGTATGTGGGAAGTTTAACCTGAGCAATTGCTGTCTTCAAATAGATGACGAAGGGCAAGCAATAGCTGAGCTTACTAGCCATATGGTTAAACTAGCGCATGTGCCTACTCAGGTATGGAAAGGGTACAATCCAAGTAGTTGGTTTGGTAGCTGGTATGAGTGGTTTGGAGGGCTTAAGGCAGTGGTAGGTGGAGTCCTACTGATTTTAATGTTGTGTCTACTCCTGCCGTGTCTTATACCCTTAGTAGTTAGGTCTGTGCAAAGCCTGATAGAAAATATAGCAGAGAGGAAGGCTGCCGCACAGATAATGGCAATTTATAAATATAAGGCTCTAGATCAGGGAGAACCAATGCAGGAAGACGAGTGTTGAAGATTCACATCATAGGATAAGTCTGGTCTGGTTCAAAGGTAACTTGTGGTGTATGTAAACCAAGGTTAAGTGATGCCTCAAGTAATTGTAAAATATCAAGAGGCATCAAAGGGGGGAATGTGGTGGAATCTCGGTAAAAATAAATTTAGTAGGCCGAGATTACCACATGGCATGTGTACGTGCATATGCTGACGTATCGATCAGTTGGTTGCACGAGGCAAGATACGATCAGTAGTGTACGGAGCATGTGCAAGAATACAGGATGTAGTATTCCCCTCCTCCATTGTGCTGGACAAGCCATGTGGTCAAGCAGGAAGTTAATTCTTATTTGTAATGATTGGTCAAGAGAATGTGCGGGTGGAGCTTAATATGGGAGGAGTTATGTGCCTATATAGGAAGCCTGCACTATTGTTCAGGGCTCAGAACTTGCTGTATTTTTGGTGACATTAGTCCCTCTGAGTCCCGATCGGTGATCCAATAAAGAATCTCTTCCTTCCTGAAGAAACCTGTGTCCATCCCTCTGTGCTTTGCTTCCGTCAGTTTCTCCGGTATCACCTATAGTAGCCATTTAATCTATACACTGAGCTACCTAAAATGAAAGTCAATGCATACATGAACTGTTTTTTACCACTGAATCTTTTACCTTTCTGGTCTAGAACTAGATTTCCATACAGGAGCAGTGAGTGACTCCTCAATTCAAAGGTGGCATTCGATAAAATGTTAGAACGAATACTTACTTATAAAATTAAAAACATTCAGCTTTATTCACCATTAGGTGACATTTAAATCATGTGCCATGGAAATTTGCAGCTATTCTGACTATTCAAGTATTCCTTGCCGCAGAACGATCATCAAGAAAATACATGTTTTAATATAAAGTATATCTAATTTGCCAGCTGCATCTATCATCCACTAGATTTACAGGAGACAGGTTTAATTTAGGTTTTATGGTGTAGATTGCACCTGTCCATTACAGAACAGTCATAGGAGGGTAATAATTGTATAATTTAATTATAAAAGGAAAATATTTTTTGTTTTTTCTTTGTGTGTGTGTATTTGATAAAAACAATCCAGATGAGGATCCTATACTCACAGTGCCTAAAGAGGTATCAGCAACCCCTCACTGACAAGGCCCAAAGAAGGCCAAACTGATCGTCCAAGCTTGCTACATCTCTTGTGCAGAGGAAACGTGCTGGCATTTCACTTCTGGACGGACCTTATGGGTGGAATCAGTCTGATATGCAAATGGTATAGGTTCTTTTTGTAATGACACAAGTGAGAAAAAACATTTTTGAGACCTGAGCATGGACTCAAAAAGCTACCGAGTTACTCTAAGAAGGGCAAGCTACTGAGTTTGTCTAGGCTTTTTGCCCGTTCTCATATTCTCTGTTTTTGTTTCAGCCAAAATAAACGGTTTAGGTATACCAACAGCTACAAATATACTTCAGATATAATAAAAAAAAACATGAAGAAGCATCTCTCTCACCAGATCCAGTATGCTCACGATCCTTCTTGGTCTCATGTTATATAGTGCACATAGTTGATGGTTAAACAATCAGAAAAAATATGCCAATAAGCAGTGCCGGATTTCCACTTTCTTACAGGCACACTTCTTGTAGACGGAGCCATTTGTTTACACTTACAATGTGCCTTTCTGAGCTTAAAGGGACACTAAAGAGTTAGGAATACAAACATGTATTCCTCATGCTATAGTGCCCCTGTCCCTAGTTATTTTACTGCCCTCCTCCCCCCACTTCATTCCAATAAAAATTAAGGGGAAAAAAAATATATATATATATATGTTGTTGTTTTTTTTTACCTTGTTCCAGGAGCTTCAGTGCTGCTCAGTATATCAGTTGCTAGAAGTTGATTTTACCTGCAATGTACCCATTACAGTTTCTAAAAAACAAAACAAACAAAAAAACGACAATGTTTTACAGTGAGATTAAGTGATCTGGGTGACTTTATTTGTCCATTAATTAGTTGATCCATTATCCACTTTACTATTACCTTGGTCACTATCCTTCACGTTATCTATCAGTGCTCCACATTTTAACCATACCATTTTGACTGCCAGGCTATTAATAGATATCAAAACATCACATGTAAACGTGGTCATTTTCTTCTAATTTTTGCTTGTGATTGTCTAAATGAAATGGATATCCTTTGCTTAGCAGATGCGATTTTAAAATCGTAGATTTTGCATTTTCTTTTTTACTTGTATTAGTTAATTAAATAATATTACAGGCAACGGCTTATAATTTATGAAATTAACTAGGGAAAGGAAATTCTCCTATTAAGCCATTTCTTAGCATTATTAGTTATCAATACTTTATTGGTTTAGAGTAGACTAAGAAGGCTATTCACCAAACTCTGAACTGAAGAAAATCAAAATCTGAATAGGAACACTTAGGCTACAACAGCTGGTCTGGGAAAATTCCCCAGCTCTGGAAATATTACAGCATGTTTTATGGCTATTTTGGCATGTTTTGCCATTTGGATTGTACATCTCTACAATTCTGAGTTTACTGAATGAATATTCTATTGGTGGGTTGTGGGTTTGTACTTTAAATAAATAAAACATTTTCTTTCTAAATATCGGCATATATGTTGTTCGAATATTTTAACAGGAGACTTGTTACTGAAGAAACTAAAAATATTTTTAGTACAAACATGTTAAATTGCCCTTGAACCTTACAGGGTTAATATGGAGTAATATGTGTGTATACAAAAAATTGCCTGTAGGGTAATTCCTCAATTGGGCATAGAAAGTTTAACATTTCAGTCATATTACAATATTTATAACAAATACAGGTTGGTAAAGTGCTCTAACAGTTTATGTTAAATATGTACATACTGAGGGTGTAGCAGACCATTCGTGGAATGTAAATAATCTTTTGTATCTACCAGAACAGCTGACTTCCAGTAACCCATACTGTATTTAGGGGGAGGGCTCCTGGAAGGAATTCAGGATGTGAGTGTTGGGCAATCCGATGGGGGGTGGGATTAAAGAAAGGGAGGGGGGTTATGTGCTGACTCTTTGCAGTTTAACACAGAGGAGGAGTATGGCAGCAAGCTAGAATATAAATACTGATAACTGGTTTGTTGAATAAGAATAACAGGACGTGAGCCTTGTGTCTAGGTAGGTGATAATGTTGTTTGTACACTTTGTTGCTGAATTGTGTGTGTAGTAATATGCTGGGGGGTACGACTTGATGTTTGTGCTGGTGGGTTAGAGAGGCGTTAACTGTGTGTGATCCCCAGCTGGCAAACAACTTGCTTAATGTAGAATGTCCTGAAGGAGGCTCTTGTGTGAGAGGTAAATGGCTGCAATGGGTTTAATGCTGGAAATATTCTCATTCAGAGACAGAGCATTTCAGGGCTATTTAGTAAAGTAAGAATTCAAAGTGAATGTCCAGATTAAGACCAGGGTTTCTGAATGGAAAGCACAGCCTCTAGAATGTAAGCTCATTGAGCAGGGCCCCCTGTGTGTCCAGTTGTCTGGTTACAATTACATGTCTGTTAGGCCACCCATTGTATAGCGCTACAGAATCTGATGGCGCTATATAAATAATAAAATTATATATATATATATATATATATATATAGATTTTTTTTTTTTTTTCTTTTTCCTCTGCCCAGTATTTTGACCTTAACCCCTTAAGGACACATGACATGTGTGACATGTCATGATTCCATTTTATTCCAGAAGTTTGGTCATTAAGGGGTTAAATTTGAAATTGACTTTGACTTCTCAAGTTGGCAAATGACCAGAGTTAATTCAGTGAACAGTAGGTTTATACTCGGAAGCTGATTGTTGGGATGAAAATAATCCATTATAAATAGTTATTAACTAAATGGATAACTGTGAAATTGAAAAAGGAATTTTACATTTTAGGCTGAAAGAACAGTTGGAAAAATAGATCCCTTTTTTTTAATGGAACTTTTTACTTATTGAGGAATGTTTACAAGGCTGCATAATGCATTGGAGGTAAGTGTAAAAACACACTCGCCTCCACTGCTAACTTGTTCTGGGTGACTTTGCACCCCTATTCCTCATCTGCAGCAGAATACTGTAGAAGTGCATGTGTATTCAGGCACGCCTTCAGTAGTCCCAAAGTAGACTACACGGCACTGCAGGGGTTAAACAAGGTATGCTGTGTAAACTAAATTTAAAAAAAAATGTGTATAGGTAGCTTTTAGTGATAATTATGTCACGAATGGACCACTTTTTATTTGTTTCTGTTCTTGTAGAATGAATAGAATATCATGGTAAGGGCTGTTTGTGTGACCAAAATGGGCCACCAGTTTGCATTTAAAATATATATATATTTGTACTAATTCATTTTCAAAGTAACTTTAAGGAACTATAACCACTACAGCTTGCTTAAGAATGGTTTGATATAAACTGTCCCACGACGCCTCTGAACCAGATTGGCAAAGCAGAGTTTACAGAACCACTTTATCACTGTCCTTTTTGGCTAGCGTATGGATTCAGAAACCTGCAAGAGAGGGGGATTGAAAACCTAAACAAATACTGCATACATTTATTCAGATTTTATAGTCCTATTAGTTCAGTAGTAATCCTATTTACTGCTGAATATGTTGATATTTACTAAAGTTAAAACTTATAATTTCAGGCAAAAATGATCACACTCACAACATAGCTGACTTAGAGACTTGTTCAAAGTTGGCTATTTTGTTCTACAATATATATAAAAAAAACAACAACAATAATCTCTCTTAGAATTCCCATCTATTCGCAAGTAAGTGAATAACCCGGTATATAAAACACAATAATAAAATGTAATCTATGTGTGTTGCTGGGAATTTTTGGGGGGATTTCCAGGCTGCAATTTGGGAGAGGGTGGAGCATCAACTCTTTGTCTACTTCAAAGGATACAGAGCAGCTCAGTTCACATGACAGCAGCAGGATATTCTATCATACATGCTGCACAACACTAATCACTATACTAAATATTTATTCACTTGTGTGTAAAATAAATCTTTCTGTGATTCTAAATGCTTAGTTTCTTCCAGAAAAGGCAGAAATCACATGCACCATAGGGTTTCCCTATTCCTTCTGTTTAAAGGTTTGTTTGTTTTTTGGGCGGGTTGAATAAAAACCTAGGTTCCCACCACCTTATTATAAAATTAGATATTTTTTTTTTAAATCTTCTAGAGCTGAGGCTCACTTGGTGCTGCCTCTCCACCTCCTATGACATCACAGAAGAGGCATAGCCTCCTCTAGTGTAATTCAATCCAACGCCAATGAGGAGCATTAAAGGGATACGCCAGGCACCCAGACCATTTCTGCCAATTGGAGTGATCAGGGTGCCAACAACCCTGCAAGTTTAATTATTGCAGATGGGGGGTGGGAGGGAGAGGGGCACTACAGGGTCCTGCAGTGCCAGGAAAACTAATATCTTTTCCTGGCACTGGAGAATCCCTTTAATGACCTGATGCTATGTGGTGAGCACCTTGCTCTCATACAAGCTCCCCCATAGGAAAACTAATGACAGTGTGTATGCATACATACACATTCATCTGCAAGGAGGCACCACTTCCCATATATATATATCTCTCTCAAGGTTATGGGTGCCCTAATTTCTTGTTGTCTGCTAGCAAAAATGCCACTTTATTCATTTTCTCCACACACTCCTATTTATTTATTTATTTATTTTTAAAGGTGAAATTTTGTCTTGTAGATTTGTGGGTTAATTTTACATATTTGAGTAGCTGTGATTGCTATTTTTATTCTAGTGTGCAGATTAACCATTTTTTGAGTATCCTGATGCTTGTATCCTGCTGGAATTCTAACACTAACCTGATTATATATATTTTTTTTTTTTCTACTCCTTCTGTCCATAATTCAGATGTTACAATGGCAAACAATTCTAGCAATGTGGAAACCGAGCAGACTACAACTTGCTTGCACTTGACCTTTTATCATCCACAAAATCATAGGCAAAATATATTTGGCGCTATTCCGCTACGAACACCACAAGAAATAAAGGCAGAGGCAACTGTAGCATTTGGTCGAGATGTAAATACTTGCAAATATGTATTTCTGTGCAACAGAGCTTCCCGGATTCAGTTCGTCATACAGTTCTTCAAACCATTGCATCATGGCGGCCCTGCCTTTGAAATAAAAAATGTGAGCAAGAAAGCAAAGTTGTACGTTGACCACCTCGAGCTGAATTACTTGAACAAGGTTGATCTTCCTGCCAAATGCATAATACAGTTTGGGGACTTTCAGATGTTGTTAGAGAAAGAAGAAGGTGAATCAGAAGATGTGTTTGAGATATCTTGTGATGTGTCTCGGACCCCCCTTGTTCAGGAAACTCAAGAACGTTTAATGGTCTCAATACCTGAAAATGGCATATTAAATGGGTCAGCTCCTCCAACTATTCTTAAATGTTCAATTGCAGAAGAAACTGATGAAAATCAATTGTGACTCACCCAAACAAGGACATTGGGACTTGAACTTCACAGTATAGAACTATATTTATATCTATTTTATTGTATAAATGTCTGTTATAGGCATATAAAGAGTGTTTTTGGTTTTTCCTTTAATGTATATTTATTTTGTAAACACCAATCCTACGTTACCCAATAGTTAATCGGTCCCCAGATTGGTGATATGCTGACTTGTGCTTTTTAAGTATCAGTGTTGGACTTAAGGGATATCCAATACCATCTCCTAGCTGGTAAAGGGAATAGAATTCTAATTTGGTATATAAACAGTAGAAAGAGACAAGACTAGTATGGCTGAAATGGAAATTTAGAAGCAGATGGTCAGAAGAATACTTCTGGTGAAGGGAATCACACAGCCTAAATGTTGACTGGGGAACAATTTATTATTGGTTAAAATTAGTGAAAAGTCCAAGATTATCATGAGTTAAAAATATATAACTGGATTTTTACATTGGTAGTGGAAAATTGCCTCTATCCTTTTTTTTTTTTTTTTTTTTACTGGGGTATGTGTTACTTGATGGAAGGCAGGCGCTACACAGGTGTGGATGACTCTTCAGTGTGTAATAAACTATTTGACCAGTTATAAAACCAATTCATGTAATTTTTACAAATATTTATAGTCAAGTGTTGCTAACTTTTATGTTTGGTATTATAACCATTTTCAGTCAATATCAGACCTCAACATTCATTAATGCCTAACATTTTAGGATATGTTTGTTTTATTAAAAACTGTAATATTTGTGCCCATTTTTGGTTTAAAACAACTACCCTGACCTGCCACCTTACTGATGTTACATGATGTACCAGTATTGGTTTTATTTATCTATTTTTAAATTGTATCATACTTACAATATGTGTGTGTATATATAACAAGTTAACCCTGTCAAGAAGAACAGAAGCTCTTAAATCGAGATGAGATTGGGAGATCCCCCACTTCCAGACTCACTCACTTCTCTCAGATAATTCTAAAATGTTGTATTATGCTGTAAAGTATGTTCATGCACATGTCATTTATATTGTACTGACTAGCTGGATGGCTGTCATGAATAAAGAATTAAGAAAAAATAAAACTGTGGTTATACCAGCTTAGAGAAGTTCCTGCTGTATGCATTTCTTCTGGGACACTGCCTTAGCTGGATGGTGTGGGTAATGGTCCTATGGCGTTTGGGTCACCGCAGCTGCTATTACAGGGTGCACTCACCGCTGCCACCTATCACAGGCCCCTTCTGCCGATGGAGTCATCGCTTCTTGACGGAACCCGGACGATGGGTTCAATGGGCAATGGTAACTCCTCTCCTGTGTGACCGGCAGCCACAGGCGTTGATCCTGGCCAGAAGTCTGCGAAGTCGTCAGCCGGTGTGCAGGTAGGCCCAGCCTGGTCTATTGCTGTCAGTGTGACACGAGGCATCCACCATTTTAGTGAGAGAGTTCCCTGTAGCAGAATTATAACTCTGAGTTGCAATAGGGTCCCCAAGGAGAGGACAGGGATCACCCCCATCAGTCCAAAGGGGGGGGGCGACGGAGGAATGAGGCCAGAACCACATAGCGACAAAGATTCGGCTTGCAGACACTGGGCAGGATATTGGGGCGGCTGTCCACACCACTCACCATCTGGTTAGGCCTCAGCTACCACGTCATCAAAGCACCCTCTCCAGGGGCCAAAATTCACAGGGAGCATGTAGCTTTGAAACCAGCACCCCTGTGCATGCAGGGCTGCTGCTTCTGGTATGTATTTAGGTTGGTTAATCATTGATTTTCTACTTTGTTGCCAAGAATCTGCAGGAGCCAATAGTCTATGCGACAATTCAGAATGGCGGTCCAGTCCCGCCCCCTACAGGTTATCTTATATGGCATATATTGTGCCTTAACTTGCCACCAATTTCTGTCAATGTTTGTGGTGAGGAGAAAAAAATTAGCATTTTATACATACATTTTTGCTGGGTATATCATACACTTGATATGTGCTACTGTCATAAAATCCCCCAATTTATGCTCAGTTACGTCTTCTGAGTAAGACAATATTCCCAATGTATGACCTAGACACTATTTTGTGAAGTTTCAGTGCTGTAAAAGAGACGTGATGATTTCAGGTTTTTAAGTGTGCATTTTCGTAGATGGTATTGATGGATGGGGGACGTCGGTTCACAGATGATCTCTCATTTTCATGGTATCTACCTGTGCTGGTACACCTCTGGTCAGGTCGGGGTCTGGGGCCTGCCTCCAATCCCGCCTACAGGGTCCATCTCCAAATCCCGCCCACAGGAATACACACACAGACACAAACACACATACTGATACAAAAGGACACAGATACATACTAACAGACACACATACTGAAACAGACATACACGCATATAGGCATACATACTGAGACATACACTCACATACAGACAAATAGGCATACATAGTGACAGACAGACACATACTAACATACATATAGACACACATGCATAAGAACATACAGACACATACATACATATACACCGATATATATACATACATACATACATACACACAGACATACATTAATAATGACATACAGACGTACATACATTCATACTGGCATATATACATACAGACATACTGTCATACATACAGACACTGACATCCATACATACACAGACATACATTCATAATGGCATACAGACATACATGCATATATACAGACATACTGAGACATACATACATTCATAAATACTGACATACATGCATACTGACATCCATACACACATACGTTCATAATGACATGCAGACATACATTCATACTGACATGCAGACATACTGACATACAGACATACATACATATATACATACATAATGAGATACAGACATGCATTGATACTGGCATACATTCATAATGACATACATACAGACATACATATATACATACTGACTGACATACAGACATAATGACATACAGACATACATTGATACTGGCATACATACATAATGACATACAGACATACATTGATAGATACATACATACATACAGACATGCATTGATACTGGCATACATACATACATAATGACATACATTCATACATACAGACATACAAACAGACATTCATACAGTCATAGATACAGACATACTACATTCATACTGACATACATACAGACATACATAATGACATACAGACATACATGCATACAGACACACACACACACAAAGCTCATTTTTCAGCCACCCTCCTGTTTCTTACATTTTCTTTGCAGGAGGGTGGCTGGGGCTGATAGGAGTCGGCTGGCTCTCCCTCTTCACGGCCTGGCTGGTGTTCCTCCCGCGTGGAGTGAGCTTGCTGCGGCTGCAGTTTTTTTTTTAAAGGGACCTGGTCGCGCTATTACATGGCCACAGCGCTGACCGGGCCCTGAAGATATAGGGCCCATCGGGTGGCTCTAAGTGCGTGGGCCATCTGATGGGCCCCATCAGCATGCGGGCCCCGGTGCAACTGCACCAGCGGCAATTCCGCTGCTACACGTGGGGGCCGGGCGGCCAGGGCCACCAGGCCCGTGACAACCGTCATGGTTGTCACCCCTTGATGGCGGCCCTGCCTCTGGTACGTGGAACAAAGGGGGTTTGCGTATGCTTAGGATCCTTTTTCCGCTAGCTTATACCAAGTGTAGTGGTAATAAGCATTCATTTTCCTTTTTTAAATCTTTTTTTGAAACTTTTTATAACTTTTTTTACTTTTTCTTTTAATACTTAACTAGCCAAACCTTAAATCCCCCAATTTACCACTAACTTCCACCCATCCTAGATAAATAAATAAATAATTTGAAAATATTTAAATAACCAATCAAATAAATGTAACCGCTGAGCGTTAAAAGTTAATCCTCAGAGGTTAAAAAAATTAGGTTACACTAAAATACTGTGTACTGTGATCAAAGGGCAGGAAAGGTGCTCAACTTTATTAGAAAGGGGTGAGGGGGAAGTGGAAATTTAACTTGGCACTTTTTTTTACAGGGAGAAACAAATCTGCAGCGATCCGTCTCCCTGCATTTCACAATGAACACGGAAGATCAGCGCTCCCTGAAGCATATGTGCTCGCTCTGATAGGCAGTCAGAGTGACCACATGTGCAGGGACCGCACAATTAACTGCTCCCCGTCTGCCTGGGATACTGAAGCAGACTGCAGCAGCCTTAACCCCGTGATCTCCGGTTAATATTAGTAAATGACAGAAATTTCTCGTCATGCTTCCTTAAGGGTAGGACAGAAAATTTCCATTTAGCATTGTGACTAGGTTAAACTGTAGTGGTTCTGGTGACTATAGTGCCCCTTTAAGAATTGTATTTTTTGTTGTTGAAAATAAAGCTTTGTTAGTTTAAAAAAAAAAAAGTCTCCTAACTTTTTTTAGCTGGCTCCTAGATTCAAAGCAAATTTGACAAGCCCTGTCCTATTAAGCTATGTGCACAATATACTTTTATATTGGATTGATAATAGTTTATAGTCCCATTGGAAGGGGCTCCTCGCTTAAATTGCCCTATTCCGTGACATAATCCTGATCACATGTTAACCCATGTTAATCCCGTACACCTTGGGCACCAATCGGAATATACTTGTGACCCGCGACATCGGAGTTTCGGTCCTGTGTATCTGTGGCCTAGTGCGGGCCATGCTCGGAGTGGCAGCCAACCTCCTCAGTGGAGTCCCGCGGGATGAGTTGCACCCGGGACCTATTCCCTGCCCCCCGGATCGGTGAGGGTCATCACGGTCCCCTCTGTGCCGACTTCCAACGTCAGAGCACACGATTTGCCGCTCCTGCCTCACCTTCTACTAGCAAAATGGCGGAGGTACTTCATTGAGGACCTTGGAATTTGCAAGCTTATGAGTCCGTGGCTCAATGATGCCTGCCTCTCTTCTGACCTGGGGCTTTGGGGCTGTCAAGCCTTAGAACCGCACAGTTACCACCGGCAGTGATCTCTTGGCTCCCCTCTTCAACCTCCCGAGTGAGGAAATAGGCTGAACGTGGACTCCATATTGCATATAGCCGTCTGTACACGCATTTTATATCACAACACATTGCAAACTTTAAACGCAATATCTGTTGTTATAATATTCACTAATTTGCTCTTTTGTCTCTTCTTTTGTATCTCTACCTTCTTTTATATATGAGTTGTGATTAACAGGGTGTTGGCATGGCACAGTGGAATAACCATAAGCAGTTATGTGGTCTTTAGGCATTAGACACAAGCAGAAAGCCTCTTAGATAGTGCACCTAATGCAGGGCCTGATTAACATAGGGGCTGATGGATCTGCAGCTCCAGGCCTAAGCCCATGGAATAGGCCCATTGATTTAAAACACTACTCTTGCCAGGTATTTCTCAGAAGTATTTCTCAGGTATTTGAGGCTGCCTAGCCAGTGCTGGTATTGCAGTAATACTGGCAATGCAAATGTCAGTCTCAGTATAAACAGAGATTATTCTGCAATACCCGCACCGGGCAGTAGGGGTCACTGTGTGTGTGGAGAGAGACAGGGATAAGAACACAGAGAGTCCAGACAGCAGCTCCGAGCCTGCAGACACAGCCAACAACTCAGGTAAGTGAGGGATGGGAGGGAAAGGCTGGAGGGAGACCTGGGGACACAGACACTAGGGGGCACTTGGAGACACTAGGGGACACTGTGAGACATGGGGACACTGAGACACTAGAGGGCACTGGGAGATCTGGGGACACAGACACTAGGGGAAACTGTGAGACATGGGGACTGTAAGAAACTTGGGGACACTTAGACATTGTCCCCATGTCTCCCAGCTAGTGTCCCTAGTATCTCAGTGTCTCCAAGTGTCCCTGGTGTCTCTCAGTGTCTGTAGTGTGCCAGTGTCCCTAGTGTATCAGTGTTTCCTAGTCTCCCAAAGTCCCCTAGTCTTCCAGTGTCTCAGTGTCCCAATGTCTCCCAGTGTCCCCATGCCTCCCAGTGTCTCAGTGTCCCCTAGTATAAAATCTCAGGCACTCACTGAGATAGATTTAAGCAGGTTTATTGGACACCGCAATGTTTTGACCTGTACCCAGGTCTTTATCAAGTCTCCAGTGCCCCCTATGTATCACAGTGTCTCATGTCTCCCAGTGTCCCTAATGTCTCTCAGTGTCCGTAGTGTCTCAGTGTCCTTAGTGTCTCAGTGTCTCCTAGTCTCCCAGAATCCCTTAGTCTCGCAGTGTCCCCATGTCTCACAGTGCCAAGTGTCTCAGTGTCCCCTGGTATAAAAGAAAAAAAATCTCAGGCACTCACTGTGATAGATTTAATCAGGTTTATTGGACACCGCAACATTTTGACCTGTACCCAGGTTTTTTTCAAGTCTCCAGTGTCAATCTCCCCTATGTATCAGTGTCCCCTATGTGTCACAGTGTCTCAGTGCCCTATGTCTCCCAGTGTCCCCTCCTGTCTCAAAGTCACGCAGTGTCCCCATGTCTCCCAGTCTCCCCAAGTGTCTCAGTGCCCCCAGGTCTCCCAGTGTTCCCTAGTATCGCAGTGTCCCCATGTCTCTCCATGTCCCCCTAGTGACATGGGGACACTGGGAGAAATGGGGACAAAGGCACTAAGGGACTGGGCGACATTGGGACACAGACATGCCCCCTTTTTGGGTATGTTCGCCCCTTTCTGCACTACTGGTTATGTGATTTGCGTCAGTGGCCCACCCCTTTACCCCGTCCATAGACTTCCTGCTTTACTGGACACTGCGGTTAGGGGGTATGCATTTACTTGAAGGATGAAAGCGTGAGATTAGCTTGACTGTCATGGTGGAGAGATGCATCGTGAGCAAGCTCCTCCACTATCCTGATCCTTCTTGTGCCTTCACTTGGCCCGTCAGAGTTAAGAATAAGAATTTATTGCCCATGCACATCCCTAGTCCCTAGTGAGCATTAAGTGGGAGAGGCGGCCAATCTTCAGGCCCCTTTACCCCCTTGTTTGTTCCAGTGGGGGTGATCCCGGTCCACACCTGAGAGGCTACCCGTACTCCACAAGCTGGCGGGGAGAAACCATCAGAGCTGTAGATAATTGCGTCAGCTCACCTAAGATAATGGAGACCACATGTCTAATTATCTTTCATGCTGCACAACTTGATTTTGAGGCTAATCTGAACAAACAGCTGAAGCGCAGGGCCAGTGAGCCCTGGCGATGACAAGTTGTCCAAGAAGCCTGCATCCGGCAGTCTTAGAGACTCCCACTGCATACCTGGCGGCGGAATTCAGCGATAACATTAAGGAGGACCTGAAAATGGCGGAAACAGATGAACCGCCACAACATAAACATACCCGGGCGCAACTTACTAACGGGTCGGCTCGAGAGGTGGACCTGCTCTGCTTTGTCCTGGAGACTGGCTTGCTTGGGAGGACTTTGGGGCACCGGCTGGGCAAATCTCCTTTCTCCACTATGGTGCTGCTGAGGCCCATGTCTGGATCCTTGTGCCTGATGACAGCGTTGTTCTGTGCCTCAGAGAGGAACTGGAATCTTAGAGAGGGTTGTAGTCAATGCAGTATATTCTAAGCAAGGTCTAGTTACCATTGGGGTATCTTAGTAATATGTAGTTGGACCCATTCTCTTTAATATTTTTATTAGTGATATTGCAGAAGGTCTTAATGGTAAGATATGTCTTTTTGTTGATGTTAAAAGATTTGCAACATGGTTACTGTTCCAGGAGGGATAAACCAAATGACAAATGATTCAGGTACACTAGAAAATGGTCAGAGTTGTGGCAACTGACATTTAATGTTGATAAGTGCAAGATAATCCATCGTGGGTATAAAAACCCAAGGGCAGAGTATAGAATATTTGATACAGTAAAAACCTCAACATCTAAGGAAAGGGATTTGGGGGTAATTATTTCAGATGACTTAAAGGTAGGCAGACAATGTAATAGAGCAGAAGGAAATGCTAGCAGAATGCTTGATTGTATAGGGAGAGGTATTAGCAGCAGAAAGAGGGAAGTGCTCATGCCATTGTACAGAACACTGGTGAGACCTCACTTGGAGTATTGTACGCAGTACTGGAGACTGTTTCTCCAGAGGTGCATCGTGAGCAAGCTCCTCCACTATCCTGATAAGAAATCCTTCTTGTGCCTTCACTTGGCCCGTCAGAGTTAAGCTGTGAGATGAATTTTCTCCTCAGACTTACGTGGCACACTGCTGAAGTTCACACCTTCACCCATTGTAACAATGCAATGTTTTGTGAACCCAGGACATACTTGAAAACAAGAGAAATCTCAATGTATCCATCCTGGTAAAATATTTTATAAATAAATAAATATTGATACTTTGGAAAAAGTTCAGAGAAGGGCTACTAAACTGGTTCGTGGATTGCAGGATAAAACTTTCAAGGAAAGGTTAAAGGATCTTAACATGTATAGCTTGGAGGAAAGACAAGACGGGTTGATATGACAGAAAAATTGAAATACATGAAGAGAATCAACACAGTAAAGGAGAAGACTATATTTAAAAGATAAAAAACTACCACAACAAGAGGACATAGTCTTAAATTAGAGGGGCAAAGGTTTAAAATAATAGCAGGAAGTATAACTTTACTGAGAGGGTAGGGGATGCATGGAATAGCCTTCAAGCTGAAGTGGTAGAGGTTAACACAGTGGGATAGGCATAAGGCTATCCTAACTATAAGATAGGGCCAGGGACTAATGAAAGTATTTAGAAAATTGGGCAGACTAGATGGGCCAAATGGTTCTTATCTGCTGTCAGATTCTATGTCGGCTTGCACTAATCCCCCTCAAATGATCTTAGTTTATTTTTTGATTTAACAGCCACTTCATGCAGTATTGTTTTTACTTAAAGTTTATTCCGAGTTTCATGCTCACTACGGTTGCATAGAGATGTTTTTCTTGCGAAGCTTGAAGCTTGATTATGCTAAGGGAGCTCCTGGGTGTTTTATTGTTTTTATTGTTTATACTCTCTATGTCTCTAGTTTGTTTTTGTTTTTTTTAAATGCTAGCTATGCATCCCTTGCTTCAGTTAAATGTTATGCTAATATTTTTCAATCAACAAGTACTCGGTAGTGAAGGGGTTAAACTCTGATTTGTGCTATGCCCAGACACATTGAAATAACTTTTTAGGTTAATTTCTGCTATATAAATTGTTTATTTAAATGACACATGCATTTGTATAAAATATTATTTTATATCATGTATCTAGGCTTTTCTTTTAAATCATTTTGATACGTGCTTTAGGATTTTAGAGTAATACCATTCACATTTCAATGCACTGTGCGTCAATTCTGTGCAACTTTAACTTTAGAATGTCAGTCATTGGCTGAGAGCAGTCAGCTGTTGCTCTTAATCAATAAATGGTAACGGCTGTGGCTCTGCAGAAGCCAGAAGCGTGTCACCGTTCCACCAGTTAGCATGCGAGCCCAGCAAGGACCCAAGTAGGGGGCCATTGAGGCTGTGGTTATAATGATTGGAGTAACCCTAGAACCCATTGTCTTGAGCCATTTGATTATGATTTATGGGTTGTTGTTTTTTGTACAGAATAAGCAATGCAGACGCGTCTAAATGTTGCTAATGCATATTATTACCAACTCAAGTACTCCGTGTTTGCTGATGGCATTTTCAAACATTTTTATATTCATGTCAAAAGCTTTATTATAGTCTGACAAGAGTTGTCATGTTTATACATTTGTTTTTTTTTACGTTTTTTTTTTTTTGTGGTTTTCTTGTAAGTTACCTTTGAATCAAAATTTTCCACATTCTGATTTTAATAGGGAAACTATTTATTATGTTTTTCAATGAAGGGAAGACCTCAACTGTATAGGTTCCTACTTGTACGTATCCTTATTTTTAATATTGGAGAACATGTACCTATTAGTTAACTTAATCACAATGACAATAAAAAAAAAAAAATCAACCTGCAAAAAATATTTAATTAGATTTTAGGGAGTTTGAGATCTGAGTGGAAACTAATCGAAAGAGCTATTGTGCTATTGTCTGTTAAAAGTATAGATTTTCAGAAAAGAGGAGCAGATTATCACAGTATTAGAGTTGAAGAGTAATGTCCAATAGAAAAAATAGGATAACTCTATGTAACTATGTGGCTGTGTATGTCTCAACAACTCGACTGACTCATCTTTTAGCTTAAGGGCTGCAACACTTCCATCCCATAATGCACTGTAATGAGATGTTGAAACTGCCTTTGGCTATTCTTTAAAAGCATATACATTACTCATAAAGACAGTTGGAAGGGGATTTTCTTTACTTGAAGTGTAGGGTTTTCCATATTAACATTTAATTAGCTGATGAAATTAGTCTGTAATACTCAAAAACAGTATCTCTCAACTTATTTGTATCATAAACAACTAACTTAAGGTCCCATATCTATTAAATTGTGTTATACTTTTTATTGACCTATGAAAAAAAAGTTGATCATATTACTGTAAATTAATAGAAAACATTGATCAATACACAGGGTAACAGGAGGATTTTTGAGGGAGAATTATGTCAGGGGGGGCCAAAACTTATCGACATGGGATTTAATTTTTGATAGACTAAAATGATCTGCCACCATACCAGCTGGCATTAATGACACTTTCACGAGATACTGGGGTACATGTAGTGTAATTTATACTGTTTGTAGCATCATCACTATTTGAATGTTTAGTGTATTTCTGTGGAGTATCAGTATTTGAATGTTTGGTTTATTAAATCAAGAAATCTTCATCATCTGACAGTCACCACACAATTAATTTGTTTTCACCCCTGGTGGGGTGAGAAGCCTGATATATCATCTGTTTGTGAGTTTTCTACCAACATCACATATTTCCCAATTTTATACTTATTTTGTATTATGCTATGTTTTGTTTGTTATTATTATAGATCTCTAATTTGTCTTCGGATCCTGGTTCATATTTCCAGGTGTTGCAATTTTTTGTATACGTATACTGAGTGCTTTTTCCCACCTTTCTTTATTTTATTTCTGTGGTGTATCAGTATGTGAATATTTAGTGTATTTCTGTGGAGTATCAATATGTGAGTGTTTGGTGTATCTCTGTGGTGTATCAGTATGTGAATGTTTGGTGTATTTCTGTGGAGTATCAATATGTGAATTTTTTGTGTATTTCTGTGGAGTACCAATATGTGAATGTTTGGTGTATCTCTGTGGTGTATCAGTATGTGAATGTTTAGTGTATTTCTGTGGTGTATTAGTATGTGAATGTTTGGTGAATTTCTGTGGTGTATCAGTATGGGAATATTTGGTGTATTTCTGTGATGTATCAGTATGTGAATGTTTCGTAATTGGTTAGGTGTTAAGTGGTTCATTTAGTGCTCTGCCTACCGGGTGTGATGTCGCTGGTATCTTGGAGGTCTCCCCCAGATTCCAGCACCATCTTGTTAATGAGGGTATTAGTCGATGTTAAAGGGCAAACTCCCCAGCGGCCATTTTAGGTAAAACACATAGGAAGTTGAGTAATGCTGATCATAGTTATGTTGAGTAAATAGGCAATTTACTAACATGGATTGAGTTAATATTTTTGTCCACAACATGAATGTTCTGTGAATTTCTGTGGCATATCAGTATATGAATGCTTGGTGTATTTCTGTGATGTGTCAATATGTGAATGTTTGGTGTATTTCTGAGGAGTATTAGTTTGTGTGCCTGGAGGTTGAGTGTAGCGTGTACAGGCAGTATGATATTTTAATGGGGTGTGTGTAAATACATTTTTTAATTCTACCCTCCTTTCTTCTAAACCCAACTTTTTGCTTTTCTTCTAATGCCTTTAGTACCTCTCCACTGTTTCTGTTTTGTAATGCCTCTCTACTCCTCATGATAAATCAATCATTATATATTAATAACTATATCCTCCTTTTTTTACTGTATATTGTGGCTGAGTTATGCAGAATTGGCCTACTTTCCTTGCCAGGCTATTGCCTTTGCGTAGTGATGGAACTACTAAACAGAGGGTAAAAAAAACTGCAAAAAATGTTTGCAAAATTAATAAAAGGAGAGGCAATTCACTGATATATGACAATCCATCGGCTGTACTATAAACACACTTTGTAATTAAAAAAAGTAAGGGTTCAACAGAAAACAGCTGTGGTAAATTAAAAAGAACACTGCAGGAAACGTAACTGTTTCATCTCATTGAAGTGGTTATAGTGTCTGGAGTCCCATGGCATCGTCCTTCCATTTAAACCATTTTTTTTAATGCTAAATGAGAGTCTCCAGCATTCCATATTCTCTGTGCTGCAGTAACTTAATAAGAATGTCTGGAACACAACCACAAAATGTTTAGGAACTAGGTCGGCAAGTGAGTAGCACAGGTAGATTGCAGTGTCTATGCCCCTGATGCGCGTTTCACCTTTCGGATCAACAGAGGGGACTACTACTGTACTTTTTACACTAGTACTTATTAAAAGCTACGTTTTATTTCTTTCGGTCCAGTCATTTCTCGACTGAATTAGGGTTTTTTCCACTCTCACCACAACCACTACACCTTATTATTACCATTAACATTTTGTTTTATTTACTCCTGCTACTTAGATATCCTCCTATTTTTCTTATTTTGTGCTAGCTTTTAAAATGTTTTAAAAATATAAAACTATTTTATTTACTCCTGCTACTTAGATATCCTCCTATTTTTCTTATTTTGTGCTAGCTTTTAAAATGTTTTAAAAATATAAAACTATTAAAAAATCATAAATACATTTTAAAAATATTTTTTTTATATATATTGGTATATTTCAAAATTATCAAAATATTACAATATTTTTCAAAATATTAAATCATTTTAAAAGAAAGGTTTACCTAAAAACATGAAATCATTTGAAAAGCTTATCCAAAAAAATAAAGGAAGGCCAAAATATACTGATAAATACAAAAAGAATACATGATATAGAGTAGACAACTTCAAAATTACCTAAATTCTCCAAGGTCATTACTGTAAATCGACTATATTAACATTATTTAAAATTAAACATTGATATATATGGAAACAGACAATTTCTAGTAATCTGATTACAGATCCACTAGGCACAACAAGTCAATAAACTCCGAACTGTAACAAATAGAGATCTAGATTAAAAAAATTAAGAAAGATATATCTGAATTTATGAAATTTTTCATCTTAACTATAATCACATTTTGTCTATCTTTACAACAAAATTTTGAATCACTCACATTGAGATGTGGAGCCTAGTGCAACATGTATTTTAATTTAGTGTTACATATTATTTTTCACACAAAGGAAACAAAAAAAGGAACCAGCATTAGTGTATTTTGTGTATATTACAGTATATGGTTAAAATTTGATAAAAGGTGCAGAGTCAAGGTGTGGAGTTGCGTGGAAGAGTTCTCTGCAGAACTAGCAGGAAACACCATTAAATGCTAGTTCCTATGTTTTAAAAAAGTCACTCTCCAAACTGAGCACTCTGGTTTATCCATTAGAAATGTACATAATAAGGTTATACCTCCACATACCTCCTACAGGTACTGTGCAGCTCCTGCAATGTAGAGAATATAGCTCTAGGTACTCCTGGTGGAGTTATGTGAATTAAATATATAGGTAAACATACGTGCATGCATACGTTTGATCTTTTGTCCATGCTTTTGTAAGGTATTAGTGTTCTAAATAAATATATCTCCTCGTATATTGATTTTGGTTATTTATTCAATGATTATGTAGTGTAATTGTGTAAAAATATCCCTTGCTGTAAGGAATGCAACGTTTGAACAATAATTGTTTTAGCATTTGCTTATCTGCCTACTGATATGAACAGCTATGAGACTATTATTACTATTAATAAATTATTTCCCTGCCTCAAACACACAGATTATTTATCTGGTAAATAAACTCAAGAGATTCCTGAAGGATCTTCTGTGTACCGACTTGCTAGACTCTACGATAATAGGCAGGGTCCTCATCTCCTGATGTATCTATGTGTAATCTTAGTTTTGATACTTATAAAATAAATACCTAGATAAGATTAAGGTTAATGTTCACCAGTTACACCTTGTTTAGTGATCTTTTAAAACCAGGAAAAGCTTTGAGTGCCTCAGGTAAAAAAAAGGTGGTCCCCCTTTCAATCCTTCTTTAGCAATCTTGTTTTTGTTTAATCACAATTTCGGAGGGTATAAGAAGACTCCCTTGTAGTAAATAATGAGTTCAGACAGCAGGCCGGTGGTCAGATGCAGTTCAAACGTATCAGGGGAGAGTTTTTTTTATTTTTCATTTTAGCAGTTTATATTTATTTTATGGCTATTTAAAAGCTGTTTCCTATAGGGGTCTATGAATATTTTGCAGTGTGGAGGGGCTTTTCCTTAAGCTGTGCCCTATCTGTGCTGACATTTTCTGTTTTATTTGCCAGGAGCAGGGCCTGCTGTTCTCTTATGCATGTGTGAGAGTAAAAAAACTGTTGTCTATGCCATTTATTATGAGCCTGATAAATGCAATTAAACAGCCTAATCCAGTATTGTCAATATAAGGGATAGGTATCGGTTTTAATATTCAAACCGATATTTATTGGTTGCCAATAAGTCTTTAATTTTGGTAATATAATCTATCCAAACCAATCAAAAGCTTAATGAGAGCCAAATTACTGGCTCTAATTAAATGGAGGCCTAAGTGATTGTTGGCTTGCATGTTTACTGTTCCACGTTCAAAACATTAACCCATGACACTAATTGTGCCATAGTTATACCACTTTTCTCACAGAAACAGTTTTATACATAACCACTATATTTGTATGAGATTCACATAGTCTCATACAAATTTGCTACCCTTGAGATCAGAAATAAATACATTTAAAAAAAACAACATTCTTAAGGAGTTTTGTTTAGAAGTATTTCATGAACACACCCTTATTTCTACTCATATTCATGTATTAAATGTTTGCTATATTTTGTTCCCATGTTGCCACTGCAAAATTGTAAAGTACTATTGAAAATATTATATGTAAGTAATAATAATTTGCAACACTTAGTTCTTAAAGGGGAATTGTCACATCCAGTATTTTTATTATTATGTTTACTTATCTATATTTAGTAGATATGTGTTTGTGGGAGATAAAAAAACAACTTTTTTTCCTGTAAATAGGCACCTCCATTTTAGCTCTCTGTCAGTCATTCTTATGATCTGTATCCTTTGCACCTGGCAATCAGCATAGAAAAAGGCGAGGAGGAGAAAGTGATGAGGAGAAATGAAACAATGTATGTATTTTTCCGCCTCATTTGCAAAGTGTGCCCAGGCTGTGCCTTGACTGGACTGGATTCTGTTGGCATTTGCTAAATCCTTAATGTAGATTTTTGAAATAAAACACTTGAAGAAAAGCACTCTTGTTCTTCCCTTTGCTTCTATTGAATGCATTTTTAATTTCTATTTTCTCCTTGAAAAGAGTGACCAGCTTTTATTGTGCATGTTATAACCACTTCTAGCATTTTAAAATGTTTGCTGGTTTCACATAAAACAGTAAAAAAGAAAAAAAAGGTAACAAAGGTTATATGGTGTAATTTTCAAATAAGTGACATTTTCCTGTGTGCAAATGGAAACTATCATCCCATTTCCTCATTTACTCCATGTGAACTTTCAGCTATTAAATGGAAACCAACCCAATTTTTCAAAAAGAGAACACTTGACCCATGGAAACAGGAATTAAACGGTGCTTTCTGTCCTTTAATAATAAATTGTGTAATAATTGCAACATGAGTCACCCAATTAGAAAGTGTTGCACAAATTAACTCACTATTCTTGTACAGTAGATTTTTTTTCTTACTACTATTCACATATGCCTGGCGCTGGCCGTTCTTGGAATCCTGGGTAACTTTTTAAGACTAAGCAAATACTTTTTCAGATGGATCAGTACAGCTTTACAATAAGCTGTCAAGGAGGTGGGTTTTGTATGGCACACATAAAGCCAGCAAATACTTGCAAATACTTAGATGAACAAACGTATAACCAGTAGCTGTGTGATTTGTGCAACCCACTGTATTTATAAAGCAACAGTGCGCATGGTGACAGGACATGTTATAGTGCTTAAAGTGTCCCTTTAGGTCTTCAAGAGTAACCTTACTGTATCGATAATTTGTGCATAACTTTGCATTATTAGACCAAATTCGGATTTAGCTGGTAACACTTGCATTTTAGAGGAGTTGTCACCTTTTTGATAACGCCAGTATTTTATCCAGGTAAATACTATTGAAAGGTTTACAAGAGTGAGGAATGTAGCACAGAAAAGTACACATTAACAATCTTGTAATTTATATGATGGAACAGTTACTGTATTTTGCCAAAATATTTGTCATTTCGATTTTAATTTACTACAATTTGGAGCTTAGTTGACATGCTTGATGCAACCAATGGCTCTATGTATTATTCAATTTAAACACTGTGTTTATTTTATAGTCTGTGGTGGAACTGAATGCGGTCTTCAGAGTATCTGGTAAATGTAATGATGGCCAATTTGTTTCTAGGCTATATTGATATTGTTAGGGTTACTAAACTTTATTGTTGCTAAACTTAAACTGTAGTAAAATGTGGCAACATTTAGGCTCACTCACTGTAGGTGAGTTGGAGAATTTTTATCGCTAAATTTTATCCTTCTGATTTTAATTCACTACAAGTCATAGTTTAGTAAACCCATGGAATCCAATTTGAAGTCAAAGATTTAAGGACCACATCGAGCACCATAACAACTTTATTGCAAGGAGGTTGTTATGGTGCATGGAGGTCCTGAGCTAAAGTGGTTAAACCGTCTAACTGCACTGCCACTGAACTAAGGCTCCAAATCTGAAGCTTCAATCAGGAAGCTTTGCAGATAGATTAAGATTGTTTGAATACCCCCATTGAGAAGAGACAATGAAAAAGGTACGTGTCTTTTTAACTCTCGTTCTTGGAGAAGGGTAATGGCTATCCTTTTCCCCTGTGATTATGGCCCTTGTGACTTATTGGATTTTAAAACACTTTTTCCGCCCCTTTAAATCCATGGGAAAATGTGCCTCTTTCCCTCCCCCTTTTTCCTGTCCATTGTTCTCCAGTAGGGCGTTGTCCCAGGGACACTGCCAGACCAGTTGAAACTGGCTGCTTTGTCCCTCCTCAATCTCTCATCAGTCCTTGCTATTGTTTAACCCCATGGCGATCCAACTGTATCCGTGAGATCTGACCGCTTTTCGGACATATTGAGCGCTCAGATCCAAGCTATCTGGGGATATGTTGGACATATAGGTTAAACATTGTATTATAAGAGTTATGTATTTTTATGTGGTTTTTGTAACAGTTTTTGGACTTCGAGATATTTCCTGTTACTGGAGATAATTGGCTTACCACAGTCACTTAAGCTAATTATCTCCAGGATAGAGAAGAAGCTAGTCCGGCCGCACAGCCTAAATCTGTGGAACTGTTTTGGGCATGAAAGCCATGCTTGCGGTCGGTCAAATGTGACTTCCACAAAACTTTTGTGGGGACTGCGGTGGTTATGGTGTCTCGGGGAGCACTAGGACCATTCTTTAACGGAGGTACCCAGTCGGGGTGCCAGCTGGTCTGTTACAGGAAGCTACTAATCTGAGGCTTCCTGATTGAAGCCTTGGATGTGGTGTAGTAGTTTAGGGGCAGAGTAATCGGGAACCGTCTTGTAGTCTTTGGAGTTAAACCATTTGTTAACAGTTTAATTCCCACAGGTGAGCTGACATCTATGACCTTCTTGCACCATGATAACTTAATTCCTACGAGGGTATTATGGTGCTTGGAATCTCCCTTTGAGCAGTTTGGAAACTCAGAAATCTTCCCAGTCAACAGCACATCTAAATATGACACATGGAGAATATGAATAAATCACTGAACCAGTCCAGTACTGTTCTCTGTTTAAATATAAGTGACTCGTTTTCAAATAGTGAAGTGTAAAGCATAGGTGCCTATTTGCTGATTATTCAATAGATTCCCTGTCATTATCAAAACATTTACAGTGGAGCAATGCCAATAAACCTGTTAGACAAGACAGTTCAGGATTAGCGAAGGTGAAATACAGCAAAAACTGCATTAAATTACCTGGTTTAACAACATTTTTACCCGGACTGGTCCTGGTGGTGGAATAATAAGAGTGGCGAGACAGGTCAGTGTAAACTAGTTATTACACATTGTTTTACAAAAACGGCAGAAGAAAATGTTTTGCAAAATAGTGTCAAGAGTACACTGGACTGAATGTGGAAATTAGAAAATAGTAACAAAAAAGTGTGTTACTGATCTTTAAAACTAACTGGGTATAACAGTGAAATAAGTCACCAATAAAGAATTGCTAAAAAGTTTTATTGCCCCCAAAAAATTATTTACAAAGAGTATTATTATCATCAAAGTCAACTATTACAAAAAAAGTCCAAATAAAATCACACTGCCTTACAAACAGGATGATGTTCACCCCTATGCAGGTTGTGCCACCTAGTGTGGAAAAATACAGTGCACAGAAACAAACGAACAACAATGTTTTTATAACGCAAATGGTACAGAAGATTTTGGATTGCCCTCCACAACAGTATGTTGTGGTTTAGTTCTACAAAATAATTAAGTCATACTATTATAGCAATTGATGTAAATTTCACAATTTTGTCAAACTTGAAAAATGTAAATGCACACTCCCTTGTTGAGTTGGGTAGAGATTACAAAGCTGTTTGAATTGCTGTAACTCAGAAACCTATTTTGAAAGTTTGTCCTCCAAGGTACAACAGATAATTTCACAGTAATGACATTTGCTAATGCAAAAAGAATTTTGTTGAGAATGTCCATAATTACCAAAACAAAAACATGTTAAAAAATAAAGCACTAATAAATATTACACACCCAAATCCGGGAAGACCCACTAAATGATGCCCGGCTTATGTAAATAAATATCCAAATACTCAATGGCTATCTAAGAATAAAAAAGAACAACAAATATTCTTCCTAGTATCACTCTAATTGGACAGTAAAGCTGAAAAAACGTATTACCAAATGCAAATTGGAAAAAATGTGCATGCTTGGGAACCATGGCTGCTTCTGGTAATTGTGGTGATTATATAAATTTCTCTGGTGGCTCCCTATATCTCCTTGATTGCAGGACTCTAGCGTTGCGCGCCTTGGAGATTTGCCTCCATTCTATGGTGCTAGAGAAAATATGGCCTCTTTATAAAAAGTAAATAAAAATGCATTGTATTAAAGTCCTCTATATTGCATATTAAACACACTGGGGTAGAGTTACCCACAAAGATGAAATTGTTAAAAAAACAAACCAGCCCCCCTACCCCACCCCCCAAAAAACAGCAACAAAAAGACAGCAGGGGGAGTAAAAAGCTGCATGAAAGGTAAAATAGTACAAAAATAAATAATGGAAAAAAAGAAATAACATGAAAAAAAACAAACCGTTGAGCAATGAAAAATAAAGGGAGTAAAAAATTGAAATATGTTTATTTTGTTTTTAATAAAAAAAATGAATGAATAAAAAACATTAATTACATAATACACAAGAAGGTTCAAAATACATATGGTATATGGGATGTAATATTAACATAAGAAATTAAATATAAATATTATTTTAATCAATAAAACATTTAAAATGGAAAAAAAAATACAGAAAAATTGAAATTGAAAATTAAAGCAGGCTACATGTAAATGTACTAGAAGGACTATAATCACTGTTGTTCCCTCTCCTGTCTATACTCCCTCACAAGCCTCCATACCAGCAACCTCTTTCTCCCTGCCCATTGCACCCTTTTGAGCCAGCCGGAGTGACTTTCACCAGCGGGAACTACTGACAATCCTTCCAAAACTCCAGTCTGGCTACCCTCAGTGCCTCACCTTGTTCTGACCCATTTCACCATGAGCTAGGAGCAGGGCCGGTGCAAAGATTTTTGT
>OW240917.1:115940122-115950499 GCA_933207985.1 Pelobates cultripes | reverse complement strand
CGCCCTAGGCAAAAGTAAAATTTGCCGCCCCCTCCCCCCATATGTGACATCACAATGCCCCACCCATATGATCTGCCATGGTAACCCCTTAAGGACGGAGCCAAATGTACACGTTGTGAACAAAACAAAATGTAAACAAAACCTGGCATTTGCGCTACATGTCTGTCCAACCGTAATTCACCTCTTTCATAGTAAATGCACCCACCCTTATTATATATCATTTTATTCAGGGGAAACAGGGCTTTCATTTAATATCAAATATTTAGCTATGAAACATAATTTAATATGAAAAAAATGGGAGAAAATACGATTTTTTTTTTTTTTTTAGTTCTACATGACATTTTAACGGTCAGTGTCATAATACTGTTTGCTTTTACTGCAATAAAATACACATATTTGTATTCAGTAAAGTCTCACGTGTAAGACAGTACCCCCTATGTACAGGTTTTATGGCGTTTTGGGAAGTTACAGGGTCAAATATAGCACGTTACATTTGAAATTGAAATTCGCCAATACATTTTGAAAATTGAAAATACATTTTACTGTTTTGAAACACTAATATTTGTGTTCAGCGAAGTCTCCCGAGTAGAACAGTACCCCCCATGTACAGGTTTTATGGTGTCTCGGAAAGTTATAGGGTTAAATATAGTGCTAGCCAATTAAATTCCCTTTACTTTCGGCATGGGTTGTCAGGCAGGTCCTGCTAATTGTAATTAATTAAGATAACTAATTATGTAAAAATATTACATAAATATATATGTAGAATTAATATATGTATATATATACACGTATGTGTATATATATGTATATATCTATATAATTTTTTTTAAATATTTTTATTTATATATAGGTATATATATAGTGATATATACGTATATATTTATGTATATACAGGGCCGGCGCTTCCTATAAGGCGAACTAGGCAGCCGCCTAGGGCGCCATATAGGAGGGGGCGCCCTGCGCCCCCATCGCCGGCCCTTTAAATGCCACAGCCGCCTGAGTGCTAGAGCGCTCAGGCGGCTGTGGCATTTAATGGGTGTGTGTGTTTGTGTGGGGTGGGGGGGTGGGTGGGGGGGGGTGGGGGTGATGGGAGGGAGGGGGGGAGATGATTGATGGGAGGGGAGGGGAGATAATTGATGGGAGGGGGAGGAGATAATTGATGGGGGGGAGATGATTGATTGATGGAGGGGGAGATGATGATGGGGGGAGATAATTGATGGAGGGGGGAGATGGGGATGGGAGGGAGGGAGATGATTGATGGGGGAGATGATTGATGGGGGGAGATGATTGATGGGAGGGGGGGAGATGATTGATGGGAGGGGTGGGAGATGATTGATGGGGGGGAGATGATTGATGGGAGGGGGGAGATGATTGATGGGAGGGAGATGATTGATGGGGGGGAGGATTGATTGATGGAGGGGGGAGATGATTGATGGGAGGGAGATGATTTGATGGGAGGGGGGGGAGATGATTTGATGGGGGGGGAGATGATTTGATGGGAGGGGGGGAGATTTGATGGTGAGGGAGATGATTGATGGGAGGGAGATGATTGATGGGAGGGAGGGGGGGAGATGATTGATGGGAGGGGGAGAAGATTGGGGGGGAGAAGAAGAGAAGATTATGGGGGGAGAAGAAGAGAAGATTACGGGGGAGAAGCAGCGATTACAGGGAGGGAAGGGGGGAGAAGAAGAGAAGATTACAGGGGGGAGAAGAAGAGGAGAACACAGGGAGGGGGGAATAAGAGGAAAACACGGGGGGGGGGAAGAAGAGGAGAACACGAGGGGTGGGAGATGAGAACGTAGGGGAGGGAGAGACCACTAAAGGAGGGAGGGGGCGGTGGAGAGACCACTAGGGGAGGGGTGTGAGGAGAGACCGCTAAGGGAGGGGGGTGGAGGATAGACCACTAGGGGAGGGTGGGGGGAGAGGAGAGACCACTAATGGAAAGTCGGGGAGAAAAGGAGACCACTAAGGGAGGTGGGGGGGAGAGGAGAGACCACTAAGGGGCAGGGGAGATCTCTAAGGAATGGAAGGGAGAGCTCTATAGGACAGGGAGACAGGGAGCTCTTTCACACCACGCGCACACACACACACACACACAATGCATCCCTATACACACAGAAACACAACATGCTTCCCTTACACACAGAGAAACACACAATGCAACCCTTACACATAAAGACAATGCATCCTTTGCACATATACACAGAAACACACAATGCATCCCTTACACACACATGCAAACACACACTGCTTCTCTTACACACACACACAGAAACACAATGCATCTCTTACACACACTCAACGCACCCCTTACAGACACACACACTGCATCCCTTACATACACAGAAACACACTTTGCATCCCTTATGCATACAAACACAGATTCACACAATGCATCCCTTACACACAACAAGAAACACACAATACATCCCTTATACACAAACACTCACTGCTTTCTATCCCTTACACAAAACACACTGCTTCCACTACACACAAACACACTGCATCACCTACACAAACTGGTATCCCTATACACTACATTCCGTAAGCACACACATTAGATCCTCTACAGTAACACATAACACATCCCCTACACACTCTACTCCCTGTGAGTTCATGGGTGGAACATGTAGGTGGACTTATGGGTGGGCTTTATGGGCATACTCACCGTCAGGCCCTGGGGCCCAGACCTTGAGCTATGTAAGAGGCCCCAAAAAATGGAGCTGCTTCCCGTTCTCCCAGAACATTGAATTTTGTGACTACAGTTGCAAACAGCCTCCAGAGATCCTGTTCTACACCAGACCAGTGGAGCCAGACTGCAGCCAGAGCCCATCACCATCCTCATCTGATTGTAAGTAGGCAATCTAGTATATTATTAGTGACACTAATCTCTAATTTACCTCACATTAAATGGACACTATAGTCCCCAGAACCATTGCAGCTTAATAAGCATGTTCCGGGGGGGGGGGGTAAGTGTTCTTTTGCCTAGGGGTAGAAATCTGCACTGGCCTGTGTATATAGATATATTTTATTTCGTTCTACGTATTTTGATATATATATATATATATATATATTTAATTTCACAATACAGTTAGAAATATATACTTAGATCATATATATATAATATATATATATATGATCTAAGTATATTTTCTTTTCTTTTTTACACTATTTATTTTATTCATTTTTATTTTCAGCCAGCAGGGGGACCACCTGTCATTACAGGCAGCCCCCCTGCTGGCAATGCAGCAGCCAGCTACCCCCGGCCATGTGATTGTGGGGTCCTCGCAAGGACCCCACTCTCACATGGCCGGGGGACTTCCAGGAGGACGGAGGTGCCGCGGGGGGCTCCCTGGGAGTCCCCCGAACCGCGATCGCCGGCGTGGGACCGCCGGCGACCGGGTAAGTACCGAAAGACCGGAGGGCGTCCTATTACGCCCGGCGGCGTTTAGAGCCGCTTAGAATAGGGCATAATAGTACGCCCTCCGGTCTTAAGGGGTTAACTAACGCCAGTGCTGCTGTGTTTACATTAAAAGGCCTGCAGGGACAGGCTATACAGGGAGTGCAGAATTATTAGGCAAGTTGTATTTTTGAGGATTAATTTTATTATTGAACAACAACCATGTTCTCAATGAACCCAAAAAACTCATTAATATCAAAGCTGAATATTTTTGGAAGTAGTTTTTAGTTTGTTTTTAGTTTAGCTATGTTAGGGGATATCTGTGTGTGCAGGTGACTATTACTGTGCATAATTATTAGGCAACTTAACAAAAAACAAATATATACCCATTTCAATTATTTATTATTACCAGTGAAACCAATATAACATCTCAACATTCACAAATATACATTTCTGACATTCAAAAAAAAAACAAAAACAAATCAGTGACCAATATAGCCACCTTTCTTTGCAAGGACACTCAAAAGCCTGCCATCCATGGATTCTGTCAGTGTTTTGATCTGTTCACCATCAACATTGCGTGCAGCAGCAACCACAGCCTCCCAGACACTGTTCAGAGGTGTACTGTTTTCCTCCTTGTAAATCTCACATTTGATGATGGACCACAGGTTCTCAATGGGGTTCAGATCAGGTGAACAAGGAGGCCATGTCATTAGATTTCTTCTTTATACCCTTTCTTGCCAGCCATGCTGTGGAGTACTTGGACGCGCGTGATGGAGCATTGTCCTGCATGAAAATCATGTTTTTCTTGAAGGATGCAGACTTCTTCCTGTACCACTGCTTGAAGAAGGTGTCTTCCAGGAACTGGCAGTAGGACTGGGAGTTGAGCTTGACTCCATCCTCAACCCGAAAAGGCCCCACAAGCTCATCTTTGATGATACCAGCCCAAACCAGTACTCCACCTCCACCTTGCTGGCGTCTGAGTCGGACTGGAGCTCTCTGCCCTTTACCAATCCAGCCACGGGCCCATCCATCTGGCCCATCAAGACTCACTCTCATTTCATCAGTCCATAAAACCTTAGAAAAATCAGTCTTGAGATATTTCTTGGCCCAGTCTTGACGTTTCAGCTTGTGTGTCTTGTTCAGTGGTGGTCGTCTTTCAGCCTTTCTTACCTTGGCCATGTCTCTGAGTATTGCACACCTTGTGCTTTTGGGCACTCCAGTGATGTTGCAGCTCTGAAATATGGCCAAACTGGTGGCAAGTGGCATCGTGGCAGCTGCACGCTTGACTTTTCTCAGTTCATGGGCAGTTATTTTGCGCCTTGGTTTTTCCACACGCTTCTTGCGACCCTGTTGACTATTTTGAATGAAACGCTTGATTGTTCGATGATCACGCTTCAGAAGCTTTGCAATTTTAAGAGTGCTGCATCCCTCTGCAAGATATCTCACTATTTTTGACTTTTCTGAGCCTGTCAAGTCCTTCTTTTGACCCATTTTGCCAAAGGAAAGGAAGTTGCCTAATAATTATGCACACCTGATATAGGGTGTTGATGTCATTAGACCACACCCCTTCTCATTACAGAGATGCACATCACCTAATATGCTTAATTGGTAGTAGGCTTTCGAGCCTATACAGCTTGGAGTAAGACAACATGCATAAAGAGGATGATGTGGTCAAAATACTCTTGCCTAATAATTCTGCACTCCCTGTAGACACCAGAACCACTACATTAAGCTGCAGTGGTTCTGGGGACTATAGTGTTTCTTTAATGTGAGGTAAATTAGAGATTAGTGCCACGAATAATATCCTAGATTGCCTACTTACAACCAGATGAGGATGATGATGGGCTCTAGCTGCAGTCTGGCTCCACTGGTCTGGTGTAGAACAGGCTCTCTGGAGGTGGTTTGTAACTGTGGTCACAAAAATCAATGTTCTGGGAGAACGGGAAGCAGCTCCATTTTTTGGGGGCCCTTTACACAGCTCAAGGTCTGGGTCCCAGGGTCCACCTTCATGTTCCACCAATGAGTTTGTTCACAGGGGGTGGAGTGTGTAGGGGATGTCCTGATATGTGTGTAAGGAATGCATTGTGTGAATCTGTGTTTGTATGTGTAAGGGCTGCAAGGTGTGTTTCTGTGTATGTACAGGATGCAGTGTGTGTGTCTGTAAGAGGTGCATTGAGCGTGTGTAATGAATGCATTGTGTGTTTCTGTTTGTGTAAGGGTTGCATTGCTTGTGTATGTGTGTCTGTGTGTGTAATGCATTGTGTTTTTCTGAGTACAAGGGGTGCATTGTGTGTGATTGTGTGTGTGTGATGGATGTCAATCTCTCCCCCCTCCCTTGTCACTCTCTCTTTCTCCAACCCCCTCCTTGTCACTCTCTCTTTGTCTCCCCCTCCTTGTCACTCTCTTTCTCTCCCCCTCCTTGTCACTCTCTCTTTCTCCCCCTCCTTGTCACTCTCTCTTTCTCCCCCCCCACCACTGTTTTAGCGTGGCCGAGCTCTGTATGGTCCGCGGGTACAGGGAGCTTTTGCTTCCTGTACCCGGCTGGACTAACAGGAAGTACACACTGAGTGTGCTCTTCCTGTTAGTCTGGCCGGGTACAGGAGACAGATGCTCTCTGTACCCGCGGACCATACAGAGCTCGGCCACGCTCTCTTTCTCTCCCCCCTCCTGTCAGGCCCTCTCCTCATGCTGCGCCTGGGCGGTGCGCCCGCGTGGACACACCAGCCCGGGCAAAGCAGCAGCCGCCTGAGGCTCTCTACAGAGCGCTCGGGCGGCTTCAGCATGAGGGGGGCTGGCGCTCCTAGCGGCGCCCTAGGCGTCTGCCCAGTCCACCTAACAGGTAGCGCCGGCCCTGGCTAGGAGGACACTCTTTGGAGAATCCTACCCCTCCCCCTTAACAAGCTCTCCCTATGAGAAGGAGGGTGCTCCCTTTCCCCAAGCAGCTGAAGCCCGGTAAAAGACCGCAACATGGTACCCACCACATGGAACTATTTTCGGCAAGGACTTAAGTAGCGGCCGGTCAAAAGTTTAACTGGGTGGTGATTGGACAGTTCCCCATGGATCCAAACACTATTTTCACAGAATGGGAGCTTGGGTCCTACCTTTCAAAAGATATATAACTTGTGGAGATAGCTCGTTGTTTTATACTTGTTTTTGGGGTATTTTGCATTGTGTCTTCTTTATCCGGGAAACAACTAGTATAACAAGGTTTAACTCAATTATCTCCAAGTCACAGAGACACTTTCATCTGCGGGAATAGGGAGACTCTTCAGCAGATATACTCAGTCCAAGTATAGGGGATCTGTTACAATACTCAATGATGGGTGTTTGGATAAATACATAGAAATGTCTTCAGAGTATATGCAGGGGAACCCTTGGATCATATAGTAGGTGACCAAATGTGGTTAAAAGGTGTACAAGGATACATAGGAAGTTACAAGTGTCAAGTACCAAACATTGGTCAGGACTAGGCTCTGATAGGGCGTGCAAAAATACTATAACGATCAAACTGGTTCACCAACTAGGTGTCATATAGTTAGCAGTAGAAGGATAGCACAGTCCCTCCACTGAGAAGCACAGTAGTCTGTCACTAGAAATGCTTCAGGTCAAAATCCTCATTAAGACCTTGTGGATATAATGTGTTTAAGGTTCTAATTTTTTTGTTTCAAAACCTTGTCTGTTGGTTAAAATTTTATTAACACTGTGTCTCTCAGGTTTAAAGTGTCTAGCCATCGGGGCCTCACATGTGTCTCTAGTAATAGCCACCTTAATGCTGCCCTTATGCACTGCTGTTCACTACTTCATCGCTCTTGTAGGCTTCCCTATATACAGCTTACCACAAAGACATTTCAATATAGACAACATGGACAGAGTTACATGTATAGTAAATGTAGAATTTATATTTTTCCCTATAAGAGTATGTGTAAAATATTCTACCCTAATTACACTATTTCATTCTGGTTAACCCAGGCAGGGAAACAAACACTTTTTGAGTTCAGAAAAAACACCTCACTTGTCTCCTGCCTCCCCCAATATTAGATTATACTAAGAAGTCTTAGCTTTGATGTAAGAGAAAAAATTATGGAATTGTGGAGGTCGATTTTAATCTCCTTAAAAAAGAATAACGTTCTTAATGTCACCACCAAGTGTCGTGTATGGAGACACAAAAGGGGTCTTGTTTGTTTTATCCCTCTCCTCCACCCTGGCTCTCTATGATCGTAATATTGCAGTATACAACCTTTATTCAAATTGTCTACACACAAAAAAAAAAATTTCAGAGCTCGCATTCAGATGTTCCTCTTGAGATATTCTCCATACCCTTAACAGCCTGCTGTAAGGTTGTAAGGTAACCTTACTTTCAGATCCCAACAGGTTATTTTTTTTATTTTTTTTATATTATTATCAGTGGGCTTAATATAGATATTTCTATGGAGTTGGGTACCCGCTCAACTGGCTTGTACATGAAGAAAAGGCATTGTATACCTGCCGACGGTCATAGTAAATGTAATATTAGGTTCCAATACATTCCGTTGTGTATGAAAACATTGTCTATGAATTGCCTCTATTGGGAAAACATTGTCTATGAATTGCCTCCATGAGGGGTTGAACCGGACAACTCGTTATCACATATAGGGGAGTGCCAGCAACATTAATACATTGTTTGTATAACAGTGAATTCGCTAAGAAGAAAACAGAAGCACTGGAAAAAGCCAATATCTAAAGTGTGGAAGAGTGGGGAAAAAAAAAAAAAAAGAAAAAAAAGACAGGGCCAGGTCAGGAATAACAATGATCTAGCTAGGTTACGAATACAAGAACATTTACATAAATAAATGCACTGAATGCAGAAACCACACAGAGAACAAGCTATACAGCCTTTATGTTCTCACACTAGTCAAAATGTAAGATGGAAATATTATTTCTAATCCTCTCCTGATGAACTCCTATCTCAGAGGAATATACAGAGATCAGATAAGAAGCAGATTCTGTATCAGAACTTGTTTTTACATGAATTTAACTATACTGAGCAGCACGGCACATGGCCTTTATAGAAATCTTGATAAACTGTAAAAATAATGATGTGTTTTCATAGAAGTAAGATATGCAGCGAGAGGGGTGGGTGCCTATAACTGCACCTTTTTTTGAACACAGCACTTCATGTATAAGTTAAAAAGACCAGGAGATGGGGGAGCCTCCTGCCATATATTTGGTAAAACTCTTTCATGGCCACATTACTCATTTTTCTGGTCCTCTATTTGTAATCTACAATTCAAACCATGTATGACAGGGTCTCAAATGATGCAAACAGGCTATTTCAGACTGCTAAATATTTTTATGCAGTCTCTCTCTGGTTTTACTGGGATTATTCTAGAATGGAATACGAAAGTCCCAGGCATACCTCTTTATATCAAAGATTACAGATGGTTTGGTCTTTATCAGACCTTATCTTATTTAATGTGTCTGAATAGACTGGCTTTGGAACAGTAAATGCTTGCGCTCTTTACTCTGGTCAGCCTCATTAAAAAGAATTCTATAGTTGTGTGCCCAGCGGTGAGGATGGTTGGTGCACACAGGGCAGGAAAGCAGCCACCACCAAGAGTTCTGTCTCACTACAGATGCCAGTCAGCAATGCATCTTACATGCATCAATGTATGGATCATGCCCCATGGAGCAAGACTAGGCCAGCAGATCCTAGATTGGTTAACGTGGAGGTCCCTAGTATATACCATTAATTGTCAAAATAATGTGCTATAACCTGCCATTAGACACAATTCAATCGACAGCACAATAAGTATATTTTGGCAGACTTGTCAAGCTATACATAAATTAATTACTACAATACCAATTAAATGAAAAATAACTGAGCATATGTGGCTTAGATTATACTATACGTATAACTAATGTATAACTGCTAAAGAATCTATAGGAGAAAAACATAAAATGACAGCAATGAATGACTATATAAAGAGTAAAAAACAAAAAACAAACCCCCAAAACATGGAGAGGAGTATACACATTTGAAATCAATGCATGGATATGGTTATTTTTTTTTTTGTGTGGCATAGATTATACATATAATGCAACAGGACATTCGTGCCATTTTCAGTATAAACCATAACATGACAGTGCGAGAGACATATGTGTAAGAATGAGCATTTAGAATCTTCAGATAAGATCACTCTGTATATAAGAGTATAAAGGCCACTTCTATAGAGGGAGGAAACAGAGTTATATACCCCGAGTACCAAACTAAGTTAAGTAACAACAATGCAATTGAATGTTGCATTACAGGCTGAATAATTAAAGGACCACTATAGTGCCAGGAAAACATACTCGTTTTCCTGGCACTATAGTGCCCTGAGGGTTCGTTCCAAATGAAGTTCAGCCTCTCTTCATTTGAAGGACCCAGTAAACAGCCTGCATGAGCAGGACTAACTGGGTCAGGTTCAGTGTAAGTACTGAACTGCACCGTGGGAAAGTAAGTGTTTGAGGGAGACACTAATGCTTCTGGTTTATGGTGGGGTTGGTTATGCCTTAAAAATTCCCCTGTTACTTCCTGCCCCTACTAATTGGGGTTATATACCCCCCCCTCATACCTTGTGGGCAGTTCTTGGGGAATCCATGATGAGAGGGTCTCTCCCTTCCTCTGTTGCTCCTTCTTGCACCTTTTCCGGTTCACTGGCTTGGGGGGACATGCCCAGGGTTCCCTGCCCCTTGGGCCCCCCTCTGGGGCTTGGGGTTTGGGGCTGGAACACATTTGCGTTCCAGCCGGCTGTTTTGCGGCCAGTTCCGGCGAAACCGGAAGTGTTCTGCCGGTTGCGAGCAAGTGGAACGCATAGCGTGCGTTCCACCGCTCTGCGCATGCGCGAACCGGGCGGTCAGCTGTTCGCCGCCCGGACCTATTTAAGGGGATTAATTCAGCCCCCTTAGTGCTGTTCATGCTGCCCTTTTTTCGGATTTCTCTCTACAGCTTGGAA
>OW240917.1:115896043-115935169 GCA_933207985.1 Pelobates cultripes | reverse complement strand
ATCCCAGCCCCGTTGTCCTTCAGCGCTGGGACGAAGCTCCACCCCCTCCTCTGTCCTGTGACAAGCGGGTTCTAATGCGCATGCACGGCAAATGCTGCGCACGCATTAGACCTCCCCATAGGAAAGCATTGAATCAAGAGTGTGAGGACGTCCGGCATCAGATAACGGACCAAAAGTCCGTTACGATTCCGTAAGAGCCGCCATTAGCTGTCTGGTAGAGAGCCACTGTGGGCAGACTGTGGGCAGTTCTCTGGAACTGCAATGTTTAACATTGTAGCACTAAGTGCAAAAGGGTCACATCACCCAGACCAGTTCAATGAGGTGAAGTGGTCTGGGTGCCTATAGTGCCCTTTAAGTTCTGTCCATGCACATGGCAGTCAACATAGAAAAAGCAACAGAGAAGAGGAAAAATGAAACAATGTTTCTATTTTTCCACTCCATTTGCCCTGATTTTGCATTGATTGACTGACATATAAATTAAAAAGACAACTGAGAAAACGTTCTACGTGATTTTCAGTAGTTTTATTTAATAATGTAAATTCCAAACAAGTGTCAGTTCCCATTCAATTATCTGGGTCAGCCACTCATTGTTATCATGAGCTAACTAGGTTATATCTGTGTAATGCTCCATTTTCTTTTAAATGTATATAAAAGATTTAGCAATTGACATTGCACTTCAGTGTTAAGTCACAGTCAATGCACATATTTCACTGGAGAAGTAGAAATTGAAACAATGGCGGTGATTTATTAAAATGGTGTAAAAATGTGAAAGGGGAGGGGTGACCAGTGGTGTGTTCCTGCTACTTCCCCTGGCATCCATCGTGATTGCCACACTTTTAGTACTTTAAACCATTTGTTTTACATTTTATTTCAGATTCTTTATTTTTGGTTTGACAGCTGGTAGACAACATGTCAACAATGGTCTAAGACATTTACCACAATATATGCCAGCATAGAAGTACAATTGACATCAGTGGTAAATTGCAGTACATCATTCTTCAGTTAATTATTGTTTCTGGAGCATATTTTGTTCCCAAACTGCCCCCTGGCTCATGGAGGGACTTAAAGGCCAGCCTCCCCCCTTTAGACCCTGTCTGAGAACCCTATAAAATTACCCATAAGTGCTATTGTTACTGTGGGCAGGTGATGTAAAGCAGGGGTCGACAAATCCCAGGTGCCAGGTCGTCGTGTCGACTATAAACTCTGTCCTGGTGCCTAGGATGTGTGAGCCTGTTTCCACATACGTTGCACGTACTGTAGACTGGCAGTGAGGGAGCTGTGATCTCCCTGCTTTGCTCCCTCGCGCAACGCTTAGTGATGCCGGGGCAGGAATATGACGTCACTACATTCCCGACATCACTAGGAGGCGTGCGTGGAAGCAAAGCAGGAAGATCACAGCTCTCTTGCTGCCCATCATTTCTTTTAAATTCTAGTTTAAAAAAAACAAAAAAATTCCACCAAAAAATAAACTGGTGAAATGAAATGAAATGTAAAGTGAGTATCAATATTTTACAAGGAAGTACAAATGTAAGTAGGGCTCTTGTGGACTGTTTTAATAGGAAAAAAAAACTTAAAATAAAACTTCTTTAGCGTAATGACCACACAATGTAACTGTAAAAAAATAACAGAGAAAGCTTTTATAATTACTGAGAATGGGGAACACACTCTAGATGCAATACAACGAGGGAGGCTACGTGCAGTAGAACATGTAGAAGGAGGGTGAGAGGAACTTGGCAGATGAGGAAAGAAACTGGCAAAGATATAACAAGATTAGAGGAAAACTCAGGAGGTATAATCACTCAAAGGAAGACAGAACCGGCTTAATTCTGTGACCAGTGATACGCTTATCTCTAGCAATTCTCCCGTAGACCTCACTATTGTTTAGTTGTAATTATTAGTAATAGTATAACATCAACAATTTCCACAGCACTTGTCAATTCTACAATAGAGTATAAGTAGCAAATAAGAGACAAATAAGTGTTAACAGGAAGAGAAAGTGAAATGGTGCTACCCCCCATGAAAGTAGTCAAACTGATTTAGGAAGGTCATCTGACCCATCCCTCTGCAGCTTCCAGGAGAGCCAGAAGATCTCTTCCTGAGCTAAACACCGCAGCACAGTTCTTAGCAAATTGTCTGAGAGAGTACAGCTGAACTCTCAGGTTATTACTGACCATGCCCTGCAGGATTTAGTTCAGGAAAACTAATTTAAAGGGACTCTATAGTCACCAGAACAACTACAGCATCATGTAGTTGTTCTGGTGAGTATAATCATTCCCTTCAGGCATTTTTATGCAAACACTGCCTTTTCAGAGAAAAGGCATTATTTACATTGCCCCTAGGGACACCTCCAAATAGCTATTGGAAGTGCTTCCTGGGACAGTGCACAGGATAAGGCTATCCTAACTATAAGATAAGGCCAGGGACTAATGAAAGTATTTAGAAAATTGGGCAGACTAGATGGGCTGAATGGTTCTTATCTGCAGTCACATTCTGTGTTTCTAAGTAGGCAGCACTGCCATTCAGCATCTCTACGCTCTGCATGTGGACACTGAATTCTTCTTATAGAGATTCAAGGCATCTCTATTAGGAGGTGCTGATTGGCTAAAACGGTGTTCGGCCCCAATCCCGCCTTTTTGCCAATTTCAGCCAATCCTATGCTTTCCCTGTGAGAAAGCATTGGATTGGCTAAAAATCACAATTCTGATTATATCACCAAGGAGGCGGTTTGGGGGCAGGGTTAGCAATAAGGTGAATTTTCACCTTTTTTAAGGAGGTTAAGGGGGGGGGGCAAGCCACCTAAATGGTGGATTAAACACTAAAGGGTCAGGAATACATGTTTGTGTTCTTGTCCATAAAGTGTTCCTTTAAGCTCTTAGCAGATGCATCCGACTCTCCTGAATGTTGCAGAGGGGCAGGGAGTAGCACTCAGTGAAGCCTAGGTAAGAAGTTACACTGTTCTTAAACAGTTTGAGTTCTTACAATGATCGATGAGTGCACCATAACCACTACATCACACAGTAGTAGTTAAATACACACACACAGACTGCAGTGAGTGGTGCAGTGTGTTTGTGAGTAGGTGCAGTGTGTGTGTGTATGTGAGGGGGTGCTGTGTATGTGTAGGGTCTATATTGTGTGTGTGTGTGTGTGTGTGTGGGGGGGGGGTGATCAGGGAGAAAATTCATATCTTTTTACTTAAAAGGGAAAAAAAAACTTTATGCTCCCCCCCCCTTTCTACCTCTGGCCTGGAAGGAGAGGACATAACACTGCAAGCCCTGGTAATTCAGTGGTGGCTCATGCTCACCAGCCTGCAGCTGATCCTGCTGCAGGCTGTCTTCACTCTATTCGTCCCGTGAGCACAGTGCTGTGTCTGAGCATTGCCTTGTCTTAGAATTCCAAGGACGGCAAGATGATGCTTAGAGGAACCAAAGTATTGTACCTTTTATTTCTTTTTCATTATGGTTTCATAAAGTAGTTTGTTTGATTGGGAGGTTACTTTTGAATTCGTCCACATTCTGATGGCTAGACACATGCTAAAATGGAGTGCTTTTCCCCCCCTAATTTTGTTCTACTTGCATTTAGCTAAACCATTGTATGACCGGTATAGATATGTATTACATGGTTTTACCCAGGGCATTCACAGAATTACATCTATATTGAATATGGCAGGCTTCAAAGCTCTATTTTTCACTTCTGATTGTGTATGTGGTGCTGTGGTTAGCATATTGCATCATGTTAGCAAAAACTTCCCTAAATGTGACTTCTTAGATCAGCGTTTTTATTTTAGCATTTTGCATCGTGTTTGTCAGTACTTCCCTAAATGTGACTTCTTAGATCAGCATTTTTAATTTTCCCTAATGACTGCTTTGTAGTATAATGACAAGCATGGCAAATGGAGGCCAGAGATGGATGTGTGCTTTATTCCTGCATGGGAAAATCTAACAATTAGAGGATTCAATATTGTTTACTGCTCAAATGAGGTGGGCCTCTCACAGCACCCTGCACTGAAAGTCAGCTTTGCTTTCCTGGCACTATAGTTTGTACCAGAACTCCACAGCAATAATCCTCACAATAATGTGTCTTTAAACTACAATAAATGTATTTAGGAATCTCCCTGTGTAAATTATATGACATTTGCTTAAATTAGTAGCAAGTCACCTACAATTTCTCACAACAGCCCCAACCCTGGCCACGCACTTACTCACATACTTTAAATTTAATGTTTGCCTCTTTGTCCTTTTAAATTGTGGCAGGTACCCCACATATAATTGCACCAGTGCCTTAACTGTTTATCCTTTTTTGTTTGTTTTAATTCATGGAGAATCTGGACATTTGGACAAAAACTCTTTTCTTCAAGTAATGTACGTTTTTTAGATTTAAAAAAAAATATTATTACTACTACAGCTAATTAGTTTCCAATGTTTTTGTGGATTTAAAATTAAAATTTAGAAATTGTAAAATTCTAAGGTTTGGTGACCATATTTTTTTTATTTAACTTAACTAATTAATCTGATAGCAACTGATATGGTTTAATTTTGTTATTGTTATTTTTGAAGTGAGCAGGTGAGGCATGGTGTTTACAAATTGCTTAGTTCTTGCATTATTTATAGATATTTGGATTCACAGCATCTAGAAAACAAACAAATAATTTATAGTCACAACTGTTACACACAAGTTGACAAATTCTGACACTGAGTAAAAATTGCACACCTACCAAAAGCAGGCTCTGGAGGACTGAGGGCAAATGCAGCGCAGGCACATTATTAACCTATTTTGTGCAGCGCAGAGTTTTGTGGCATTTAAAGGAACACTATAGTGATAGGAATGCAAACCTGTACCTGCCTCCTGCATATCATCCAGGAAGCAGTGCCTCCTCCACGATGGTCCTCATAGAGGAGAATTGGGGACCTAATGCGCACGTGCATCACGTTTTGCACGCATTCAAGCTTCCCACACATTTTAAAGGACCACTATAGGCAGCCAGACCACTTCAGCATAATGAAGTGGTCTGGGTGCCTGGTCCATCAAGGATTAACCCTTTCTGCTGTAAACATAGCAGTTTCAGAGAAATTGCTATGTCTACCTATGGGTTAATCCAACCTATAGTGGCTGTCTCATTGACAGCCGCTAGAGGCGCTTCCGCGCTTCTCACTGTGATTTTCACAGTGAGAAGACGCCAGCGTCCATAGGAAAGCATTGAGAATGCTTTCCTATGAGACTGGCTGAATGTGCGCGTGGCTCTTGCCGCGCATGCGCATTCAGCCGATGACATCAGAAGAGGGAGGAGAGTCCCAGCGCCAAGGGAGCCCGGCGCTGGAAAAAAGGTAAGGGATTAACCCCTTCATCCCCCTTCAGCACCACGGGAGTCGGACCCTGAGGGTGGGGGCACCCTCAGGGCATTATAGTGCCAGGAAAACAAGTTTGTTTTCCTGGCACTATAGTGGTCCTTTAAGCCTTCCCCATAGGAAAGCATTCCCTCAATTTTTTACTTTGGGAATTTGCAAGGCACTGGATGTCCTGATGCACAGCGTGAGGACGTCCAGCATCGTATCATGGAACTCTGTCAAACTGCAGGAAGCGTCTCTAGGGGCTGTCTGTTAGACAGCCACTGGAGCAGACCTGCACAACTTGGCAATAGGTAGGAGCTAAAATTAAAATAGGCAAAACAGGGCCGCAGGTAGGTTTTTAGCACCTCACTTTACAAGTAAAGGTATAAAATTACAGATAAAAATACAGATACAAACACTGTGACAGACATAGAGACACACAAACTGACAGACGCACACCTTTACACACACACTGACAGACCTACAAATGCACAAACAGACAGACATACAGATACAGAAAGATTGACTTTACTTGTGAACTGGCCTTCCCTATTTGGAGGTACCTTGTGTGAGTATCCCCCAACAGTGTGTGCATTACCTCTTTCTCTCAAAATAGAGATACAGTTACACAGACAGACAGTCATACAGATACACACTAAAAGACATACACATACACATGCAGGTATAAATATACACTTTTATACCCTTTCCTACCTTTTGGGTGCTGGAGGGTGGTTTTCCTTGTGTCTAGTCTGCAGGCTGAGGTTGTTAGGAGTTAGAGGCTGGCTCCTGCAGTCTGCGACTCCTCCTCTCCTGCCTTCTCCAATGCTCTGTTTTCTTGTCTCTCTCCTGGCATGGCCCTCTCGTTACTGCCTCCTCCCCCCTCCTGCGCGTCCAGACAAGCGGTCACTTCCTCCCTGGCTGCTGATAAGCAAGGGGCTCAATTGTGCTGCTCAAGGGCCACAGTACCTGACTAGGCCCTTGTTGACACATGCCCACTGGGTGGCCTTAAGGGTCACCTGATGGACCCCCTAATGTGTGTCTACTTTTTTGCAGGCTGCCCAAAGTGGTTTTGGCAGACCGCAAGAGGTCCGTGGGTCGTATGTTGTGCAGGTCTGCATTAGAGGCAGTCTTAACACTGCAATGTAACAAGTGCATTTTCTCAAAAACTGCAATGTTAAGTGAATAGGGACACTGCACCCAGACCACTCAATCAAATTCCTATAGTGACCCATTAACCCTGCAATGTAAACATTGCAGTTTCTAAAAAATAAATTCAGGGTTGCAAGTACAGGGCGTTTGCACCCAGACCACCTTATCGGGACTATAGTGTCCCTTTAAACCCATATACAAGTGCCTCAGTACCACTTGGCGTTATTAGAATCCCTGATTAGCTGCTGTGTTCGGTATCCTGTCATCTTATCCCTCATGTGTACCCAGGCTGACACACATTGTTTATAGGAGGCAGATTGACTATGGCACTAACTGTGCTAGAGACACATCTACTTGCCACCCGAAGTTGGTTGATATGAGAATCGATTAAGTTTTTATTCATTGTAGTCTCACTGGGTTTGTTTTTCTTTCCTTTCTTTACTGGTAACAGGGATGGATATGGCATGCTGCATATTATTGTTTGCAGAGAATAGAGCAGCATTCAAAGAGCTGATGAAGCCTTCGTCATTCAGAATGCAACAAAGTATGTTTTAATCTCTACTGTAGTCACTAACCTTTATATTGATGCAGTGGGCATTTGCATACCCCCAGCTATCTTGTATCTGATGGGATTGTTCCATCATCCTGGGTTTTTACCTGGTCTCATTAGACGTGCTTGTGTTTGGTAGAGTGATCTAAGAGTGATCAAGAGCCCTCCGCACATAGGCTGTCCTCAATAGGACCAGCCTTAGAGGCTGACAGTCAGTCTGGAATGCACACATGCGGGCTGAAACTCCTCTTTTTATTCAGGTCTGCCAATTTACCGTGTGGACCTGCACCTTTTGGGCCTGCACCTCATAACAGCTCCCTAATAGCTGTTCCAGATCCATACCTCCCATTGTTGGAAGAAGTGGAGACTCATCCATAAGGGCACTTGGGGCAGCACCCCACCAGTTTATGTGTGGAAAAAAATATTTGCATTAATTTAAAAACACTGATTCTTTTTTTTTTCTGGAGGGGAGAGTGGTAAACCAAAAAATATTACAAAAAAATGAGTGTCTCTCTAATTCTATAATAGGTTTCAGTTCTGCAGAACCCCTCCATCCTCACTGGTAGCTGGAGAAGCTTACATGAGAACATCTTACAAAATAGAGATAGTTTGAAAGGTTTTGCACATGCCTAGTGTACTTTAAGAAGATATTTCCATTAAGTTGCCATTCGGGCAGAAGTCAGCTGCCTATGAGTGTAGGCATGTTATCGGCTTATCTACTCAGAGACCATCATTGGCTCATAGCATGGCTTCTTCCATACAGTGCCTTGCAAAAGTATTCACCCCCCTTGGCATTTTTCGTGTTTTGTTGCCTCACAATCTGGAATTAACATAGATTATTTAAGGATTTGCATAATTTAATTTACAGAACATGACCACAACTTTGAAGATTTTTTTTATTTTTTTTTATTTTGAAGCAAACAACAAATAGGACAAAGTAACAGAAAAAGTCAGTGTGCATAACTATTCACCCTTTGTAGAGCCACCTTTTGCGGCAATCATAGCTCCAAGTCGCTTTGGATAAGTCTCTATGAGCTTGCCACATCTTACCACTGGGATTTTTGCCCAATCCTCCTTGCAAAACTGCTCCAGCTCCTTCAAGTTGGATGGTTTGCGCTTGTGAACAGCAATCTTTAAAACGGCACTGTCATGCCGAACTTACCTTTCCCCAATCGATTCCTCTTCTCTCCCTCTCTCAGGATCTGTTCTTCATTTCTTGCTGTCTGCTCTAGTTTTCTTTAAAACTTAAGAAAAAGTAGGGACTATTTCTCTTATGGAGGTTTCCTACGGCGTGACCATCGATGACCAGTGGAGGAGCAAAGTGTGCTTTGTTTTCCGGTGGTCAAAGCAATTTTCCCACAATCCTTACCTTTCCATCCTGTTCCCGCGATGCTTCCTGTCACTTAGACAGGACGCTGGCAAAACTGCCGAATTGCGTTCTAACAGTTTCTCCATTCATGTGAGAACGCAATTCGTGACTTTGTTCGTATCGGAATTTCATTCGAATGAATGAAACTCCGATCCTATTCATTGCCGCGGCTGCATCTAGCAGCCGCTTATTAGAGAACTCCCTAATTCCCATGGTGTCTTTCAGCCACATTTACTAATACTAAGTAAATATTACTTAGTATTAGTAAATTCAGCCCCTACTCGCTATACCACGAGTAGGGGCATGTCTAGTAAACAGTGAGCAGCCTGCTTACTGTTAAATGAAACAAAAAAGCCCTAGTGCAGGTACCCTAAAGGATAATGGGGGCCATAATGGACAATAAGGGGGGGGGCTTCTGTCCTCCCCCCCCAGCCCCCACCCCTGCGCGATGGGTGGGGGCCATAAATCACAATGGGGGGACCTACTGTCCTCCACCCCTGAGCGGTGGGTGGGGGCCATAAATTACAATATGGAGGGACCTACTGTCCTCCCCCCCTGGCCCCCACCCCTGGGCGGCGGGCGGGGGCCATTAAGATAATGAGGGGGACACCTTTTGGGGGCTGAAAAATGAAGATTTTAGAAAAAAGATGACGTCAAATGGTAAGTTTAATTTTTCTTTACAGGTTAGTTATTTTATTCCCCCCTCACTATTTTTTAGGGTGAGGAAGGTAGGTATGGGGTAACTTTTTATTTGGGTGGGGGGGTGGGTGACTAGGGGCATGGGGACCCCTAGTCACCTTTGATGGGGGGGGGATTTGTCTTAGGGCCTCAACCCACTGCCCAGGGGTGGGGGAGGGGGGGAGAGGACAGTAGGTCCCCCCTCATTATCTTTATGGCCCCCACCTGCCACCCAGGGGTGGGGGCCGGTGAAGGAGGACAGTAGGTCCCCCCCCCCTCATTATCTTTATGGCCCCCACCCGCCGCCCAGGGGTGGGGGCCAGGGGGGAGGACAGTAGGTGTCCCCCCCTCACATTCTTATTTAGGGCCCCCACCCACCACTCAGGGGTGGGGGCGAGGGGAAAGGACAATAGGTCTTATTGTTATTTAGGGTCCCCATCCACCGCTCAGGGCTGGGGGGGGGGAAGACAATAGGTCGCCCCCCTTATTGTTATTTAGGGGCCCCACCCGCCGCGCAGGGGTGGGGGCCGGATAGTAGGTTTTTTTTTTTTTTTTAACAGTGAGCTGCTCACTGTTTAGTAGTCATGCCCCTATTCTCAGTATAGCGAGTAGGGGCATTCGGGAGATTTTTTTTTTCAATTTAAAATTTTTATTTTGTCATGTTTCAGAAGCAATATAAGGGGGATACAGAAATAAAAAAGGGGGAGGAGGGACACAAACGGTAGTGCTTACAATTACAAATCTCCACATTTGATATTGTTAACATTTTATATTTTTTCATTTAAAAAAAAAACTTTTATCAATTTTTGTCTTACAAATGTCATCAACATAGGTATAAAACCTAAAGCGTAAAACTGATGGATAGGGAGGGGGTTACTGAAAGGAAGGGGGAGGGGAGGAAAGGAGTCCATATCATGCTTTTACATCGAGGTTTACGGTCACATTTATTAGGATCCATTAGTTGTGTCTCCTGCCTATACACACCCTGTGTCTTTTTACAATTCTCAATTTTGACTACTCTTACGGTTCTGTTCCTATCCTGTTACTTCTCGCTCGTTTGTCTATCTTTGTCTATTGGTTGCCTTTAGGGGCTCATCATGTCTAGTGGCTTGGTTGTTGGGGGTATCTTGCTGGTCTCTTGTCCCATAACCTCCATGCTTCCATGGCCGTGTCTGTCAGGGGGAGAACCCCTCTATAGCGCGATTCATATAGTTGTTGTGTGTCAACGTCTCTGCACACCTCCGCTACTTGCGGGGGTCTACGTTTTTTTTCCATAATCTGGCTATTGCTCTCTGGGCTGTCAAGAGGATGTGGAAGGCTAGTTTCTGTACCTCTTTAGGTGTGTTGTCTGGCATGTGTAGCAGAAGGTATGTTAGGGGCGTATATGGGAGCTTAACGTGTGTGGTGTCTCGGATCAGGTAGCCAATATCTTGCCAGAAGCCGGCTATCTGGTCACATTGCCACCAGATGTGGAATACTGTTCCCTCCTCTTTCCCACATCTCCAGCACGCTGGGGACGAGCCCGGGTATAGCTTGTGTAACCGAGTTGGTACCATGTACCACCTATATAGAGTTTTCCTGTACTGTTCCAGGAGGGTCTCTGACTTGATTAGTTTTTTGGTCGCTACTATGGCACGTTTCCAGTGGTCTTTACTTATGTGGCCTTGTAGGTCTTGTGCCCATTGCTTGGCTGGGTTAGAGTCTACAAAGTGTTGTGTGGGTCGGAGAAGCTGGTAACACCAAGATAGCGGTTTAAACGCTGGTGCCCATGCACCTTTGGTGGTCGTTTGTTCCCATTTTGTCATACCGGAGGGACTTTCATCTGAGGTGGGAGTTTTATCTGTATGTTTATGGAGGAATGATCGTAGTTGCATGTGGGAGAATTGAGAGGTCACTGGTATATGGTATTCGTCCTGTAGGGCTGGGAAGGGTTTGAGCTTATTGTGTGTAAGCATTTGGTGCAGGTGTGTGACCCCGTTGGCTATCCACAGCTTGGCATTGAAGGTTGGGATACAGTATGTGATAGTGTTAAGTGGAGTGGCTGGTGACAGTGGAGTGTGGGTTATTAGTTTATGTCTAACCTTGTCCCAAACTTTTAATGCTGTTTTAATCTGTGCTGGCAACTGTGACACTTCTGGCCTGAACCGATTTGGGAGCCACATTAAGGTGGGTACGTCGAAAGGCGTAGTAGCTAGTTTTTCCAGTTGCACCCACTGCGGTGCAGTCGTGTTTGTGAAGTGGGGAAGGAGTGCTGCTAGTGTAGCTGCTTGGTAGTATGACTTAATGTCTGGCAAGGCGAGGCCTCCCTGTCTCGCCGGTGCTCGTAGTAGTGTGCCCTGTACCCGGGCCTTTTGGTCCCCCCAACACGAATCTGTTAATGTCTTTTTGTGTGTCTCGGAGGTAGGATGCGGGTACCTGGATCGGTAGATTACGAAATAGGTATTGGAGCCTAGGGATTATGGACATTTTGATGGTTGCTACTCTCTCGGTCCAGGTCAGAAACAGTGTGCCCCATTTCTTCATTAGTTGACGACAGTCTCCCCATACCTTAACATAATTAGACGAAAATGTTTCTGTGGGGTTTTTTGTGAAGGTTAGTCCTAGGTATTTTATTGTGTCTGTTCTCCACTCAAAAAGGTGGACCTCTTTGAGGGCAGTCAGGGTTTTTTGGCTCAGCCGTATTCCCAACGCCTGTGTGTTGCTGGCATTGAGAGAGTAATATGACATTGTGCCATATTCCCTGATGAGGTCTAGAATGAGTGGGGTCGACTGTTCAGGTTTGGTAACACATATTATGATGTCATCTGCAAATGCGCTAATTTTAATGTCCCTACCGTATAGCTCTATTCCTTTAATACCCTTCTGGTTCCTGATTTGAATCAGAAGTGGTTCCAGGGCCAGGACATACAATAACGGCGATAAAGGGCATCCCTGCCTCGTACCATTCGTCAGAGGGAACGGGTCAGAGAGGAAGCCGGCTTGCAGCACCCGGGCCATGGGACCTGCGTATAGGGCAAAGATCTGTTTAATAAATTCGGTGGGGATATTATATTTTAGAAGTGTGTGTTCAAGAAATGACCAGTTCAGACGGTCAAACGCCTTTTCGGCATCTAGGGCTAGTAGAAGCCCGACCTGTCCTGATCCCCTCAGCTTTTCCAGCACCAAGGAGAGCTTTCTAGTATTGTCTCTGCCCTGCCTACTCTTAATGAATCCTGTTTGGTCATCTCCTATGATAGTTGGCAGGATATGTGCCAGTCTATTGTTTAAGATCTTAGCGTATATCTTCGCATTGGTATTGAGAAGGGAGCTAGGTCGAAAGTTTTTGCAGTTGTCTGTAGGTTTATCAGGTTTTGGGAATGTTACTATCGTGGCCACTAGCATTTCGGGTGGGAGGGATCCTGTTTCCGCCGCCGTGTGATATACTTTTAGCAGGTGAGGCGCTAGTGTATCTATGAACGTTTTGTAGTAAGTGTTTGAGAAGCCATCTGCGCCCGGGGATTTGCCTGGGGGCAGACTCTTAATTACCCCCTGGATCTCCTGTATGGAGATCGGTTCAAGCAAGGCGTTCACTGAGTTTTGATCTATTTTGGGGGCGTTCGATATCTCGTAAGTATCTGCAAATAGAGTGTGTTTCTGGGGCTTTTGCGCCCCCGGTTGAATCTAGGTTGTATAGCTGTTTGTAAAAGTGTGCAAATTCCTGCACTATGTCCATGGGGTTCATAAGCTTGTCTCCTGTGTGTCCTATGAGATATGGGATTCTATTGGCGGCCTGTTTAGTTCTGAGTCTATTGGCCAGGTATTTGGATGCCTTGCCACTGTGGTGGTATGTGGTGGCTCTCAGTCTGTGTATGAAATATTGGGTCTTTTGGGCGTTGAGTTCCGTGAGGTCTCGGTATAGGTCTCTTAACTTATCTGCTAAGGCTGCCGTGGGCATCTTTTTATTCTGTGTTGTGGTTATCGCTATTTGTGTCAGTCTAGGAGGGTGGTTTGGTGGCATTTCTTTATGTACGCTGCTTGTCTTATGAACTGGCCCCTCATCACCGCTTTATGTGCGGACCACACTGTGCAGTCTGAGACCTCTCCTGTTGAATTTGCCAAGTAATATTCGCTGAGTTCTACCCTCATACGCGCTACGAAAGGTTTGTCTAGAAGGAGAGACTCGTTTAGTCTCCATGTGCCCCTGCCTCAGGGTTGGTATGTATCCTCTAGATCAAGATAGATCGGGCTATGATCTGACCATGTTATCTCTCCTATTTTACAGGTTGTCAGTTGTGGTAGGGTTTTGTTGTCTATGAAGAATGTGTCTATGCGTGTGTAGGTGTTGTGGACCCTGGAGTAGAAAGTGTAATCCCGGTCTGTAGGGTGTAACGTCCTCCAGCTATCATATAAGTTGTACAGGGTCAATGTGTTGGTGCGGGTTTTGCAGAGGGCGAGTCCCTTGTTTGTGTTTTCCCTGTGGCGAGGCGGTGGTGTCAAGGGTCGGGGACTGAATGAAGTTGAAGTCTCCTCCTAATATGAGCCCCCCATGTTTGTATGTGTCCAGTTTGGACAGGAGTGATTTGAGGAAAGAATTTGATTGTCATTCAGGAAGTACGCTGCGCCTATGGTGTATTGTATATTGTTGAAGAGCCCTACCACTATGATGTATCTCCCTTTAGGATCTATGTAGCAGCTTTGCAGAGTAAAGGCTACGTCTTTATGTATTAAGATGGAAACCCCTTTCGTTTTTGCGTCTGATAGAGCATGGTACTGTATAGGGTATAGTTTTGTAAAGAGTGATGGGGCTATGGGGTGCCTAAAGTGCGTTTCTTGAATGCAAGCTATATCAACCGCATTTTTCTTGAAGTCGTGTAAGAGCAACCTGCGTTTTCCAGGGGAATTTAGCCCTTTAACGTTGTATGACATTATTCTCATTTTGATGTGGTTGTGTCAGGTACTGTTAGCATTGATATCTGTGTATGTAGGATTACACACTCTTTCTCGTGGACAATATTTCGGTATGTGCCTTTGTGTGACAGTTCGATGCGGATGACTGTTACAAGAGGTGATATGGAGGCAGGAGGGGGACGGGGTAAGGTCAACCTTGACTGTTGGCCTTGTGTAGTGCACATGGTAGTTGAGGGAGAGGGAAGGGGGAGGAGGGCAAAGCCCTATGAGGCTCCTCTGGGTCGAGCTTTTTTGCGGCGCCCAAGGGACGCCCGCAGTTTAGGGGGTTGGTTATCTTGGGACTTCCTGTTAAGGTGTATGTCCCTTCAGCCCGCACACACACACTGGGGCACAATTGGTGCTGATGCGCTTAGCTTATGGTTTTTTTTTTTGACAACCTGTGGGTCTCTGGTGTCCCGACTCCCCAACCCTTGGTGATTGGCAGTGTCATGGTCTAACCGAGAGTATGTCTCATTGTGTGCTTGTCGGGTCTGAGTGGGAGGAGGTCGGGGGGGCCCCGGTGGTTACCCATGTGTGTCTCAAGTGAAACAATATGATAGGAAAGTACAAAATTACATAATAATAAGTATAACAAAATAACTGGTAACTTGATTATGCGTCTTACGTATACCGCTCAGGTATGGAGTTCCTTTAACGGGATGCCCAGTCCTGGGCCAGGCGGGGAGTGTGTTTGGTAACTCAGCCAGCGGAATGCCCCAGTCTCTGAGCAACTTTATGCCTTGCGGTGCTGACGTGATGGAGTGGAGGGAATCTTGATGGTATATTAGCAGCTTAGCCGGGTAACCCCACCTGTAGTTTAGTCCCTGGCTTCGCAGCGACAGTGTGATTTGTGCCACAGATTTGCGGTATTGAAGGTCTCCGCCGAGAGGTCGGAAAAGATTTTTATGGTAGAGAATTTCTCTGGCATCCCTCTGTTCCTGCTTGCCTTGATAATTCTTTGTTTGGCATGAAAGAAGTGTACTCTTGCTATGACGTCTCTCGCAGCCATGTTGGGTAGGTGGCCAGGTCGTCTGAGTCGATGCGCTCTGTCTAGCAGCAGTTGGTCTGGGTGCAGTTCGGGGGTAATCTGCTGGAACATGTCTTGTAGATATTTTTCCAAGTCAGCATTCGTTACTGATTATGGTATTCCCCTAAATCTGAGGTTATTCCTCCTGGATCTGTCTTCCAGGTCTGCTAGCTTGAGTTTTTGAGCTGTAATGACGTCTTCTAATTCTTGCAGTTTATCCGCCACACTGTTATGGGCCATGGAGAAGTCGTCCATCTTGGACTCTAGGTGTGCAGTACGGTTTCCTATGTCATGTATGTCTTTTCTGATTTCAGCTGTCAGTGTCAGCATTTGGGCCTTAAGGCTCCTCTGTACTGTGCTTGTGAGCTCAGCCATCATGCTCCTCATAGTGGCCACTGTGAGGGGCTGTTCCTCAGTGCTTATGTCTGGGGAGGCTGGGGATGTAGGAGAGCCCTCCCGCGATCGCAGAGGGCCGCCATCTTGTTTGGCCTCTTCCCGCGCTTTTTGCGACGCGGCTTTTGCCATAAAAAAGGCCGCTTTGTCTGCATTCGTGGGCTTGGTTTTCAGCCTCTGGGACATGGTAGGTGTTTGCTGTGGTACTTGCTTTTTCTGACGCTCGGTAGTCCGCTTAGTTTGTGCCCCGTGTGTTCTGAGCGGCGGGAGCTACTCCGGCATGCGACCGTGCAGCTCGAGCACCAAGCCACGCCCCCCCCATTCGGGAGATTTTAATCCCCGTTATGCTATTATGGGGGTCATATTGACCCCCATAAAGTGAGGGAGGACATGGGAGCTTAGGAAGTGGCGGGGAGCAGTGCTCCCTGCCGCTTCTATTGTTACATATTACAAGGAGGGAGCTGCGCGCCGGTAGCTCCCTCCTTGTAATAAACTGAACGAACAAACGAACATTGATATTCAGTGTTAGTTTGTTCGTCTGAAATTCCTTGTCATTCATTCGTCTTTCTGACGAATGAATGAATAGATGAAATTCCCGTTCGCGTGCTCAAGTGTTTAACTGGGCATGTGCGGGAATCTTAGTGCTATCTAGTGTGGGCAGATGACGTGTCCTACAGGGACTTCCTCTACCCACACAAAGATGGCGGCACCCTGAATATAGATCGAGGCAGAAAATAAAGATTAAAAATAGGTAATAGGGGGGGCTTAGGAGTATTTGGGGGTGACTAAGGGGTCAGTTAGATGTAGTGGAGTCGGGAGGGGGATTAAAAAAAAATGGGATTCAGCCATGACAGTGCTGCTTTAAGTCTGACCATAGATTTTCTATTGGATTGAGGTCTGGGCTTTGACTAGGCCATTCCAACACATTTACATGTTTCCCCTTAAACCACTCAAGTGTTGCTTTAGCAGTGTGTTTGGGGTCATTGTCCTGCTGGAAGGTGAACCTCCTTCCTAGCCTGAAATCACGCACAGAGTGGCACAGGTTTTGCTCAAGAATATCCCTGATTTAGCACCATCCATCTTTCCCTCAACTCTGACCAGTTTCCCAATTCCAGCTGCTGAAAAACATCCCCATACAGATGGTGTTCTTTGGGTGATGTGATGTGTTGGGTTTACGCCACACATAGCGTTTTCTTTGATGGCAGAATAGTTACATTTTAGTCTCATCAGACTAGAGCACCTTCCTCCATACATTTTGGGAGTCTCGCACATGCCTTTTCGCAAACTCAAAATCTGTCTTTTTTTACTGAAAGTAATGGCTTTCTTCTGGCTACTCTGCCACAAAGCCCAACTCTATGGAGCATACGGCTTATTGTCGTCCTATGTACAGATACTCCAGTCTCTGCTGTGGAGCTCTGCAGCTCTTCCAGGGTTACCTTAGGTCTCTGTGCTGCCTCTCTGATTAATGCCCTCCTTGCCCGGTCCATGAGTTTTGATGGGCGGCCGTCTCTTGGCAGGTTTGCTATTGTGCCATGTTATTTCCATTTGGTTATGATAGATTTGATGGTGCTCCTGGGGATCATCAAATATTTGGATATTTTTTTATAACCTAACTCTGATTTGTACTTCTCAACAACATTGTTCCTTACTTGTTTGGAGAGTTCCATGGTATTCATGGCAGTGTTTGGTTAGTGGTGCCTCTTGCTTAGGTGTTGCAGCCTCTGGGGCCTTTCAAAAAAGGTGTGTATATGTAATGACCGATCATGTGACACTTAGATTGCACACAGGTGGACATCATTTCACTAATTATGTGACTTCGAAAGGTAATTGGTAACACCAGAGCTTTGTATGGGCTTCATAACAAAGGGGGTAAATACATACGTACACGCCAATTTTCTGTTTTCTATTTCTAAAAAATAGTTTTATGGATATATTTTTCTCATTTCACTTCACCAACTTAGACTATTGTGTTCTGATCCATCACATAAAATTCAGATTAATAAAACATTGAACTTAAGGCTGTAATGTAACAAAATAGGTAAAAAGTCAAGTGGGGTGAATACTTTTGCAAGGCACTGTATCTCTACTGTGGGCACTGGTGGGGTTACAGTGCCCATAGGAGAGAGATAGAAGAAGCTATCAATGCATCTCTATAGGGAAAGTTAAAGGAGCACTATAGTGCCAGGAAAACAAACTCGTTTTCCTGGCAATATAGGGTCATTAGGTCCCCCCCTCCCGCTTGGCTGGAGGGGTTAAGATCCCTTCAGCCACTTACCTTTCTCCAGCGCTGGGGACTCTCCTCCTCCTGCCGATATCAGCGCTGAATGCGCATGTGCGGCAAGAGCTGCGCACGCATTCAAACCCGCAATAGGAAAGCATTACTCAATGCTTTCCTATGGACGTATGGATTTTCACAGTAAGAATCGCGGAAGCAGTCTATAGTGGCTGTCAGTGAGACAGCAACGAGAGGCTGAAAACTAGAGGGACCTGGCACACAGACCACTTAATTGAGCTGAAGTGGTCTGGGTGCCTATAGTGGTCCTTTAAGCACTGATCATCACTGCTGCACATTGAGCACATTATGCAGCACTGAACCACGGAACACAACTGGTGGCTCTCTGAGCTGTCTCTGAAAGGGCAGTGTTTACATGAAAATGCCTACAGCTATACTCACCAGAACAACTACATTAAGCGGTAGTTACTCTGGTGACTATATGTCCCTTTTAAGTGTATAATATTATCTTTTTTTCTTATCTTTTTTTCTCCCCCAATAGCCCCAGCGACTGCCTGAGGGGTGATTATGCAATGAAATTACTTAAGTATATAATTAATATATATAAAGCCAGGTGTGGGAGACATTTCTGACACACAGCACTGTGCTACCTCTCACTAATAGTTTTAACATTTCCTACTGCACATACTCACCATCTTATTTAAAGTCTTCAGTCACTCTACAGCTGAGACCTTAGACACGTATGCTGTGACTAATTGAAAAGTTGTGAAGATTTAAACTGCGGGACTGGGGGTGTGACTCTGAGGACTGATCTGATTCTGATTTCAAACGGATTAAATCTGTAATGATTGCTGATTCTGGTAACCATGGCAGCAACTTATTTGCCCTCTATTACCACTGCAGATTAATTATATCACCAGCTACAAAGGTAATAATGAGTCCATCAGTTCCTGTTGCTTTAACCCTGTGCACACTGTGTGCTGATAGTTAATGAAGTAGCTGACATGTTTCATAACAGCAGCAATATTTAATAAAAAGCCAAAATTATCATAGCAGGAGCACTACTGATGGTGCGATCATGAGAGGGGGAGCTAAGAGAGGGCTGGGAAGATAGAGAGCTAAAGCATTTTTCAGAGAGAAGCATCTGTGTATTATATTTTTTCTCAGCTCTGTTTGAGGTATGGTTATCTCTGTATTGTACTGAGGTCTGTATATTTTATAGATCTCTTTATGTTTTGTCCAGCTTGTTTTATTTTATGAGCATCTCTGTATTATGCTCAGCTCTCTGTATTATGAGTATATTTGTACTGTATAAGGAGGCAAAAAATTCTGGTGAGGAGTCTGGTGCCCGACCATCTTAAAACTTAACCAGCTGATACTGGTTGGAAGGTATACAGTTGGAACAATGCCACAGTTTGCGATAAGTGTTTGCAGCAACTCTCTCAGTAATGATTACACTACTGCTGTCTTTCCTTCCTTTTAATTTCCTAAAAAAATTAAATAAATTAAGAACTTCTCTAAAAACCAAAACGTTCCCCTTAGGTTTCCGTTTTCCATTTTGTGTTATAAAGATACATTTTCCAAACACACATTACCTCATTTAAGGGCCATTTGTGGTCTGGTGACCAAATAATGAAAATACAATGTAATTATTCAATCTAACTATTCAAGAGTGTGTGTATCTATGCTCATCTTCAAGACTTCTCTAGGGCTGCACTGTTCCTGTGGAACTTCCGTCCATGCTCCAATAGACTGTCACCCAGTCTCCATTCATTAAAAATAATCAATTATTGAACTTTTCATGTCTACACATCGTGACACAGTGTGAATAATTAAATGTAAAATGCTGATTGCTCTGCTGTTTTTCTAACATATTGGTTTTATCCATTTTTGAAACTATAAAGACACAGTACAAACTCTTGTTAAAGTGAGCTTATTTGTGTTGGAGGTCTTTCATAATTCCATAAAAACAGTTTGGTACTAGTCCAGTAGGTGGCAGTGTTGTATTTAAGAAGAAGTTCACCAATAACCAAAAAGTGTTCAATGCCTATAAATCAATTATTATTATTATTATTATTATTATTATTGTTATTATTAGTATTAGCATTTATATAGCGCCAACTTATTGCGCAGCACTTTAATATATTATAAAAGTGGGAAATTAACAAAAAATAAGACACTTACAAAATGTTACAGGAACAATGAGGACCCTGCTCAAGCGAGCTTTGTCTGTTGGAGGATGGCCTTTTAGATTCATTGGTTAATGAATATATTTATTCATTAAATTCAGAACTCGAACCTTGATATGCAAAACTTACAGATCCCATTTGGATCAATTTGGAGGCAGTTTGGGAAAATAGATAGCATATTATTCACTAAAGGCCAAATTAGAGTGAATTGAAAACAGGACTGCAGAATTTAGGCCATAATTGTTGGTTTTGAAGAATTATTTAACTACTGGTTGGCTGTGTTTGTTCATTTTACTATTTAGATTTCATTTCACTATAGTTCAAAACTACTCCCACAATCTGTCCTAGTTATTTTCTCTGATTTAGAAAATCATGCGTTTTCTGGATAGGGTTGTTCACTAAAGAAGGAATTGCTGTGGATTTGCACATTTTATTTCAAAATGACTATGGTGAAAAAATTATCAACACATTTTAACTGTGTTTTTGTCCAAAAATTTACATTTTCATAGTTGGTTCCCAACATTTCATAGTTTAGTGAATACAATGATTTTTTAGATCCATATTTTAAAAACTTTTTATTTGTTTGAGAAACTGATAGTGGCAGGACTTTTAGTTGTGGAGACAATTTAAATATTATGTGAATAATTAACTGTGACAGTACAATTGATACAGAAGGAGCTAAAAGAGCTTACAATCTATATAGTTACATAGCTGAAAAGAGACTTGCGTCCATCAAGTTCAGCCTTCCTCAGATATGTTTTTGCTGTTGATCCAAAAGAAGGCAAAAAAACCCAGTCTGAAGCACTTCCAATTTTGCAACAAACTAGGAAAAAATTCCTTCTTGCCCCCAAAATAGCAGTCAGATGTCTGCTTGGATCAAGCCGCTATTACCCCACTAATTAGAAATTATATCCCTGTATGTGATGTTTTTGAAAGTATTTATCCAATTGCAGTTTAAACATCTGTATAGACTCTGACAAAACTACCTCTTCAGGCAAAGAATTCCATATCCTTATTGCTCTTACTGTAAAAAAAACATTTTCTTTGCCTTAGATTAAATCTCCTTTCTTCAAGCCTAAATATGTGACCTCGTGTCCTATGTATAGCCCTATTTATGAATAGATTTCCAGATAAGGGTTTTTACTGGTCCTGAATATATTTGTATAATGTTATCATATCCCCTCTCAGGCGCCGTTTTTCCAAACGTCTCTGCACTTTTTCTAGTGCCATGATATCTTTCTTTAGAACAGGTGCCCAAAATTGCACAGCATAATCAAGGTGTGGTCTTACCAGCGATTTATAAAGAGGCAAAATTATATTTTAATCCCGAGAATTAATGCCCCCATTTATACATGACAAAACCTTACTGGCCTTAGCAACGGCAGATTGACATTGCATATTGCTGCCTAATTTGTTGTCTATAACAATTCCCAAATCCTTCTCGTGTGTGGTTATCCCTAGTGTCATCAGGCAGCCCTCCAGAATACCTTGTGTCATCTGCAAACACTGATACATGGCTTTCAATGCCCATTTCAAGATTATTTCTAAATATGTTAAATAGAAGTGGTCCCAAAACAGAACCCTGAGGGACACCACTTACCACTTTTGTCCAGCTTGAAAAACTACCATTAATGACTAACAAGCTAACAAGAATCTTTATTTCCATTATCTGATGAGCGGAATAGTAAGAATACTCATGGGTCAGGCGTCATCGATCTATGAAAGATGTTTGTTATTAATTTTCTCACTTTCCCCCAGAGTGTTTGGTCCCGGGGCATAACCCCCACATATGTCCGTACGTACCTCTATGTCTGCTTAGTCAACAGCATTGGTCAATCGGGGTTTTGTGCATGTGATAGAGCTTGACCGGCGTGGTTTACCACCGGAACATCATTTTATATGTTTGTTCTTGCATCTTAACACATATTTACATGGCAGGTAGACTTACATCTAATGGCTATTGGAGTTACTGAATGTGCATAGGGATTTGCGCAGGTAACTTTTTTTCTTTTCTTCTACTGTATTTTTTGGGGGCTGATGTGTACTGTGGTCATTGCTGGCGCCCAAGAGTAGTGGGAGTGAGCACATGACTTATTTTTGTGTATTTGTATTCACTTTTGTATCACACAGCTATGTTACTATGCTGCCGCCCACCCCATGTATTCCCTATTAAGGGTTAATAAGTATGTAGGGGTTTAGAAACATACCCCTCTCTGTCTCATTAGATTTTTCTTTGCCTGAAGCTCAAGGAAGCAAGGTGAATTGTTAGTGTACGGCCCACCTAAGAGGTTTGCCTTGACGTGGCAGGTGGGCATCCCTCTAATGTCCATTGGAGTTACTAAATAATCTCAATTTATTTAAATATGTATAGGGATTTGGGAAGTGCGCAGGTAACTTTTTTCTGTGGTGTTTACTGTATGTATTGGGGCTGTGTATTATGGTCGTTGCTGCCGCCCAAGAGTAGTGGGAGTTTGAGCGCTGGACTTACTTTTGTGTATTTGTATTCACATATTGAAGTTTGTCCATTGGCCTCCTAGATCTCCTGCCAGTCAGTGCCCTTCAATATCTCATCTAGCTCTGCCTCCCATTGATCTGTGTAGTGCAGTCCCCCCCAGTTTGTTGTAGTGGTGCATAAGTATGAGTAAAACCTGGTGATTAGACCCTTCTGGTATGTTCCTGCATCACAAATCTTTTCGAAGAACGTTGTCTGTGATTGTTGGGCAAAGTCCCTGACCTGTAAGTACCAGAAGCAGTCTGACGTTGTTAGCCTTGTTCTGCTCTGAAGTTCGTTATATGGGATGATAGTGTTCCCTTCGTATATTTGAGAGATTCTGTAGAAACCCGCATGTTCAATTCCCTGAAAGTGTCTAGCCCTCATGCCAGGTAGAAATGCTCTGTTACGAGGTAGAGGCATCATGGGGGATTGTGGTTTGGTTAGGTCTTATTTCTGGGCACACCTGTCCCACACCCGAAGGGAGGTGAAAATGACTGGGCAATCGGTTCTTAACAAAGCTCTTTGTTCCCTAGGGAACCAGATATAAAACTGCGTGAGGTCAGCTCCCAGCAAGCAGATTTTTTAATATGAGTATAAGTATAATGGATTCTCATGTAATCTAGGTTTTTAAAATAAACGCGTCTTTCATCTGTAATTTATGGATGTATTGAAAAATCCCTATAATTTCAAAGTTCTGAAGCTCCATCTTGTGGTGGGACTTTCAACTGCATTTTATAGTGAAGTAGCTGTACCTGTCATATATTATCTATACTCCTTTTCAATGCAGTGTTTATCCTTGTAAACAGTTTTTCTTAATTTGGTGGGGTACAAAACTTTATGGAACATGTTATGGTTTCATAAGTGACATTTCTTTGAGTAGGCTAACGAGGAACAATTCTTTTTTTTTTTTTTTAAAGCTTTTACAATTATTTTTTTTATGACAAGAAAATCTTTGGCCCTCACATAATATATTTACTATATTATTTACTATATTATATTAAACACAAAATAATATATTAAGCACAAAACAAATTGGGTTTGAGTCTTGGGGTGTTTGTTCCATTCTCAAGGTAAATGGACAGATTCGCAAGGTTACACATTAAAGAGGCACTATGATCACCAGGTACACTACAGCTTAACCCCTTCAGGACGGAGTCAATAGTACATGTTCTGATCAAAACAAAACGTAAACAAAAACTGGTATTTGCGCTATACGTCTGTTCAACCGTAATTCACCTCTTCCATATTATATGCACCCACACTTATTATATATAATTTTGTTCAGGAGAAACAGGGCTTTAATTTATCACTATTCATATATGGAATATAATTTATTATGAATAAAATTTAAAAAAATGTGAGAAAATAAGATTTTTTTTTTACATTTATATTTCTGTCTGACATTTTAGCTGTTAATGTCATAATACTGTTAGGTTTTACTGAAAAAAAATGCACAAATTTGTAATCAGCGATGTCTCACGAATACAACAGTACCCCCCATTAACAGGTTTTATGGTGTTTTGGAAAGTTACAGGGTCAAATATAGCACATTACATTTTCATTACATGTTTGTGACTAAGTGGCTACTAAGAAAGACTGGACATACCCCACTTGCAATACCTTGGGTTGTCTACTTTTGCAAATGGTATGCCATCATGGAGGTAATTCTCATTCCTGGGCTACCATACGCTCTCAAAGGCAACATAACCAATCTGGCAAATTTCAGTGTCAAAAAAATTAAATGCAAGCCTTATATGTGACTCTCTAACTTTCCAAAACACCATAAAACCTGTACATGGGGAGTACTGTTATTCTCGGGAGACTTCACTAAACACAAATATTAGTGTTTTAAAAGAGTAAAACATATTACAACAATAATATAGTCCATAAAAGTGCAGTTTGTTTGTAAAAAATGCAAAAAAACGCCACCTTTACTTAAAATATCATCCTTGTAATACAATTTATCATTTTTAAACATTAATATTTGAGTTCAGCGAAGTCTCCCGAGTAAAACAGTACCCCCTATGTACAGGTTTTATGGTGTCTTGGAGAGTTAAAGGGTCAAATATAGTGCTTGCGAATTAAATTCTCTGCACTTTCTCCCTGTGTTGTCAGGCATGTCAATCAAATTTTAATTAATCAAATCACATAATTACGTTAAAAGATTACTTAAATATACACGTCGAATTTTAATATATATGCATTTATAGGTATTTAAATTCTGCATGTATACTAATGTAATCTTTTATGTAATTATATGTATTTATCTATATATATATATATATATATATATATATATATATATTTATTTGCGGTTATTTGTATTTTATATATAGATAGATAGATATAGAATGTCATTCTAAGTGTATTTTGTTACCAATATATATTAATAACAAAATACAGTTAAAATGAAATTACATATGAATATATAATTTATATTAAATTTTGTTTCAATATTTTATTTATTTTATTTAATTTATTATTGTAATTATACGTGTGTATATATATATATATGTGTGTGTGTGTGTATATATTATATATATAAACATACATATTATATATATATATATATATATATATATATATATATATATATACACATCATTCTAAGTATATTTTAATACTAATATATGTACTTATATTAATATTAAAATACACTTTGTATGACGTTACATAATTATAATAGATATACATATATTATATATATATATATATATATATATATATATACATTTATTTTAATTTTACACATGTTGAATTCTTTTTTTTTTTTACTTTCCCACCAGCAGGGGGACTGTCTGACATTTCAGACAGTCCCCCTGCTGGCAGATCCACAGCCAGCTATAGGGGGCATGTGATCGCTCTTTGAGAGCGATCACATGGCCCCCGGGGCCTCATTTGCCGGGGGAGGGCTGCCTGGGCTGTCAGGCAGCCCTCCAGAAGAGGATCGCGGCGGAGGTAAGTTCTCCGGACCTCCAGGGGCTGCAAGCCATTACGGCGTTCTACGTCACCGCAACGGCTTTAAAGCCCTTTTAATGCGGGACGGCATAGAACGCCGTAATGGCGTTAAGGGGTTAAAGAGAAAAAGTCTTGTTTACATAGCTGCTTAGTAACATCTCTAGGTGCAGTCACTAAGATAGCAACTAGAGGTGCTTCCGATCACCTACGTTCAGCTGCTCCACGCTTTACATGGAGAGACTGAATGCCCTCTATAGATACGCATTGATTCAATGCATTTCTAAGAAGGATGATGATTGGTAGAGTGTTATGCTGTGACTGCGCCATAGCCTCCCAATGCTTTCCTATGGGAAAGCATTGGATTGGCTGAAATTGCCAAGATTGAGACGAGGCTAACTGCGGCAAGACCGGCACATCGATGGAGAAAAGGTACATTTTTAAACCTTTTTACACTATAAAGAGGGGTGCCGGAGACCTAAATATCTATTCCAGCACTATAGTGTTAGGAATACATGTCTGTATTCCTAACACTATTGTGTTCCTTTAACCACTTAAGGACTAAACTTCTGGAATAAAAGGGAATCATGACATGTCACACATGTAAGGACTGAATCCTACGTAATCCTCATAACCAAGATGTCTCTTGCTATGCAATTTTAAATCATGATGAATAATGGTTGCTTAATAAGCAATATCTCTATATCATGACCACTAAAGATTTGAATGAAGATGTGCTATTGTTTCTCCATTAAAAGCATTCCTTGGTTAGTACATTCAGCAAGATGGTTTTGATTTGCTGCTTTTTAAAAGGTTCTATAATGCTTCTACAGGAATATTCACCAGAATCAAGTATTTGTGGAATGGTATTTTTAAAAAGGTGCTGGAATAATACTATTGTTTTATAGATTGCAATTTAAATGAAAACATCTTAACACTGTATCATGCTGACATAATTAAGGTAGGTAAAATACTAATCTGCTAGAAGCAAGTAAAATATTAACTTTTCATTTCTGTAAATTTATTTAAGAGTAAAGGTTTAATTAGATGAAAAAGGTTATATATATGGGAGGGGCAAATACTTCCACTTAATCCTGTTTCCATTGCGATAAATAAAAGCCCACAATATCCAAGCCCTGTGTTGGATATATTTGGCTTCGCATATGTCTCCAAACATTTCCTTGGAATCTCATCCATCCTGAAGGCTTTGTATTTGACAAAAAATTCAGATGTCAACGTTATCCATAAGAAACTTTGTCTTATATAACTATAATCAATCCCACCACCTCTATCCTGCCTAATAGCATTGCAAGTACTGACACAGTTTTACATCTCTTACGATAGTTTTAAGGTGATTGGGGTTTATAGACCATAATTTGGTATACCACAGCAATGAACTACCTCTCATGTGTCATATTTCATTTCCATAGTTATTAAAAAGTAGGTGATGACGTTGCATGTTAGATCAATGTGCATGTCTATATGTCTGATATGATAACCATCTTTTGATTGTATCCTCCACCTTGTTTCACCAGTGATGTTCATTGTGCCATTAACATGCTATCACTCTTTCTCACTGGGAGTATTGATAATTATATATTCATTTATAAAAGATCAAAAGCCATAGTGTGAAAAGGGCAGGTTTAAACACTCATCAGCCAGTGCATCGCAGTTTGCTGCAGATGGGGCTGTGTAGCAACAGGCTGGTCAGACTGCCCATGATGACCACTGTTCAATGCCGAGAGTGCCTCCAAAGGGGATGTGAGTGTCAGAACTGGGCCATCAATATCTGGGCACACTTGGAGATGTTTTTAAAAGGCAGACTTTATTTAAAAAGCAGAAGTGAAGACAATGTTTTGGCTCTAGGGCGAGCCTTTGTCAAGTCAAAATCACAACTGTTACATACCCCTATTTTTACCAACCACAGTATCCATTAACAACCAATTAATTAAACAATGATAATGAAATCCGTTAACTCCTATATTGCACTGGATAATACAAATTACCATAATCTTAATAAAAAATAATCAGTTAACTCACTCTGTTGCATTTAATAGAGAATGCTAACACAGCCATAATTAATCACAAGTTGGTTCACATGTTACATTAAATAATTCGTATTGATATGATTACTATAAAGTAAAAACATCTGTCCTAGGAAATGCCGGGGTCGCAAGCGTCTGACGTCATCCGTCACAGCATAATAATGTCAAATCTCAGGACCTCAAGGTATCTTGCCCAATATACTTTATTACAAACTGAGCCAATGGGGAAATCCAGAGGCTCGTTACACGTATTTTAAAACCTATAACTTTGTTGCATCAAGTTGTCAAGGCAACAGAGGCTCAATGCCTGACCACACCTCCAGGCTTAACAACCTTGAGAGGGTGGACATTGTCTTAACTATGCCCCGCCTATTTGAGTGTCTTGCCGCTTGGACATTGCCCGTGTCGGCAACAACTGGGCAAAATAATTCAACTTTTCCACCAACAAAGTTATATGGTTTAAAATACGTGTAACGAACCTCAGGTTTTCCACGATGGCTCGGTTTGTAATAAAGTATATTGGGCAAGATACCCCAGGGTCCTACGTGATATTAGACAGGTGGTTTTAATGTTGTGGCTGATCAGTGTATGTAATAGATATGGGTGGAAAACTGGAATTTAAGGTGAAACAATTACATAGTAAAAATACTAAAACAGCCTCTTTCTCAAAAGTATGGAATGTTGAAAAAAACTGTGATTAAAGGGTTAAGCAGTGTGTACATATATCATGCTTCAGCAGGGGGTTGGGTTTAGCCATGTATATTCATGAACGAGAAACTCTTCAAGTCTTTATCACTTTGACAAAGACCTCTCTGTTTTACATTGCCATATGATTGTGGAGTCACACGACCAGATTAGTGGGTCCAGGCAGATTATTTCTTAATTCGTTGGGCCTCACCTTGGTAACAATTGGTTGTTATGACACTTCTAACATTAAGTAATGACATATTTTGGCTGTTTCTAGATGAAGCTAAAACCCCTTACTTGTTTTTATTTGATTTCTCAAGAAATTGTTGTGGTAGTTTATGTATTGGAGATTTCTCACTTCAAAGGCACCCGCGTTGCGTAGACTCTGGGCTGCACCCTGATGTACCAAATCTATAATGTCACCTTGGGAAGGCCTTTTTTTTGGTGATTGAGATTTCATATGCAACAATCAGATGGTATTCAAAACAGAATTACTTACATTATTTTCAGACTGCAGGCGGAAAAATAAACTACAGGCTATCTGTAGCAAAGATTAGCCTACATAGTCAGTCAAAACAAAATTAGACAGTTTATCAAGAAGAAACAGTACAGGTACTGCATTAAAATTAGCAATACCAAGGAAATCTATAGCAGCTCACCTCGCCACAGAAATAAAACAGTAGCTGAAATCATTCATCTAATCGGTGCTCTGCCTTTTGTTTGAATGAAGCACTTTGCAGGAACTTTTATACCATTACATGCATGCTTGTAGAATCAGTATGATGTCAAACACACATTTGTGCACACTTTTGTACTGTTGTGTATACTTCCACTAGAAAGAAAGCTTGCCTGGTATTACGGTTTTATGTGTTCAACTATCCATGGTCACCTAGCAAATTTCAGGTATTGACTGAAGCTTGAAAGATACTCAAACTCAATTATTCTACCCTTTGTCACTATATTATTATTTTTACAATTACTATATTGCCATGTTTCTCTGTAGTTTACCACATTTATCCTTAGTCATTTTCTGTATATCCATTTTTTAAATTGCTATTTTCAGTGAATTTATTTAATTAGTATTAAATTGGCATATAGCTATTATTTTCGGTGATAGTCTGGTTGGCAAACTTTTTTTCAATTATACCTAACAAATGTTTGCTTTACCCACCTCTCTCTCTATTCCTTGCCCATCCTGGTAGAAAATACTTTTACCCAACTGTGTTCTTTTCTACCTGTTCAGAGCCTTCCATTTAACAGGAATAAAAAAGAGAAACTTAATTTTCACTAAGCACTAACCCACCCTGTTCCCATCGTATATGTACATACTTCTCCATCTGTTTGACACATCATTAATTTACCTCCTCATTCTCTTTATATCTTACCAGTTGCTGCAATTATCGTTTAATTCTCTCTGGCGATCCCCTTCAAATTATCTCTGCTACATCTTGCTTCAATTTCCCATTTTAGCCTTTAGATTGTAAGCTCACTGACTAAATATTTTGTACTAAAGAGCTTTAATGGCTAGATCTGAGCTCACTATGCCTTTTCTATTTGTCTTTGTATGTTCTATCCTCCTTTTCCTCAATTATACTGTGCTAAGGGATTTTGTGGGGATTTTCTAATGCCAGTTATCATAAAATTAAGTAGAAGAATTGTTCAGGCTCAGTTTTTTCCCCCAAAGTTGAGTCTACAGTCTCCAAATTTTATTTAGACTTAAATTCTATGAAAGATGCCCTTAAAGACATACGAAGAGACAAGCAACAGATTCTTAAAGGGTTGCTCCTTAAAACTGACAAGTTCCATATATTTAAAGCAGGGATGGGGAGCATCTGTCCCGAAATAATTTGGTTTGGCACTGCCAAAGCAATTGCAGGCAGCGCTCAAAATTCAAAAGCCCTAATAATATTTAAATTATTGTTCCCCTCGTACTATGAGTTAGTATTGGAGAGATTTGATGGGGGATGCTGCGGCCGCACTATGGTGGCAGGAGTGAGCACTGTAGGGAGGGAGCTCTCTATGCCTCTTCTGTTCTACCCTGCACTCAACTCCGCCCCCAGACTCAAGCAGCTGACCTCACCGACGCGAAGAGGCTGGAAAGTGGAATCTTTAACACTCAGTGCTCCCACATCATTCAGTGTCAGATAGTCTTACTCAGCAACAAATGACTGAGTGAGCTTGTGTGTGAGCTTGACTTTAGTGCACGTGTGTTGGAGAGCTCGTCTGTAGTGAGCATTTGTGTGTAAGTGATCTTCTCTGTAGTGAGCATGTGTGTGTCAGTGAGCATGTGTGTGTCAGTGAACTTGTCTGTAGTGAGCATGTGTGTCAGTGAGCTTTTTATTAGTGAGCATGTGTGTGTCAGCGAGCTTGTCTGTCATGAAGTTGTGTCAGTGATCCTGTTAGCATTGAGCATGTGTCAATGAGCTTGTCTGTAGTGAGCATATGTCAGTAAGCATGTCTGTAATGAGCATATGTTTGTAGTGAGCATGTGTATATCAGTGAGCATATGTGTATGTCAGTGAGCATGTCTGTAGTGAGCATGTGTCAGTGAGATTTTTATTAGTGAGCATTTGTGTGTCAGTGAGCTTGTCTGTATGAATGTGTCAGTGAGCTTGTCTGTCATAAAGTTGTCAGTGATCCTGTTAGCATTGAGCATGTGTCAGTGAGCTTGTCTGTAGTGAGCATGTGTGTATCAATGAGATTGTTAGTAGTGAGCATGTGTGCGTCAGTGAACTTGTCCGTAGTGAGCATGTGTATTAATGAGTTTGTCTGTAGTAAGCATTTGTGTGTGTCAGAGAGTTTCTCTGTACTAAGTTTGTGTGTGTACCAGTAGGATTGTCTGTGTGTCAGTGAGATAGTTGTACGTATTTTTAAGCTGATAATTTGGCATGGCCGGCGAATTAGGTTATAAATATCTAAATGGCCCATTCGAAAAAAAAGGGTTTCCTACCCCTGATTTAAAGGTTGAAGATGCATTTGTATTTGTGATGGTGTGTTGAAGAGGGAAGAGGTCTGTTCAATTATGACACTGCATGAAATACATGTTGTAGAAAAAAGAAGGGAATTGTAGTTACACCCGGAACATGCATTTCTCAGCAATGTTGCTGCCGTGGAGACCAAAATTTATATCCAATACATAATAAACAGCACACACAAAAAAATACAGCTTAAATTTTATAAAGCTACTTAAAATCACACATCTTTGCAAACTGCATGAAATACATCCTATTTACTCTAACCTGTACCATGATATTGTCCATCATACACGCCTTTGTTGCTTCTATAAATTCTCTCACTTTAATTAAAAGTAATCAGTATCTGCATTCATACTGCAATCTGTCTTTTGCATTTATTTCTTTAAATGAACACTATAGTCACCTAAATTACTTTGGCTAAATAAAGCAGTTTTAGTGTATAGATCATTCCCCTGCAATTTCACTGCTCAATTCACTGTCATTTAGGAGTTAAATCACTTTGTTTCTGTTTATGCAGCCCTAGCCACACCTCCCCTGGCTATGATTGACAGAGCCTGCATGAAAAAAAAACTGGTTTCACTTTCAAACAGATGTAATTTACCTTAAATAATTGTATCTCAATCTCTAAATTGAATTTTAATCACATACAGGAGGCTCTTGCAGGGTCTAGCAAGCTATTAACATAGCAGGGGATAAGAAAATCTTAATTAAACAGAACTTGCAATAAAGAAAGCCTAAATAGGGCTCTCTTTACAGGAAGTGTTTATGGAAGGCTGTGCAAGTCACATGCAGGGAGGTGTGACTAGGATTCATAAACAAAGGGATTTAACTCCTAAATGGCAGAGGATTGAGCAGTGGGGCTGCAGGGGCATGTTCTATACACCAAAACTGCTTCATTAAGCCAAAGTTGTTCAGGTGACTATAGTGTCCCTTTAAGTAATACACTGACTTAAAGTTTGCTTCAGTTTGAGCTGACTTATCCCTTCCCAATGCCACTGGGGATACATAAAAAAAAATAAAAAATTAAAGCAGTTTAATTAAAAAAGTGATGAAGCAGTTTTAGTGTACAGATCATGCCCCTGCAGTCTCACTGCTTATTTCTCTGCCATTTAGGATTTAAATCAATTTGTTTATGCAGCTGTAGTCACACCTTCCTGCATGTGACTTGCCCAGCCTTCATAAGACTTCCTGTAAAGAGTGATCAAATGTTTACACTTCCTTTATTGCAAATTCTGTTTTAATTTAGAAGTTCTTATCTCCTGATCTGTTAATAACTTACTTCTAGTAATTAGAGCAAGCAGGAGCCTCCTGTTTTTGTTTAAAGTTCAATTTAGAGAGCAGTAGATACAAACTTTTAATGTAACTATCTGATTAAAAGTAAAAAAAAAAATCATGCAGGCCAGGGGAGGTGTGACTAGGGCTGCATACACAGAAACTAAAGTGATTTAATTCCTAAATGCAAAGCATTGAGCAGTGAGACTCCAGAGGCATGATCTATATACCCAAACTGCTTCATTAACCTAAAGTTGTTTGGGTGACTATAGTATCACTTTAAGCTAAAGTTGTTTTGGTGCCTTTAGTGTGCTCCTAACATGTTTTTTTCTTTTAAAGGTAACCCTTCATCTTTCTTTACTGTTTGTTAGCTCCATTTGACTTACCTCTAAATCTTACGTCTCAAGCACATTATTTTACAATAAAAATATAGTTCAGCTTACTGACAATCATAAATATTAAGAAGGCATTACTAGGCATACCAATTATTAATTATCTCCTCATTATCTCCTAGTTAATGCAGGCTTTGTCTGCTAAATACATACTGCATCACTTAAAGGACCACTATACTGCCAGGAAAACAAACTAATTTTCCTGGCTCTATAGGGTCTTTAGGTCCCCCCCACCCTCAGTGTCCCACTCTCGCTGGGAGGAAAGGGTTAATCACTTACCTTTCTCCAATGCCAGGCTCCCTCAGTGATGGGGAAATCTCCTCCCTCTTCTGACGTCAGCGCTAAATGCGCATGCGTGGCAAGCATTTCTCAATGCTTTCCTGTGGACGGCAGTTTCTTCTCACTGTGAAAATCACAGTGAGAAGCGCGGAAGTGCCTGTCAGTGAGACAGGCACTAGAGACTGGATTAACCCTAGTGTAAACATAGCAGTTTCCTGGGGGACCAGGCACCCAGACTACTTCATTGAGCTGAAGTGGTCTAGGTGCCTATAGTGGTCCTTTAAAGGGACTGTGTAGCTCAAAAACAGTGTAACTAAAAGCACTGTGCAAAAATACATTCTCAAGTTCTGAACTAAAATAGTTGCGTAGTTGGTAAAAATGAACTAAAAATAAAAGCATCCTTTCTACACACCCTGATCCCTCACTTCCAAGAAGAATCAGGGAACTGTAGGTTTCACATATACTTATGGGAGTGTATGCTAAGAGTTACTTCTTATTTACTTAATAAAATGACAATCAAATGTGTCTGCAAGTAACTAAGATGCCACCCATGTTTGCGTTTAGCAAGGTCTGGCCATAATTTCTGTGAGCATTTAGTGTTTTATTTGGGCAGGCCCTCTTCACCTACTGTTTTTTTATGTCAAACATGTTTTGTTGGCATTGCTTGTGTTGTACAGCGCTGTGGAATATTTTTGGTGTATTATATAAAATAAAATTATTGCATGCAACCTCAGACAAATAGTTACATAGGATGAAAAAAAAACGTGACCATCACATTCAGCTTTCCTCTCATCTATTTTTTGCTGTTGATTCAAAATAAGCCAACAAACCCAGTTTGAAGCACTTCCAATTTTGCAACAAACCAGGGGGAAAAAATCCTTCTTGACCCCAGAATGGCAGTCGGATTGATCCTTAGATCAAGAAGCTATTACCCTGCAATTGAAAAATTATGTAATTGAATATTAGTAATTTTACAGTTTAATGAACTGGGAGACCAAGCATTGTCTAAGAAATTATAGACATTTTATGATTGGCATCACCCCAAGAAGATCCGAAAGTATCAATTTTAATGCATAATCTTTATTATTCATTTAAATATGTAGTAACCTTACTAGACACAAATCATCCATACTTCGAAATGTTCAATTATCATTGTAACAAGTTCTCGCCTCTAGGTTGTGTGCAGTGCTCTTACTTAATAGAAGGGTTCCGTGCAAGTATTAGCTGCTATCCAGGAGCCGCCCTGCTCATTCAACTGCTTTCTGTGCTTGTTAATTGGCTGAGACCACCAGAATTTAGAGGACACAGATGTCACTGATCGCTTGCCTAGGGAGCACATTCATGCCCATCTGTTGCAGTCTAGAAAACGGTTCATATATCCACAAGGCCTTAATTTAATTCTTGTCAGAAAGTAATGTAAATCCAGTTTACCCTCAGAAGTCACACTAGAGATTTATGCCAGGGAACCCCCTGCAATTTACACACGCTGGAGCTGTATAGGAAGAAAAGGAAGGCCTTTCATGTCTGTGCATATTAACAAGAGAAGCTGCCTTAAGAGAGTCTTTTTGATTGAGCTCTCTCATTATTTTAAGGCAGCCTGTGCAGCTTTCCCTGCATGAAAAGGAAACTGGGTTGTAAACAACAAAATATGGCGGGTAGGGATGGGGGAATGACAATATACAATGGCACGTCCCAATGTACTGGTAATTACTAATGTTTAAAGTTCTCTAGAGGAACAGTAGAATTATGTATTCTGTTCTAATGATTTAATTGACAATATCACTGCTCATTTTCTACATCTCGCCTTCAGGCTGCTAACTGTTAGACACTGTAGTTGCTGCCAAAATTCTTGTAGAGATGCGATAAGTGTCTGTATGTTAATCTTTGGAAGATGCAAACTACCGTTTGTTATCATAAAGATTGACATGTTATTAGTTTAGTTAATTTTTTATTCATTTTAACTTTTTACTTATTTTCTGATCGATCTGATCTCTGATTATAGTAGTTGTAGTATGGTATTGTAATTTTTGCACTGATAACATAATTGAGGGCTTACTCGTTAAACAGTGAATTGTCACAGACTTAAAATTACATTGCTAAATTCATGATGAAATGGCAATGCTGTGGCCACAGAGAAAATCAAGTTTTGTAACGGAGTCTTAGTTTGTTTCTTATGCTAAAATAAAATTCAGATAAGGTATAGTATAGTTGTTTTTAGAAATAGATTAGTGGTTCTTAAAACGCACCATTAACACTACAATGTGCTATAGTGGTTATGGTCATTGAACAGTTTGATATTACATGGGAATGGCACCTGGAGACATCTGGCACCAGAACAACTACAGCGTGCTATAGTGGTTATGGTCATTGAACAGTTTGATATTACATGGGTGTAGTAGATTAATTTAGAAATAAACAAAAATGTTTAAAAGTCTATCTGTTCCTGTCCAAATCTGAGATGAATAAATTGCGTATACGCAGAAGTAAGTTTACACTGACACATGCAGTTCAGGTTAAAAACACTTCAGGAAATTTATTAGCATCTAGTTAAAAAGTGGGCACGCAGGCCTTTTTATATGCAAAATGACATCATCATTGAATATCAGATAATAACAAATAAACATCATTAATTGGGTTAAATGTTAAGTGGCTATGTCAGTGTCCACCCATTAATATTATTAATTGGCTCAGAGATTTGAGTGACTAGTGAGGCACCCTCCCATCATGGGATGTCGTCGCCATTGCTCTTTAGCACGAGGCTTACTCGGTGGAAAGGGGGGCTTGGGCATCATTTTACGTAGTTAGTGATGTCAGTCTCGTGGCCTGGTCCAAGGTTCTTTTATGAATAAAACATTTCATTTAGTCGCTGTTCTCCTGGCCTTGGATTATACTATGTTGCAAGTCAACGGAGATCCGCTAACTCCGGGGCTAGTTATGTCCTTAGAGAGAGAAAATACAATCTCTTATTCATTATACTGAATACTGTCAGGAAATTCTGTCATGTATGGTGAACAAAATGAAGAATCCTGTCATAGTGTGAGATTAAAATGGAGTTAGTACAATAATTCAATACAGGTTCAGTAAAGATTTTAATAATTCTACATCAGTCCCCCCTATGAAATGTTAGATTCTAAAAGATAATCTTTATTTGTTAGTATCAGAAGACGTGTTAGCCCAAAGGCACAGAAACCCCGTGACCCGCTAGCTAGGTGTTATTGCAAAGTGCAAAGCTGTCCCTTCGTCTGTCCCTAATTGGCTAACTCATCTGTCCGCTGGGCACTCGAACACTTCACTCCATGGGTATCCCGAGGTGGCTAACCCACCACATCTCCGCACGGTAGACTTCCCAGACAGACAGATGCTGTCCCTAAGCTGGTCCCTTCCTAGAACTCTTGCACTCTATCAATAAACGGGATAGATTGTAGCGGTATACAGGGCGAGTTGACTTTTTGGAAATCTTGGTCATCAACTGTGAGGTGTGCGAAAGTGGGTGCCGCTTGGTCTACAGTCTTCAAGAGGAGCTTTCTCAGACAAGGGAGGACACAACAAACGAGAAGAGCAAAGATAAAAAGGAAAATTAGTATTGCTATACCAATATGCATCAAAGCTTTTTGCCATCCTGTCATCCAACCAAACCATCTCTCCCAGGGATCTTTTATCCCAGAGTTCCTCTTTAGCTCCTCAGAGAGCTCTTTCAATTTTTCTATAGCTAAGGTTACTTTACCATTGGGGCCTGTGTTTTCTGGGATGTAAGTACAACATGTCATGGTGTCAGGCAGAATTTTGCATACCCCTCCTTTGAATGACATTTGGGACGTAGCCTGCAGCTGTTCGGCCAAACCCTGAAGGGCATCCCTGGTGTAATTAACAAACCGTTGTTGGTTGTAGTAGATGTAATTTATCCAATTTAAATTTTTGTTTGCAGTGACTATGGTAAAAAGTGATTCAAATCCTGCAGCAACTTCATCCCTGGCTTTAAACTCATTGGGCACCCCCCTAGGTACCCCAATGGCATCAATGTAAATATGAGGGTCAAAACTGCCTTTTACTGGGGCTTCACGCTTTACCTTGGTTGGTGAGAGTTTGGACTCATGAGTATCGGGGTGTGTGTCAGAGATAATATGTATGGGCATGATTGCTTTAGCCAGAGTACACTCCCCCCACCATTCTTGATCCATTCTTGATCTCAGCTGTAGATCCCCACACAACCAGTAAATATCCCCCAATGATCTAGTGTGGAATTGTAGGAGGTTCATAGAGACAGTTCTGTAGGTGGCACAATAACCTTTAGAGAAGTTACCCACAAATTTACCAATTCCATCATAATTAGCATAACGGGTATAATTACCTTTATAGACGGTAACACCATCTGGGGGTTTGCAATCTTTGACTAGAAGAGGATACTCTACTGTCCATGCTTTACATATGGACCTATTGAAATTGTAGTGATAGGCAAAAAGACTCAGAACATATTCTTCTATATCTACTGGCAAAGTTAAAGGCACAGTGCCCAGGTGCGGCCGGGCACCACCACACACATAGCATGCGGTTCTGTTATGTTTGTTGGCATTATATTTCATCCATTCTAACCATAGATTAACATCATTGAAACCTGTTTCAGCGGCCATGGTATCTTCAAATGTTGGATTTGCAATGGCCATCATGTCTTTAAAAGATTGGATGTGTGGTTTCAACGGATTTGAGACCATGTGGGTGGTCCCTTTCCACTCAGGAGAGTGGCACATATCTTTAAGGTGGAAATGTCCTAATTTATTATAGGAACCCTTCTTCCAGTACATTCCCATTACATACTGGTCTGCATCCGTTGGGCTGGGATGCTCAATGTTTAAGATTAATTTCATAGGTATGCCTCTTAGAGTCATTCTCTGGAGGAGGGACCTACCGTGATCATCAATTTTAGATAAGGCACTTTTTGGTTTGTAACCCCAGGCAGGCCCGGCATTCCATCCCACCGCCCCCCCAATGGTTACAGTTGTGCCCCCATTGTTTGTCAACTACACAAACATAGGGGTCTTTTGAATGAGGGATATCTCTATAGATATTCTGAATCTGTGACGTGGGGAATGGGCATTCTACGATGTCACAGTAGTAAAAAGTATAAGTAGCCACACGGGTACATGATGAATTATACCAGAAGGTGTACCCACTAGCATCTTTAGTGATGGCTACTTGTTGAGCTTTAATTAAGCTGATTAAGAAGATACTGTACCAGAGGTACATGGTGGTGCGGTACTAGCTTCCTCTGGGGCAAGTACTTTCTTACAATGGGAAGCGTGGATCCAATGTGGCCGGCCGGCCAATTTGACGGAGGTTGCGGTGATTAGGAGAACTTGGAGTGGCCCGTCAAATCTTGGTTCCAAGGTATGTTTCCGCACAAACTTCTTGACCAGAACCCAGTCTCCAGGAAGCAGGCTATGGGTACCTGTATCCAAATCGGGATCTGGAATTGAAGAGAAAACTTGGGCATGTATTTTGTTCAAGGCACTTGCAAGTTCAATTACATAGTCTACTAAAACATCAGATTGAAGCTGTAACTGTTGTGGATAATAACAACCTAGTCTGGGTGCAGTCCCAAATAGAATCTCGTATGGGGATAGTGAATGCTTCCCTCCAGGTGTGTGCCTAACACTAAATAGAGCTATTGGTAGACTTTCTGGCCAGGGCATCTTTGTTTCTTGTGACATTTTAAGCATTCTGGCTTTTATGGTGCCGTTCATGCGTTCCACTTTCCCACTACTTTGTGGGTGGTAAGGGGTGTGAAAGGCTAGGGTCACCCCTAGAGCAGTCCAAATCTCTTTAGTCACTGTTGCTGTAAAGGCTGGGCCCTGGTCACTTTCAATAACTTCTAGAAGTCCAAACCTACATACAACATCTGTAAGTAGACGTTTTGCTGTTGTTTTGGCAGTGATATTGGCTACTGGGTAGGCTTCTGGCCAGCCTGAGAACATGTCCACTATCACTAGTGCATATTCATGGGGCCCGCTCTTGGGTATTTGTATATGATCAATTTGAATTCTCTGGAATGGGTACATGGGCTTAGCCAGATGTTTTGTAGGCACTTTGATTGGTTTCCCTGGATTGCATTTTGCGCAAATGGCACAAACCCTGCAGAAGTTAGTGATCAATGTTGTTATTCCAGGGGCTTCATAATACTTCTGGATGAGG
>OW240917.1:115833045-115895642 GCA_933207985.1 Pelobates cultripes | reverse complement strand
CGTTTGAAGATGGCAACCACCAAAATACTCTGACCTGTGTCAAGCTGCAGCAGCAAGTGATGTCATAGACAGGGCCTTTTGAACACCTGCTAATGTTTTTATAAATGTATGGTTTAATGTAACTGTGCAACAACGTTGCAATTAAATGTGCTATATAAATGATAACAGTTACTCCACCCACTCCAGTTGTAGACTACTGGTGGTGGCAAGAACACTTCACACAATTTCCCCAGAAATTGTAGCTTTTCTAGTTATTAAGTGTTCTTGCATAGCAAGACCACTTAATGTTATCTCACATATATATTATTATTATTAAGTGTTCTTGCATAGCAAGACCACTTAATGTTATCTCACATATATATTATTATTATTATTCTTATTCTTATTATAGCAAAATTTTACCTAACTCTCCCACAGTTTTTACACTACATAGACAAAAATTTACCAAAACGTGCAGATTGTTCCCGATCGGATTGCTATTACTTTGTGGAACGTTTCGCCGAATGGTTCACGGAATATCGTCGTTCTTGTGGCGAAATTTGTCCCATAGGAATGAATGGCAAAGCTAGAGTGGGAGCTGGCAAAAGCTGAAAAATCAGGACATGATTTCTAAACTGCCACCACTCCCTTATTTTCAGGCCCACCTACACAAATCTTATATCAAAACGTTCAGCTATCCCTCCTGCCACTTAACATGTCAATGGCTAAGCCATAGTCCTGATAGTTTTCACAATATAATCATTTGTTTGCAACTAACGCGTCCATTGACTTTCATTGAAACTTCACTCTGCAAAGCTCAAATTTGAAGTGCAATTTCTAAACTGCGACTGTGCCTTCAATATTAATACTTCAGAGACATACTATGCATCAAAATGTAGGTCTGGGTCTTGTGATTCTCACAATATAAAGCTCTTCACTGTAGGAGTTATAGTTTTTAAGATACGACCGTTTGAAGATGGCAACCACCAAAATACTCTGACCTGTGTCAAGCTGCAGCAGCAAGTGATGTCATAGACAGGGCCTTTTGAACACCTGCTAATGTTTTTATAAATGTATGGTTTAATGTAACTGTGCAACAACGTTGCAATTGAATGTGCTAGACTACTGGTGGAGGCAAGAACACTTCACACAATTTCCCCAGAAATTGTAGCTTTTCTAGTTATTATTATTCTTATTATAGCAAAATTTGCCACCCTAACTCCTCCCACAGTTTTTACACTACATAGACAAAAATTTACCAAAACGTGCAGATTGTTCCCGATCGGATTGCTATTACTTTGTGGAACGTTTCGCCGAATGGTTCACGGAATATCGTCGTTCTTGTGGCGAAATTTGTCCCATAGGAATGAATGGCAAAGCTAGAGTGGGAGCTGGCAAAAGCTGAAAAATCAGGACATGATTTCTAAACTGCCACCACTCCCTTATTTTCAGGCCCACCTACACAAATCTTATATCAAAACGTTCAGCTATCCCTGCTGCCACTAAACATGTCAACGGCTAAGCCATAGTCCTGATAGTTTTCACAATATAATCATTTGTTTGCAACTAACGCCATCCATTGACATTCATTGAAACTTCACTCTACAAAGCTCAAATTTGAAGTGCAATTTCTAAACTGTGACTGTGCCTTCATTTTTAATACTTCAGAGACATACTATGCATCAAAATGTAGGTCTGGGTCTTGTGATTCTCACAATATAAAGCTCTTCGCTGTAGGATTTATAGTTTTTAAAATACGACCGTTTGAAGATGGCAACCGCCAAAATACTCTGACCTGTGTCAGGCTGCAGCAGCAAGTGATGTCATAGACAGGGCCTTTTGAACACCTGCTAATGTTTTTATAAATGTATGGTTTACAGTTACTCCGCCCACTCCAGTTGTAGACTACTGGTGGAGTCAAGAACACTTCACACAATTTCCCCAGAAATTGTAGCTTTTCTAGTTCCATTAAATCTGCTGATGTATGAAGACCTTGAGTGACTGGACTACTTTGCTGTTACTATTCTTCAATAAAATACTTTTTTTCCCATAATCAGTCATATTTTCAAAATCAATGCCAACATTTCTGCCAGGGTATGCAAACTTTTGAGCACAAAAGTATAGTGCAATATGTTTGAATAAAAATATGTATTACAGGTATCACACTCACATAGATATAGCTTTTTTGTATAGGCTTTATTTGGTAGCCATGTGTCTTTTGGGGGGCAAAGTACCAGATGAGGTCCTTGGTAAAGTGATTTTTCCAAATTTATTTGAACAAAATATATTAGAAGGCCAGATTTGTAAAAAAAATCAATCTTTGGCCAACTAGAAACAAATAATACAAAGTAATACAAAGTTAAAGCAATTCTACAATTAGTAAAAAGGGCTTATCTTCATACAAATGTGTTTCGCCTTGAAGGCTTCCTCAGTCAGTAATGGTACCATTGTATTTATACCCATGTTCTTTAAAAGTTAATTATGAAAGTCCCATTGTTCATTATTAGACCGGCATGCATTCCACTCCTCTCTCTGTTACTTGCCAAGTCTTTTTCTGGATTCCTTGTAACTACCCTAGCACCTCCCCACCAGTACAGCCACCATTTTGTGTGTTCCAAGCCTCGTTTTGGAACCGCTATGTGTGGCAGCCATCTTGCGCTCCACCTTGCATGTTCCATGCCTCATTGCTGGATTGCCATCCGTCATCGTGTTATGCTCTGATCGTTTTCAATTGCTTGTTTCTTTATGGGGACTAACACTTTAGCCTTACTAGTACATAGCTAGAGCATTTTAAAACAATGTGAAAGGGGATAATTAGGAATACTCTTAAAAGATATATATATATAGGATATAACAGTTTTAAACGTGGGCATCATTTTAAAACAACAAATATTGGACAAACACATGGGGTAGAGAAGTCACCAGTGAAAAATATATATTCAGAGAAAGTGAATTTTAAACATGGTAAAAATAAAATAAACTGTGGTTTAGAATCTAATTTTTTATTTATTGTGAGTTTTATACCTGGCTACTAAGAAGAAAGGGGGGAAAATGGATTAACAGATCAGAGCTAGTAAATATGTTATAATACAAATTTTGCAAATAAAGGATATCTTTCATAACATTTTAAAATTATGTGAAGAGGAGGAACAAAGGTAGAAACAATGTATTGATCAAAAAATAGAAACAGAATGTTTTAAACTAAACAAATGTAATTGAAAATAAAAATAAAAAAGTATGTTTGCAGGATCCATGGCCCTGCGGTAATGTGAAGAATATACAGAGTCTTAACATGCAAATACAGAGCTGTTCAAAGGGCAGGACATATTACCGGTCCTTAGAGGTGGCTTGACTTAATGCATAACAGAAAAACAGAATGATTGAGGAACTGTCCAAGGTCAAAGGAGTACAGAATAACGGTAGACAAGCCAAGGTCATGATTGGAAAGATGAAAAAGCAAAATTTAATAACTGGATAAACAACAAAGAACTTTCAAAATGCACTCTGAGAATACTGGAGACCATGACACGGCACAGGCTTCCTGGTGGATTTTATAGTCCTAGTATATGTTGCAATCAGAACGAGACCAGAACAAATTTTAGAAAGGCTACGCCAGAATGGCAGCATTCCTTCATTATATTGGCTATATAAGACCTGCGGGTATAGTGTTGCACCCCATTCCTGACACTGAACAACACAGAGCATCATTATAGCAAGGCTGAACTGGTTGAGAACAATTCTTCATGTATGTTTGATGCCAGAATGGTTTTCTGCATCACTTTTGTGATCTTGAAAAGAGCGTCCTGCATGAAAATGATGCCAGAATTTCACACAGTGTTGCATTGAGTAGAGAAACAATGTAGGCTAGCAGTGGATGCTAGTTGCATTGACATACTCTCAGCACTGTGCTTTCCTCAGGGTATTTCAACACAGTCAAAGATAGTCTGTTAACCGTTAAGCTAGGCAATTAATTGAGAGAGCAAAACAACATACTCTCCATGTTGTAATGTTTTATATGTGGGATAAAACAAATACATTTTTGGAAAATTTAACACAGTATTTACAGATACCTGTGTAAAAGTAGGCCATGTGCCTTTTCTATTGTTTTGATCCCGTACCTAATTAAAACGTTCTTCCCAGAGTGCCTTGTTGTGCCTTTCTTCTGTGCAGCACTATTGCCACTGCTGATGTGTTTCTATACTGCTATGCTACCAACTAATAAAACAAATTAACATACACATTGTTTTATATATTTTTATTTATAATTCCTTATTTCAACATTTTTGCAGGTTTACAGCAAAAGAAAAAGGATTAGAAAAAATAAACAAAATGACAAAAGCATAGGTCAAAAGACATGAGCATCTGCATCACATAAAGAGTAGCCAGTAGCATACAAATTGACAGGAGTTCAGGATGAGCAGATTAAAGTAAAAAAAAATGTGGTATTTAAAGTGGTCAGCTATTTGGTTTTGTGATAATTAAGTTACGATTCCCATGGCAAAGGGAATATGATGATAGGGTAGGCATACGGCATCAGTGATGTTCAGCGTGGAGTTGCGCCAACTGAGGATACCTATAACGTTAAGTGAAACTTTTAAGCATAACTAAAACAAAAATTACTAAGGCACCCCTGTATCAAAACCTGATCATCAAAAGTACCATTTTAAAAATGCAAAGGAACCTAAGAACAGAGCCCTTAGGGCTCATACAATGGTTTGGTTGCAAGTGAAATGGAAGGGAAGTGGAGAGGTTTAAAAGTTGCTGACAGAGGAGGTTATAGTTCAGCTAGGGAGTGAGGAGTAATTCATTCAGAAGGGATCTCAGATTTATTGGAAGAGTTTGGGGGTGTCGTGTAGGGAAGCAATGAAAGAATCCATTCCTATAGAATCTTAAACTAGAGAGATTACATTGTTTTATTAATCAAAAAATACTTATTTTTTAATTATTATGTTCAAGTAACAGATACACCTAATATGTATAGTGTAGTGTTAAGTAGGAATGTCTTTGTTGTTTCTTTCAAGACATTATTTGCAGCTATATTAGTCCTCTCTTCTCGACTTGTAGTTCTGTGGAGACAGAGAGGTACACACAATAGTGCAGATGGCTATAGACAGGTGTGGCTAGGTGATAGATGAAAACACTCACAAACGTAGAGCCAATTGGACCTGGCTCTGGTATCAAGGCCTCAGGATCTTTTGGGGGTGATCCAAATCCCTCTGGAGGTGTTCTGGATGTCCAAGGATACTTTCTTGTTCCACCATAAACAGCAAGGGATTCAATTAGATGTAAAGTAAAATATAATTTATTAATACATATATAGGAAAGATAAGTGTGAAATAACAGCCAAAACGCGTTTCGCCTCTTGGGCTTCCTCAGTTGGCTGTGTACACGCGTTTTGGCTGTTATTTCACACTTATCTTTCCTATATATGTATTAATAAATTATATTTTACTTTACATCTAATTGAATCCCTTGCTGTTTATGGTGGAACAAGAAAGTATCCTTGGACATCCAGAACACCTCCAGAGGGATTTGGATCACCCCCAAAAGATCCTGAGGCCTTGATACCAGAGCCAGGTCCAATTGGCTCTACGTTTGTGAGTGTTTTCATCTATCACCTAGCCACACCTGTCTATAGCCATCTGCACTATTGTGTGTACCTCTCTGTCTCCACAGAACTACAAGTCGAGAAGAGAGGACTAATATTGCTCCATCCATTTTTTCCTGTTCTGTATGTATTTAACAGTGTTGGTATAGGGGATCCTACACGGGTGTTTTAGAGCAATCTATTTGTATCACTATTTGTGCATACCATTTGTTTTGTACATTATTTGCAGCTGTATGTATAATTTTAATAGCTTGTTCATGCAGTTGAGTTTCACGGTCACAGAGTTAAAGGATCCGCTTCTAGTGCAGTCATACTTAGGCCGCACAGCTCCGTAGAGACTCCAGGCAGGAGAATGCATGGAAGCCTACAGTTTGAACCAACCAATTGTTTTCCTCGGCCAGGCCTGTCAAACAATTTTACTTTAAATGATTTTATACAGGTAAACTGAAACATTCTTTTTCTATTTTTTGATTGACAATTTTATTGAGCTGAATTCTTTGTACTTTGCATAGGCTGTACATTGGTTGTGATAGTGATTAGTGATTCTAATAATTGACACTTAAGTATCATCTCCATGATCCTTTAAAAAAAAAAAAAAGGTAACCTTTTGGTAGATTTTTAAAAAAAAGTGTGCCTAGTGAAAAAAAGTTTCTAAAGTGGGGCAATCCCAATCAAAACCAGTGGAATCAACAGTAACATATAGGGTTTCTTTTGATGATTACACCACGTTTAAAACCTTTGCTTTTCTTTTCTTTTCTTTTTTTGCAATATCTTTTTTTTTTTATCTTGTCCTGAGTTTAACATTCTGAATTTAAACACAATAGTTTAAGATGCCTCACAAAGGTGATGTTAAAGTGTATTATTTACTAGACAACAAAGACCTTCTGCATTTCTGTGAAATGCCAGTTTTCCGGTATCCAAATGATAACTTATTTTTTACTAACCTTATTTTGTTATTGGCCGATAATATGTGAATTTCAACCTGTCTCTGTCTGGACTGGAAGATTTATGGATTTTGGGCTTCAGTTTCTAATTGTTTGAGAAGCTTGCGTAGACATTTGCCACTACCAATGTCCGCATAATGGCAGCCATGGTGCTAGATATCCAGTCTAGCTAAAGGGACACTCCAGTGCCAGGAAAACAAATAGTTTTCCTGGCACTGCAGGTCTCCTCTCCCTCCCACCCCCCATCCCATGTTGCTGAAAGGGTGAAAACCCCTTCAGTGACTTACCTGAGACCATGGCCGATGTCCCTCGAGGTGGTTTAGGGTCTGCCCACGCTCCTCCCCCGCTGACGTCAGCCGGCGGGGGAGACCGGTTGCGCATGCGCGGCCGCCGGCGGGATGAGACCTAATGCACATGCTTTCAATGCTTTCCTATGGGGATTTTAGCGATGCTGGAGGTCCTCACATAGCGTAAGGACGTCCAGCGACACTATAGCACAGAAAACCTGTGCTATAGACCAGGAAGTGCCCTCTGGTGGCTGTCTAGTAGACAGCCAATAGAGGAGGAGTTAACCCTGCAAGATAATTATTGCAGTTTATAAAAAACTGCAATAATTGCACTTGCAGGGTTAAGGGTAGTGGGAGTTGGCACCCAGGCCACTCCAATGGGCAGAAGTGGTCTGGGTGCCTGGAGTGTCCCTTTAACAGCTTTGAATGGTGCATTTATGTAATGCATCAGTAGGACCATTTTCACGCCCTCTGCACTTTCTAATTTATTTCTGTTTGGGAGAATTTATTACATTGTTTTGGTTGCACTTAAAGGGACACTATAAGCACCCAGACCACTTCAGCTTATTGAAGTGGTCTGGGTACAGTGTCCCAACACCCATAACTCTGGCAAGGTAATTATTTAAGTTTTGTTTTTTTATAAACTGCAATAATTTCCTTTCTGGGTTAACGCCTCCTCTAGTGGCCGACTACCAGACAGAGGGACTTCCGGATCGTTAGGTGACTTTTGGTCGCCTATCACTGGACGTCTTCACGCTATGTATGAGGACTTCCAGTGTTACCAGAATGCCCGTAGGGAAGCCGAGAGACATTGGCGCTGGACCCAGAAAAATGACAGAAGGGTTTTTAATCCCTTCTGCAATGTGCAGGGGCATGCTTGACAGAGGGGAAAGCTATAGTGCCAGGAAAATGACTTTTTTTTCCTGGCAATATAGTTTCCTTTTAAAACAATACTTTGGCTGTAATTATAAGATGAGTAAAGGTATGTTTATTTCAATTTACGTGGGACATGCTCTATAAAATCTGTGTTTTTATGTTTTTAGCTTTCTGAAATTAATCCAGAAGATGACATTTGCTTTATGCCCAATGAGCAGTTCAAAACCACATCAGACCAAGTTTGCTCTGGTATTGCATGTGAGTAAATAATACATACACATATATGTATGCAGACTTTTGTTTTAAATTGTTATTTTAGACCATAAACTAAATAATTATTAAAAATATATTTACAATAAATGAAAGGCAAGCTACAGGTAATAAACATGAATGCTATCTCACACTACTAGCAAATGTGTGCAAAACCATCATACTAACTAATAGCAGTGTTGACAATGGTGAACCAGGATTGTAGAAAAATTTTATGTGAGAATAATTACTCCCTAGTTAGGCCAGCAAACCTTATCTAAAGGGTAATAAAAAGTAATGGTAACGATACCTGAAGGATAGTAGGGTTGAAGAAGAGGGAAGATCGAAGGAGGAGACGAGGACCGTGGTGTACCTGGTTGTCATGTGAGTTCATACTATCAGAGTATCCCATATTTTATGTAAAATCGTGCTATATTATAAAAAAAAAACTAAAATTGCATTATTTTATTTTACAACAAACCATATTCCAATGCATACCCCAAACCACTGATGGCATCAGTTAAAATGTGCAGCTTGTGTCTACCACCACTAGATGGCGACAATCTCCATATAAACAAAGAGTAGAAAGTTTTTGAGGAAATATTGATAGATAAAGGTAGACTCACAAAAAAACAGACATGAATAATGTATATACTTATGCACTCCTCTTCCAGCATCATCTGCAGACAATTGCATGCCACAATGGATTGGGAGCACCCAGGAATCCGTCTGTGACTGGGAACTATCTCAATGGCCTTCCACAAATGCAAACAAGGTTAGTTTGGTTAATTACTTAGCTATTGTGTTGTGCACAAATCCCAGATGTGGTATTGCCCTTTTTAATTGCTATTAATGTGCTTTAATATGTTATGTCTTAATGTATTTAAAGAATGCATGATTTTGTCACCCTAAAAATAAATTGTTTCAAAAAGTACACCAAGTTTCCTCTGCTACAAATACAGTGATGTTTCACACTGACCAGTGTTCTCACTTGACTAGCAGTCACAGAAGTTCTAGAAAAGTTTAAAGGAATACTCCAAACACATAAAGCACTTCAGTTTACTGGAGTTCTTTATGTGTGTCCTCTTTGTTTTATTTTATAAAAGTACTGATTTTAATAGAAATCAACACTTATTTAAATTAAAAATAAAACACCACTGTGGTTGTCAGACAGCTGGGAGACGTTTCTTCTATTTGGTTTGGCTTAGTGGAGCTTGCGCAGAACACCTGTCTTTGAAAGATTTCTCAACATGCTTGAATACAGCTCCATGAGAAGTCTGTGATTGATGTGTGCAACTGGTCTACAAGGCTTCTCTGTGAGATGCCTCTGGTTGATTATTTATTTTCTGTACCAGGGAAGACTGGGAGGGCAGTCTTCAGATGCTAGATCTGCACAGGGTCATCTTTAATAATGATTGGACCCTGGTCAAGCATTTGCTAGGGCCCCCCAATCCCATACATGCAATCACGCCCTCCACCCCAACGCAGTGGCGGAACTAAAGTATAAAGATCCCTGGTGCAAGAATTTTATTTTGCCCCCCAATTGCAAGGTTGGACAAAATGTAGAACCCTATCTGTCGTTCAACTCCAACAATGCATTGACAGGCGGGGTTCTAGCAATTTCCCATGCTTGCAGGTTTGTATTTTGCACTGTTTGAATGTAAGCATGTTTTTGTATGAAGTATAGTTGCCTGAATGTGTTTGTATGTGGTGTTGGAGTTTGGATGCAAGCGTGCATTTGTGTGTAGTGTTGTTTTTTTGAATGTGTGTGTGTGTGTATATAATTTTGGTGCGCAAATACACAGATACACACACTGACTACTTACAGATAGGAGTAACTGGGCCCGGGACAGCTGCCCCATTTGCCCCGCATTAAAGATAGCCCTGGCTCTCCAGATATTCCAAGCTAAGTTTCTATATACCCCCAAGAAATATTATTTTTTTATACACACAGAAAATGTATGTATGTATACATAACACACTAACCACAGTCTGTTCTTTCAAATGTCTAGGTATGTTGCTAGACCCCAATATATCTTTTTGCCTCAACATTGAAAAGCTTTATCCAAAGCTAGGTGCCCTGTACAGAAACAAATCCTGAGTAAGCCCTACAGTAAGGAAACAGAGTGTACAACAAATGCTAATGCAAGTTATTGAATTTGGGTATGTAGTGTATGCACCTGCACCACAGAACCACCTTCATAAACTTACAACTTACTGCCGCTTTGTGCTACAATGTAATTACATGGCCCACCATTGTGACATGTTAAAAGAGCTAAACTTTCCATCACTGGCATCCAGATGCACCTTTCATCTTTCCAGCCTTGTGTGTAAGAGCTTTTTTGGGGAAGATCCCACCCTACCTGAGCAGAATGCTCTCCTGAGCTGTTCCTACGTCTTATAACCTCTGATCCAGTACCAGCACTTTATTCAGTATACCACAATACAAAAATAAAGTGGCTTGATTTTCATTTTCGTACAGAGCACCACAATTATGGAATAACCTCAGGGACACAATCAAATCTTTCTCCAATCTAATATCCTTTAAGAGATCACTGTCAACATATCTCAATACAGAATGCACCTGTAATCATGGTTGATTATATTTCTTACTTGTTCTATGCTAAAAATTATATATGTGCATTTTAATACTATTTGTCTTTTTAATATTCTATTGTAGCTATTGTAACAATGCAATGTTTGTGGGCCCGAGACATACTTGAATACAATACAAATCTCATATCTTTCCTGGCAGAATATTTTGTAAATGAATAATTATATGGTGGTTGATTTTAGGGGACACTACCAACACAGAGAGAGTCACTAAGGCTGAACTGTCCATTTTTTCTTAGACCAAGAAATGAACATACTGTGGAAAGTGACCTTTCACGAATAAGTGAGTGCAGAGTTTTTGCTATTCCAAATGAGAATTTTTGCTTGTAATGTTATTATTGGGTATTCCCTTTAAAATATTTGTAATCTTTCATTCATTCTTGTTGATATGTCCAATCAGTAGAACCCAAGTTGCATGGTTAGATGGCTGCTCATTATAATGCATTGCTTTTCTTGTTTAAAACAACACTGTCACCTTTTTTTTCTCTGCACCCCAATTTCTCTTTTGATATCCCAACCCCCTGGCTTCCCCCCGCTGCACCCAGCATTTAAACAATACGCCATGGTCTCCAACTTTTAATTTTTCCTATGATGTTCTCCAGAACTATCTTCCTATGCCATTGATGTCATTGTTGATTGAATGGTCACGTGGGGTGCCCTAAACACTGCCCCGACCAGAGGACTTAAGAAGGATTGCATTGCACTTTTGCATTGCAGTCATGATCCCGAGAGGCTTGATGTTGTGGGAGAAGAGCTTGATATCCAATAACAGAGATGACAAAATAATGACAACTTTTGTCAACCTGCTGTTAATACATAAGGAAAAGTAATCCCTGCTTTTCCTTATGTTTAGTTTTGTAAGGAATCGTTACTTTTAAGAAAATTGTAATGACAGAGGACATTGCCTTCACATTGCAAATAGGATAAACTAGAATTGTTACATTGGAGCTATATATCCAAGTGAAAAATATACTTTATATATATTTGGGGTGGTTTGTACATATTGCACACTAAAGCCTTGATTTAACATTTTTGGATATGCTTTTCAAATGATTTTATATCTTTGGATAAACGTTTGAAATGATTTAATATTATAAAACATATTTCAATATTTTGTTATTTTTTTATTTATATGTTGTTTTATGTGTGTATGTTTTTGATATTTAATATTTCTAAAAGAAAAAATATTTGAAAAGCTTATCCAACAATATTAAATTGAGGCCTAAATGCACTATCTATGTTGCCTTCATATTGTCCACTAACAAAGTTCAGGATCCCAAACTAAGAGCCCTATGTAAAAAAAAAATAAAAAAAATTAGACTGTTTACACTTTTTTATTTTTTAATAAACCGCAAATTGTGGGAAATCTAAATCCAAATTGCAATTTTAGTACTTAAACGCTTGTTTTCCGTTGTCATCTTCAAAATATGACATATCTAATTTGTCTTCATAATCAAGAATACTAGTGGAAGCTTTAACTATATAATTATTGCTAAAATATCACTTGTGCTTATTGTTTAACATTTTACCACTAGATGTTGAAGACCTTCAATTTACTGAAGTGAATAAAACCTCCAGACTCCAATCTAGACTTCAAAATCAAATGCCAGTAGTCTCTGAGCCAAAGGTAGTTCAATGTTCCAGCTTCAAGCAATTGGATGGTGCATACAAGATACCGGAATTTCACCAACAAAACGGCATCTTGCCAGAGAGTTCTAGCAGATTTTCATATATATGTCCTAATAAACTGCAGGCAGGCAACATCGAAGAAGAAATTTTTGAAGAGTATAATGAAAAAGTCAATAACTGTTTTGAACCTACTGCTGAAAGACCTAGCAAGTGGACAAAGTATGAGAGTGTCTCTCATGGAAGTGTTGCAAAGAATACAAGGGAAAAAAACAAAAATGAGGACTTCTGTCCTCAAAGTGTTTTTGGAAAGGAGCCACAAGGGATGGAAAACCAGCAGGACAGTGGTATGGATCCAACATGTGTTGCTCCCCCCACTCTACGTGGCAATCATAGCAATAATGATACTGGTTTACGATTTGAACTACTTAGCAAACACCTTACTACAACTAAACGTATTCCATATCAGTTGGTGAACAAGGGCCTACAAACTGGCATAGCAGAAAATGGACAGGTGTGTAATCATTAGCACTAAATGTCATTCATGAATATGCAATACAGCACGCAAGAATGGCCTTCTCACTGTGGTATTTCTAAATGTATAACTGTACTATTCTTTACTCTGTAAATCACAAGGCATGGTAATTTGATTACTGAATTAAGAAGGGTTGTTGTAATTATACTCAATGTTGGACATACTAAAAAATATATTGATCTTATTTATGTTTTAAGCAGCATTATAAAAAAAAATCACATTCCTATTTTCTAATTGCTTTTAAGAATGTATGTATTGTTTCCTTTCCAAGATGTCTCTCTCTTGTGATCTGTGCTTTCCTAAAAGGGAAACTGTGCTCTCTGTAAGCGTGCCTAAAAGAAAATTAAGAATTCCAGTTGCATTCCAGTCTGCGGCTCAATATAAACAAGTCTTCACTGCTTCCCTTACAGGTAGGTATTATCAATGCATAATTTTAAAATGCACTTCCTATGAGTGAGTAATGTCTCCTTTAGTGATGTCCCGAACGGTTCGCCGAATGGTTCGCCACGGACTCATCATTGAGTAAACTTTGACCCTGTACCTCACAGTCAGCAGACACATTCAAGCCAATCAGCAGCAGACCCTCCCTCCCAGACCCTCTCACCTCCTGGACAGCATCCATTTTACATTCATTGTGAAACTGCATTCTTAGTGAGCTGTCCAGGAGATGGGAGGGTCTAGGAGGGAGGGTCTGCTGCTGATTGGCTGGAATGTGTCTGCTGACTGTGAGGTACAGGGTCAAAGTTTTCCGCATATGTTCGCCGTCCGCGGCAAACCGTTTGGCGAACCGTTCGGGACATCACTTGTCTCCTTACGTAATGTGGACCTGCATTGTTTGCTTCTCATATTGCATATAGAAGACATTTCAGAGCAATAAGATAACATTTTCAACACTGCACACTGTTATAATCTTTTTATTTGAAGTTAGAATTGAGTACATTGCTCATTTTTAGAAATCATGTTCCAGACTAGCTAATGATGCTGTGTGGATGAGTTGTGCTGAAATTCTGCACATACGTAGTCCAAGCACCATGACTACTTCAAATCAATGTGGTCAATGTTGTTGGAGTAATCCTTTCACTTATTTGACACACATCCAATATGCAATGTAGGTATGTTAGGCCTTTGACAAATTTGTACACTGGAATAAAAACAGCATACCTTGTTATTTAAGATTGTAGGCTGGCACACAGCATAATCTATAAAATAAGATAAGTTTCTGATTTGTTTATCTGTGCTTTCATCACCATTGTTCTGACATCAACCAACATGAGCTTATATTTAACCATTGCTTTTGCACACATTTTAAAGTGTCTGCTCTTTTGTGTTTTCATGTAGAGCATTTAAATATAATGATGTTTGAGTTGTCCCAGCGACTGCACAAGGCTTTCTCCAAAGCAGATATATCTTTCTACAGTTCACCAAGTGAGGAGGAGTACCATGATAACACTTCTAATACTCCCCATTGTCTGCACCAACAGCCAGCAAAGCTTTTAATGGTTAAAAAAGAAGGCCCCAATAAGGTAATTTATTTGTTTTACTGTTATAATATTTGGGATTGATATTGATGGTTTTAATTTTTGGCATGTACACATCTAAAATAACCACTCATAGCTGAAAGGGACATAGATATACAGAAGGTTTACAGTGGATAAATGATTCTGTCTTTTTAGGGACGTTTCTTTTATACTTGCGATGCTCCCAAAGCAGACCAATGTAAGTTCTTCAAATGGATGGAGGAAGTAAAATGTACAAATCAAGCACTGGGACCCTCCGATCACAAGACTGTAATGAGAGATATGAAGAGTTTGTCTAGTTATATCAGATGTCAGAATATTGCCCTGTATGAAGAAAGTCAGATTATATTTAGGTATGTACTAGTAAGTATTTTAAAAACACATCAAAGTTGAACATTAAAGTACCTTGTAGTGGTAGCAGCACTGGCAAAACATTTTGCTACTAGTGACCCCAGCAGCAATACTTTGCATGTGAGAGAAAAACACCTTTTGGAACAGTCGAGAATCTTATTACCAGTACTGAAACAGTATTATTCCTTTAAAAGATACTCCGACATATTAATCCGTTCTCAAAACATTTTGTAAACCACTCTGTGTGCCTCAGTCTCATCAGCTGCCAACTGTACATCCATGCAGCTGAGAGAGGAAATGAGAAAACAGTTAAAGTTGCCTATGTGGTGTCAACACCGTGCACATACAAGTTAGATAAAGCTATAATGGATATTGTAAAGAAGGATATAAAATATTTGAGGAGATGCAGCAATCTCATAGCGGTATTAAATGTTACAAATTACTGCAATTGTAAATCACCGTAGGAAGGAAAGCAGGTAACATCATGCTCTCTGCAACATAACCTTCATTAAGGTTGAAAAGTTGTTATGGTGCTTAGTAGTTCCTGTTTATATTTGTAACTTAACTATGTTTGCATGTATTTTTGATATACATGTAAGCACTCAAGTTCTTGGGCAGGTGATTGCCCAAGGTAAAACACAAATTGGGAGAAATCTGATGAGATACCCTATTAACATAATACGAGAAGATCTTCTTGAACTGTTCCTTCATTGTAGAATACAGTATATTTCTGAACTGCAATCTCACCCTTGTGTATTTATATGCATATATCAATAACTCGATTGTGGTTCCCATTAGTTTCTAGGAAATCTGTTATAATAATGTCTTTTACAGGAAAATATCTGGATTTCATCGAAGACAGCTTGGCAAGTTTAAAAAAATTGTTAATGCTGATTCAACATTTGGAGATGAATCAAAAACCAAAATTTACCTTAAATTAAGCAGGAAAGGTAGCTCTTCAACATACAACAAAGGTAATTCAATATGCTTTGCATTGTCTAAGTAAAACAACGACAAAAGAACCACTTTTAAGAGCTGGTCACGTTTTATTTTGCTGTCTTTTTAACACAGAATTGTATAACTGTAAGCTTCACTGTCTTTAATTATTTGAATTGCTGAAATGTACTAAGCTGTGTATATCTGACTTGCCTCTTCTCCACTAAAAAATATATATATATATAGTAACTGTTTTTTATTAAATTACCAATTTCATAGATGACCTTTGGGTTATTTCCAAGACCCTTCATTTTGAGCCCCTGGACACTTTTATTGCTTGCAGTGTTTTCTTTGGACCTTCAGCTAATAATGACATAGAGATCTTTCCTCTTAAAGGATATCACCCTTCAAACTGGCCATCAAATAGTAAGTCATTTTACTTTACGCTAATACACATTTATGTTCGTTTGTGTATTTTATTTTTACAAATGGAAGTGCCATTTCCTCCTTATACTGTTAGCACTAACTATAAAGCCTTAGACATTTCCCTATCAGAGTTATGCTAATCGTATTTATGACTTCTTAGTTTTCTCACCTAGCAGATGGGAAGCATGCATAGTTTTCAGGTTATAGACGAGAAGGGAAACTTAAATTGAATTTCAATTCAAATTAATAATCTACCTCGATTTATATAATTTTGGTTATTTAAAAGTGATAATAATGTAGCGCTTCATACAAAATAAAGTATATAATACACAACATAAAGTATATCACTTTAAAGTGCATGTGCTAAAGCTTTATATTCCTTAGTGCAAATCACAAGTGTCACCGTTCAAGTGCCAAAAAAATAACTTAAAGGAACACTATAGGGTCAGGAACACAAACCTGTATTCCTGACCCTATAGTGTTAAAAACTCCATCTAGCCCCCTCTTGCCCCACCCTTTGCATCCCTAAATATAGTAAATTCTTACATTTATTGCAATCTGCTGCTGCTGGCTCTGCCCCTGATCTGCCTCCCTGACTGACATCATCAGAAGTGCTGATCCATCAGAAAGCATCAGATTGGCTGAGATTGTCAATTCTGATGATCTCAGCCAAGGAGGCCGGCCGAGGGTGGAGTCAAACACCGCCCTTGTCAGTTAGCATCTCTTCATAAAGATTTGTTAAATCAATGCATCTCTATGAGGAAAGTTCAGTGTCTCCATGCAGAGGGTGGAGATACTGAATGCCATTGTCCCACGAACCACCCCTTGTGGCCAAATGAGGAATGGCCACTGTAGGTGTCCCTAGGCTGTAATGTAAACACTGCATTTTCTCTTAAAATACAGTGTTTACTGCTAAAAGCCTGCAGGGACTGACTATACTCACCAGAACAACTACATTAAGCTGTAGTTGTTCTAGTGACTATATAGTGTCCCTTTAATACTTAGCAATGATTGTAAACTTTGGGATGGTTGAAACCTTAAAAAAATTTAATGGTATATACAGTCGTGCAATATTTCAATAATATTATAAAACACCCATATAGGTTTAAATGCAAACGCCCACTCATGTGAACTAGTGTCTGAAAAATGTCTCTATTTCTTGCGCTTTGGAGACTCCTCCTCTCTTTGGTTTCCATGTGGAACTTCAAAATAAGAACAGGTAGAAAGTATGTGGTGTAGTATGTTCAGGAAACCACAAACTTACAAAAGAGATTAAGAAACACATATGTATTGTAGAATCTCCCTTTGGCTTATCAAATGTGTAGTGCGTCTACCTTGGGGTACGCCACCCTTAGTAGTTTTGCTGCTGTACAGAGTCATTTGGACAACATAATTTGCACATTATTGACCAAATTTAACAATATCCAAATTTTCGTAAACAGGCTCCAAATGAACATTAGTAGCCAGTGAGCAAATTGTTAAAAAAATAAGTAATTCTCTTCAGTAGAAGGCTTAATCATGTGGCGGCTGACTAGCGCTTGCTAGCCAGCCAACACATTAAAAAAGGGAAAAAAATCAAATGTAACCTTATTGTCAGTGTGACACGCAGGAGAGGCTCATCCATAGGAGAGATGTTTCACAATTTGTTTTATTTGCAATAGTTTAAAACACTAAGATTCTATGGGGGAATAGGGGACTATTGGGAAGAAAGTATATTCATTTACTCCAGTCATTGCCTAGGTGTATGTCAAAGTTTCAAAATAATACAAATAATCTTTGTCACTTTCATTCTATTATAAGTTTTAGTTCTGCAGGGCCCCTTCCACCTTATTGGTGTCAGCTTGGAGAAGCTTTCTTGAGCGCAACTAGGCATGTGGAAAAAATTGGACAGATTTGAAATCTGTTTTCTTTCAGCAGGTTTTGCATATGCCTAGTCTCCTTTAATAAGAACATTTCAGGGGCCTCCCATTGAGTTGCCATTCAGGCAGCAGCTGCCCATGAGTGGAGGCATGCTGTGTATAGTGTAGGCTCAAGATGCAAGGGTGGACTCTGAGCATAGTCCGACACCAGGGAACAAAGTTAGGACTTTCAGCTAAGGAGCCAGTGGCTGCTCACTGTAACTATAAAGTCATGACTTGGCAGCCATTGCTGCCCAGTCAGTAGAAAGACCCCATTCTAAAGTCGGGAGATAGGCTGCATCCCCATATAAAATAATGGGGAGACCTGCACATGACCAGCAGGTATGAACTATTATTTAAAATCCATGGGGGATATCCTAAGGACCTAAGGTGCCCCTAGATCCTACCCATGGGCAGCAGATGGGGTTTAATAATAGCATATACAAGTGGGGGGTGAAAATATCAGTGCCTCCCTCCACCTGGCAGGAGCTCTCAAGCCCATAGCCATCCCCAAAATAAAGAAAATTTTCCTACCACATTATAATTTAATTTAAATGGTTTGTTCTTTAAGATTAAACATTATGTTGTAAGACTTCTTTTTTAGTAAATTTCTTGTCTCCTGGATGCGGCTTGTAATATGTCGGCCAAACCACTGGCAAATTTAAGGTGAGAAATAAATTAAGAAAAAGTGTATAGGCGCTTCAGAAGTCTAATGTGCACTATGCTTAGCTGGTTATAAGTGCTCCCCTAGCGCTATAAATAAATGCAAAAGTAAACAAAGTAACACCAACAAATATAATACGATAATATATATAGAATACTTTAAATTTAAACAGTACATTCAGTACAATTTCACAAGCAGATTATATTATGTCTAAAAGAAATACAAAAAGCATATACTGTAGCATAAAACTCTATATCAACCGGGGGGGCTTGACCTTGGAGCCAAGCAGACATGTATCCCTACAGCTCCTGCACTATACAGCACATTAAGCCGCATAGCAACGAGTGAATGCTGATACCCGACAAATTTTGGTACCTAAACGACAGGGGACCATAAAACCTACCCAACAATACCACATATGGGGAACTACTTATCGTCTCCGCCAGAACGGATCTTGCGGTCTACAAGCATGGACAGCGCAGGGGAGGTGGCCGCTCTCCAACTGCCACAATATGCTGTACACTCCAGCCTGGTTCCCCCCCACCCCCGCTATGGACCAGCAGGGGTTATCCCGATCCCCATTGACCCGATGCACATATCACCAAGGGCCCGCGGCTGTATTCTATAGTCCAAGTTACAAATACATTGTCTTGCAAGATGGCAGACGCACCCCAACAAGCAGTACCTACACTAACACAGCCTGGTGGGAACTGTCACAATCTTGTGGAGAACTCACTCTTGCAAATAGACAAGCTGTTCCAACCATTTTGGGACCATCTGGAGCAACGCATCTCACAGACGCCACTTAACACTGAGAGAGAGGTGAGGAGAGCTGAGAAGTTTAGACGGAGTTGGGCCTCTCTTGGACAATTCCTACATCCCTGCACCCACTACTTGTGCCAAATGCTGACCTAGGCCGAAAGCCACACGGAGAAAGCCTCAGCAGCATCGCCGACATCACCGTAAGAGGCAGAACATCTGGACCTTCCGTAGCGTTCATAATAGGGAAGACCCAGTCTCAAAGAACTCCTGAGTCTGTGAAACACAGGTGCTCACTTTCCATAGGGCGTGGAGCCTTCTCACACTTTCGACTTGCCACCCCCCTTGGAAACATCAGGTTCAAGGTGCCTCCATACTCCGTATGGGTCTTGGTTGACTGTAGACTTTATGGTTTGCAAAACCTGCTTGCTAACACCCCTAACGTGTGCTCCCCTACTAGTATCGGACACCCTTTGTCTCATCCAAGTTATAATGTCTCTTAGGCTTTTCCTATGTAGACGAGTGAGCCAAGCCTTTACTTTGTACAACTAGTTTTGTCTACTACTCTCATGTCTGCTGTACCCAATCTGCATAAAAGTTTACCCAATGACATGCATTAGACACTTGTGCCTAGCATGCTTTAGTTAAGAATCTTTCTGACTTAACTATGATGCTGACTGCAACGAGAATGTATGCTAATAAGCCTTTTTTTTTTTTTAATTCTTTATTTTGGGTGTGCACAGAGTTAACAGTTAGCCTTGGTGTGCCACAACAGCAACATCAGGTACAATTGGTAAACATTGGTAATACATGTCATGGCATTCGTTATGCAGGCACAGTTTTTAATATGATTTCTTTTGGTGATTCAGCAAAATGCACATGTCATGAGAGAATATGCAGAGGAGAGACATAGGAAGAGAACATGACTTGTGCAGTGATTATGTAAACAAGGTTATGTGTACAAGATTCTACAGTTAGGTTCATGCTAGGTTGATTAACGTGGTGATTGTACTTCTCTCATGTCTGCCTAAGCGGTGATTGAGTGGTTACATGCTATGCTAGACTTAAACTAGGGTGTGGGTGGCTTGAAAGCAGAGCTGAAAACATAAAAGCAGTGTCCACAGTTTAGAGTATACTTCGATGTTTGAAGTGTCCACCCCATGCTGGCCCTGTGTCAGCCAGACGAGTATCCGTGTAGGTATGTAGGCGACCCTTCTTTACGCGGTGAAGATTTTTTTTAGTGGAACAAAGGCTTGGTGACTGCAGGATTATTTATAGTCCCGTTGGGTGTCGTTATAGGGGTTGCGATGTTCCCTTTGTGGGGCATTATGCTGTCCAGCTGGGTGTCTGTCTTGGACATGAGGCGTGGGAAGGATGTGAGAGGAGTCCCAGTATGGCATCTGTAGGTGGTCAGGCCGAACGGTCTCCATCATGTGCGATGGGGATCGCCCCTCCGGGGGACTAGAACCTCGCGGCAAGCCTCTCCCCAGAACCAGGGCTGCCTCTTGCACTAGGGTACTGCTGTCAGTCGTTGGGTAAGTATAATGCTGGTTTTTAGAGGCTTAGATTAGGGAGATTTGTAGGAGCTACTCCACTGTGCGTCCTCTCTTCATGGCGGTCCGGCCCTGCCCCCTGCTAATATGCCTTTTAACATGGTCCCACAATGTATAGTACACCAATAACACATGCTTATCCAGCCAGTTCACTAAACAATGCAGTTTCTCTTGTTTCCTTACTTTTCCTTTACTTTCCCAGAGTGAGTGTTGTTCTACCAAATGTCATGGTATCATTTATGTTGAATTGTCTCCAGTAGCTTGTAACAGCTGTTGTCGCATTACAGGCCAGTATGTTACTCCAAGCACCAAAAAAATTAAGATTTACAAAAAAAAAAAAAGTATATCAACAGTAATGCTAAATGTAGAATGGAATGGCACTCACTTGCCCCAAAGCCATACTGGGCTTTGTAGAGAAAGCCTTAGGGTGCCTATACAGGCTTGGATAAATGCTCCTCAATAGTGGGACACAGGAACTCTAATGTAAAAGTAAGTATTATTTATTGTACTATAAGGATTAAAAACAGGATATTTAATAAAAACAATAAAATAATATAGTAGGTGCTCCTAATTATAGTAGTGAGAGTGCTGTATAGCAAATGTCCAAAGAGATAGGTTCACCGCCAGCAACACCGCAAAGTAAGAGAGTCTCCGTCTGTGCAGGCAGGTTTCGATCTTCCACAAGTCTTCTTCACGTGCACAGGTCGAAAGGTGTCTGCACAGAATGCATTTAGCATTACTGTCGATATACAGTTTTACACTATGTTTTTTGTATTTGTTTTAGTTATATGATATTCCATTTGTGGAACTGCACTCAACACACTGTTGAAATTCTAAGTATTCTATATATATAATCATTAACTGAGTGTATTATTTTTGCTGGTGTTTCACTTTGATTATTTTTGCATAAATTTAAGGTGAGGTTTAAGGAACACTGTCTGCTATGTCCAATCCTAAGTCTAATACTTCCATTATAGTTTATTATGAGCATGAAAACATTGATACTTATTTCTGTATATTTTACCTTTTATCAAATATAAACATTAGGCGGTTTCTTTTCCTTGTCTTCAGGCGTTGTCCATGCATTGCTGGTTTGCAATGCAAGTGCAGAGCTGACATCGCTCAGAAACATACAGGAGCACTTTAACCCATCCACGTTACCACTAATGCCTCGCCTTCTGGAAATGTAAGTGATTATGGATTATGTAAATCTGGCATTTTTTGTGAATCACTAAAGACTGTTTAATCCAAAAACTCTCCCCACCATTTTCAACAAATCTCATACGCCAGTTATGTGTAGATACCTTCTCGACACATTGAGGTTCTACTATTACCAACTCTTGACTTTTGGGACATCAAGTTCCTGGTAGAATCTCATATATGTTTTCAGTTTAGGAAAAAAATACTTCTTAGTCCATTGCAAAATACAAAGTGGAATCGGAGGAGAATTAATAGGCTGTTGCAGATTGGATGTAATTGCAGTTGTCACAGTTTAATTAACACACACTTAAAATTACTTAAGGTGGTCTCGTTATCGAGAAGATCTCAATAGCTCTTTCCGATAACTGGATTATTTTTCTATAATTGAGGGGAGCCATACTCCCCAAAACACCCTTGTAATTCATAAAACCAGTGTTTCAACAGTTTATTTTTACAAGTTAATGAAAAATACTAGTTATGCACACTTTTCTATTCCTTACCCTCTCACAAACTAAATTTCTTACTTTGCTACTTATCTTACTCTGCACTAAACTACTTTCTTTCTTGCCGCGGGTGGGAGTGCCGGGGGTGGGATGTGACATGAAAAATTACTACAAACACCAGCTACACTAGTTACCTCTTAAGATAGACTCTTCCTCTTAAACTCGCCAATGGTTCTACGAGTCTCCTCATTAAACATAAAAGCCCTTAACTCTCCCAACAAAAGACAACTCCTGTTCCTGGACCTAAAGAAAAAAGGAACAGATATTGCATTTATTCAGGAAACACACCTACCTAGAGCATCCCAGATCCATCTGAGAAATCGCACATGTGACAGAACATTCACATTCGGAGCTCTGAACAAGAGAAACAAGGTGGCAATATTGTTACATAAAAGGTGCACATTACAAGTTACACAAACACAGGTAGATCAGGAAGGTTGCTACTTGCTAGTTACAGGGACAATATATTCAATGACCATGCCCCGTACCATGACCATCTCCTCTATCAATAGGTCCCAAACGCACTAACTATAGTCAAGCATTCTGGGATCATCTGATTAGTTTGATTCAGGTGCTACCCCATATAGCTTGGTGGGAGGAGACTTTACTGCAGTGCTGCCAACAGAAGCATTAGACAAGGAATGATGTGCTCACAGGAGAACAGAGGAGAGGAGGACAGGATGATCATTGCATTGGAGAGCCTAACATCCAGACTAAATTGACTATACATACAGTGAAAAAAAGAAAGTTACCTGAGCTCTCGCTTAAATCCCTATGTATAGTTAAACAAATGGAAGTTATTGAGTTACTCCAATGGCCATTGGAGGGAATGCCCGCCTGCCCCGTCAAGGCAAACCCCCTCAGGTGGGTCCTACACTAACCTTTCACCTTGCTTCCTTGAACTTCTTTTGAGCTCATGAAGCAAGGTGAAAGGGAGCTTTCAGGGTAAAAAGTAAACTTTGAAAACTCAGTTGCTACACTCATATACCTGTCAGTGGCGGTAAAAATAAATATCCTCCTTAGAATACTCTTTCTTTTCCAAGCACTACCAATAACGGTTAAAAAAAAATATTTGCTAAGCCCACAAAGAGCTATTGATAATTTTTGTATGGCAAAAAAACTAAATAAACAACAAAGCCCAAAACTTATTATATAAACCTAAAGTCGGGGGGGGACCTATAATACTTGTTAACTCATTCAGCCCAAGTGATAAGATGGCACTCACCATCTGACAGTAGAAGATGGGTGTATCTAGAGTCTCTTCTCATGTGGCAGGACTTGCCATTATTTTACATAAGCATACCTAGAGATCACAGGATCCTCCTCAGAACCTCATGTCTAGCAATTCTAAGCTCCTTAAAAATTACTCCTGTGCTGCGAAACAGGGACTTTTTACCAGGCATGAGAGAAAACACAGGAGTGCAGAGATATGTTCACTTATATCCACTTATATCAAGACAATAAAATTGGCTTGTTTCAACAAATAAAAACTGACACAGACCTCAGCACCAAAGATTACTTTAGATATTTACAAATACGTAACTTCGCTTCATTACCACTAGGATTCAGAATTAAAGGAATGGGGAGCATTAAAATACATGCATTAATGGTAGAAAGGCCTTGGGGGTCATTGAAAGGAGAAGAGTGGGAGGAAATTTGGGAGCCTGTTCTAAATCATCTATATGCAAAAACCACACAACAACAATCCTATAAAACATTATTCCAATGGCATACAACACAAGTACAATTATGCCACATGGGAAGGTTGCCTTGAGATTCATGTTTGTGTCTGTGTAGTCACAGAGGCTCATAAACTCATATGTGTTGGCTCTGCCCAAAGGTAATGGTATATTGGTCAAGCGTTGCTATCCCAGGTTTTCCATAGACAGATACTCCTAAATGCATGGTCCTTTTTGTTATCAAAATGTTTTGATGGCTTTCAAGGATGCAAAAAACAACTTGTTAATACAATCACACTAGCAGCTCACAGCGCCCGCCCGGAGTCAGGTATGATTACAAATTGAAGTCCCAAATATGGAAGCAGTACTAAGTCAAACAAAAGATATGTATATTATGGACAAGCTAAATGCCTAGGTCTGATATTCAATGGGCTCCTTCCAAAAATACATGGTAGCTTTGGGAGTCTTACTGTCCCACCTGAGGAGGTAAGGACCAGGGTGCATAGAGAGATCTTTCCAGTCACGGGGTACCTGACCCTCCCTCCTCCCCTTCTTGGCGGTTCTCTGAATAACTCCACAGCTTTTCCTCTTCTCACCTCTAACTACGTTCTCTGCTTTATTTTTTTAATCTAATAATTATTATTGCCAAAATGAGAGGCACATCCTGGATTATAGCCTATGTGTAGTGTTAAAGTCAGACAGATGAAATACACATGAAAAAAAGGCAAAATATATTATACACCACTAGCAGCACAGTAGAATTGGTTTTAACTTTGTTAATTTCTTTATTAGTTCTTTTTTTAAATGCATTTAAAAAAAAACGCAGACTGAGATATGTTCCTTTTAGAAAAGCATGCCACCTCAGAACTGTTTTATTGGTTCAAAACATTGCAATCTTTATCTTAAACATTGTTGTGTAATGATGCAATGCGTCTTCATGTCAAGTGTATGAAACAAACTGACTGTCCAAAAATAAAGAATTTTACATAAATAAATTCATATGGCAAGTTCTTTACAGTAATATTTTGAAAGCAAACATATATAGTAAATACACAAAGAGTACAACAATGAAAGAGCAAATATATGAATCGGTATTTAATGTCGTGCCTCATTTGCTATTCGTGTCATATCTTTAAACTGGAGTACATTTGAGTGGACTGAAGGTTAGTTTTATATTTAACTTTTCTTATTCCGCTGCAGGAACAGTAAGCCAGCAAATTTAGGAAAAGTAACCAGAGGGAGATTTAATCCACCGAACCTTATTGCGAAAGTCTCCCACAAACACAGGCTTCCTGATTCCGACTTCGTACTGGATTTATCAGTGAGCATGATTAGACAGTTTAGCTTAAATGAAGACCAAGCAGCCGCTTTAATGAAAATAGCACAGATGATGACTGCTGCTGATGCACATCCGGAGCCACAGCCCCAGCCGATCACAATTATACACGGTAAATCACTGAATTTTACATAGTTGTAGAATTATCTCAATAAAAATACAGGTGTTGCTTATTCCCTGATACACACCAATTAAACTAGGCATTGTAAAAAATATTTGTATTCCAATAAACTTGTATGATGAATTTCTAATTTAATTAACATACAAAAAAAAAATACAGGACTTTTCTAATGCTTTCCATCCTAACCCTTTAAGGACCAATGTCTATGTTGTCAAAACTATTTGTTATGTAAATATCATTTTGCTAAATGGAATGATATACTCAGATTAAAAAAGTGGTTTGGTGTGTAGATCGTGGCCCTGTAGTCTCACTGCTCAATTTTCTGCCATTGTCTATTAAAGGGGCACTGTAGTATAAGGAACTCAAACACGTATTCATGACAGTATAGCTCTAAAACCACAGTTTAGGTGTTAGGCACTCCTAACCTTGGGTTAGAAAGGTGATTTTACTCCCCCTTTTCCAGCGCCACGAGGGGCTCCTCATATCTTGCCCCACTTCTCATCTGCCTCCTTTGCATAATCAGATTTCCTTATTTCAGCCAATCCAATGCTTAACCATAGGAAAGCATTGGGAGGCTATTGCACATGCGCCGCAAAACGCTGCGCCAATCAGCATCTCCTCATAGAGATGCATTGATTTAATGCATCTCTATGGGGAACATTCAGTGCCTCCATGCAGGGTGTAGAGACACTGAACTGCAGTGATGCACACTGTGCAGCACTGCCCCAGGGAGCACCTATAGTGACCGTCTGAGGCGTGGCCACTAGAGCTGTTCCTATGCTGTAATGTTTACATTACAAAGCCTGCAGAATAAAGCAGTCACACAAGATTCCAAGGGCAGACAGACCAATTTGTGCATAGCATGAATTGAGTACAAGAAAGCCTATGGCACAATACCATGCACATGGATACTTGAATGCTTGGCTCTGTACACGATCATCAAGACACTTCGATCATCAAGAGCGTTTATCAAGAACTTATTGAGCAGGTAGAGAATGACCCTAGAAGCCAATTCCAGAATAAGTGCACAAGCGAATGTCAAATGTGGCAAATACCAGGTTGATGCATAGGCCTCAACCACATTAGCCAGATCATCATAAAAAAGGGAATACGCAAACAGGATCAAGAATGGAGTTACCATTAGCCACCTCCTCATTTGGAAAACCTCAAGCTGTATTGCAAGAATGAGCAGGTATTGACTCACTGATCCACATAATTAGAATATGCAACAAAGATATTGAAATGTTGTTTGGACTAGATAAGTATGGGCAGATGATGGCAAAAAGAAGGAAGGTGAACAATAGGATACCAAATAGGAGACGTGGAGTAGAATAATACCTGAAGAGGCAAGGAGGATACCAACAACCAAGTACATTCAGAGAGTAGGACAGGTCCTGAAATCCCAGCTCAATGGCAAGAACATGATCCATATCATCAACACATACATCCTATCTGTCACTATGTACCCAGCTGCAAAAATAACCTGGCCAAGAGAAGAGCTGGATATCATAGATATCAAGACCCAGAAACTACTCACAATGAATGAAGGATTACATCCAAAATCCAGCACCCAGAGAGTATAAATTAGCGAACGAAAGGAACTTGGTCAGGCCTGATGAGTGTCAAGGCTAGAGTCCTGGATGAAATACAGAGGATCCACAGGTCCATCACGAAGATGACTCCCAAAGATGACATAGACAACATAGAATGTGATGGCAGATGAGAACCATTCGTCCCATCTAGTCTGCCCAATTTTCTAAATACTTTCATTAGTCCCTGATCTTATCTTATAGCTAGGATAGCCTTATGCCCATCCCAAGCATGCTTAAACTCCTTCACTGTGTTAACCTCTACCACTTCCGCTGGAAGGCTATTCCATGCATCCACTACCCTCCCAGTAAAGTAATACTTCCTGATATTATTTTTAAACCTTTGCCCCTCTAATTTAAGACTGTCCTCTTGTTGTGGTAGTGTTTCTTCTTTTAAATATAGTCTCCTCCTTTACTGTGTTGATTCCCTTTATGTATTGAAATGTTTCTATCATATCCCCCTGTCTCGTCTTTCCTCCAAGCTATACATGTTAAGATCCTTTAACCTTTCCTAGTAAGTTTTATCCTATAATCCATGAACCAGTTTAGTAGCCCTTCTCTGAACTCTCTCAAAAGTAACAATATCCTTCTGGAGATACCGTCTCCAGTACTGCATACAATATTCCAAGTGAGAACTCACAACATTATGAGCACTTCACTCTTTCTACTGCTAATACCTCTCCCTAAACAACCAAGCATTCTGATAACATTTCTTGCTGCTCTATTACACTGTCTGCCTACCTTTAAGTCATCTTAAATAATTACCCCTAAATCCCTTTCCTCAGATGTTGAGGTTAGGACTCTCAAATATTCTACACTCTGCCCTTGGGTTTTTACGTCCAAGATGCATTATCTTGCACTTATCCACATTAAATGTCAGTTGCCACAGCTCTGACCATTTTTCTAGTTTACAGCAACCAATACTTACATAGGATGAAAAGAGACATGCGTCCATCAAGTTTAGCCTTCCTCATATTTGTTTTTTGCTGTTGATCCAAAAGAAGGAAAAAAAAAGTTTGAAGCACTTACTGTGACAAAACCCACTATTTTGCTTGCATAGGAGATATCCTCCTCCTAAGTTCTATAACAGGTTCCTGAACCCCATTCATCTTTTCCCTGTTCGGGAACTACCATCTCCCGAACACCGACCACCCCTGGCTCATTAAACATCAAAGAAAACCACAGAATTAGGTGCTCTCTCTGTATGGCAAAAATGCAGGCAGCGGGACCTGGTTATCGAGTGTCTGTAACTACAAGTCGGACACTCGACCACATGAACACTGGTGAAAGTATACGAACGCCTGCTTCTTTCAGTGACAAGCCAGGAGAGCGGTGTTCGGTAGGTTTGTTCGCACGAACAAGGCGAACAAATGCTACCTATGAGCCAGGGGATCCGTTCGACTTTTTGTAAGTTTTTGAACTCCTGAAACTGACAGACCGCTACCCCTGAAACTCTGGAACTGATTTGGGAAGACGCCTCATGTGTGGTCGGTCAAAACTTTGCCCCATGGCGATTCGGCTGAATTTGTGGGATCTGGACAACTTGGATTCTCAGAACCAGGCTATCCGGGGATAAAATAATTGTGGGGGTTCCTATATGTTTTTTTATGTATTTTTATATTTTATGTTTTTATGCTGAGTCCCTCTGACACAGAATATTGTGTAGACATTCTGTGGGAGTGTTCTGGGTGTATTTTACTGCCTCCTTGTTTTGTATATGAGTGGGACAGTTGGCTGTAATAAACACATTCGTTTCTACCCTTCATTAAGGCAGATGTTGGGGAACTTAGAGCTATAATCACTATTTTGCTTGGGAGTCTGAAGATTTTTAATGGATATACTCAGCCGGAGTATAGGGGATTTGTTGCACTTCGAATTTTGCAAAAAAACTAGGGGAAAAAATCCTCTCTTGACCCCAGAATGGCAGTCCATTTAATCCATGGATCAAGAAGCATTTACCCTACATTGAAAAATTACATCCTTTAATATTCAGTTTTTGCAAGTATGCATCTAGTTGCTGTTTAAACATCTGTACGGACTCTAATAAAACCACTTCTTCAGGCAGAGAATTCCATATCCTTATTGTTCTTACAGTAAAAAAACCTTTCCTTTGCCTTAGACTAAATCTTCTTTCTTCCAGTTTAAACACATAACCTCGTGTTTTTGAGGTTGACAGCCAGGGGTGGTCAGTGTTCTGTGCCAATAAAGAGGGGGACCACACAAGTTCTGTTCGGTCAACGAACAGGGGGATACGTATCAGTTCAGGAAAATTAAACATTCGGTTTGGGCAACATCGGAATGTGACAAGGTCCGCCACAGCGGCAAATCAACAAAAGTGGGAGGTCTACCACACCAGACTGGACCCACCGTGCAGACTGTGCAAAAAGGTCTCCAAGACAATCCAGGACATAATAGCTAGTAAAATATGTTAGCAAGGACAGCATACTTTGGGAGAATTGCTGGACTTAAGTAACGAAACATCTGCTCAGAATATGGGATGAATCTGAAGTCTAGATGGGAAACACCACAAAGGGCAGTTGAGGATGATAGGGCTAAGATCTTGTGGTACTTCCAAAAGACTGCAGTGATGGTGGATGTGGCAATACCGAGTGACCATAACATCTAAAAGAATAAACATGAGAGGTGGGAAGCGTTAGATATGTCCTCTATTTTTTTATTTAATATTTTAATTGAGGGAGAATTTACCATCTGAGACAGGGGAAACTGGAATGTAATTATTATTCATGTTACTTGTGGTGCATCATGGAATACGTTTGCACAACAACTGCACTTTTATTGTTATTTCTGTTTTTCTACATATGATGATGTGTTTTTGCAGGCACACTGAGGTGATTTTGCTGCATGTTTTAGTGCAAAAGCTTAAAATGCACTATTGGTAAGATGATATTGTGACTGACCGCCTGGCACCCCGACCGGGTGCCACTGTCAGTCGATGCTCCTAGTGCTCACCGAGAGCTTCAAGCACTCCACCAGACACCATCAGCACCGCAGTCCGCATGTCCAGCGTTACAGCCTGGCTGGGAACCCGCCGTCCTACACATGGACCCAAGACCAGGATCCAGCTTCCAGTGGGTGAACCTCTCCTATTTCAGAGAGCGTAGCAGGAACAGCTCTTAAAAGAGTTAGTGATTATAATCCCAGGGGACTATAGTGGCATAGCAATCCCCAGGGTAGATACAGCCTTTTCCCCCACACATGAGATGAGACTCTATGTTGAGGGCAAACCAGGAACTCAATTTTAATGAAGGCACACTGGCCTTTTATGCAGGTTTCCCAACAAAGGTGACGCCCAGGTGGACCTTGTTGGGCACAGAGACACAAAGTGTACAAGCCAATAGAAACAATGTGACAATAAATGACACTCCCACACCCTGTGATATAATTAAGGCAGATAATGCATTAACTTAATTAGGCAGAAAAAACACACATTTTTATAAAGTCCAATAAGTACCCCAAACCACAACATATACCCATAAAAGTTATATCCCCTGATAGCCACGATCTGGGTGAACAACATATCCAAAAATCACCCAGATCATTTCAGGGGTTCAGGAATGACCAACCATGCACATGGTCCTATGCCCAAAACAGTTCCAGGGAAATCAGTGCTAACAGTTGGTCAAGTTTGGTAGTCTTTTACAGGTTTCCCTGCAGGGACCATAGTCTGTGGGAAGGAGGCTGGCAAGCAAGCCCCTCCAAGTACAAGTGGCGAGGTTCCTTTCGCCACAGATATTTATTATGTTTATATAATTGTAATACATTTCTAGATTGGGAATTTAGATGGCATGCTGTTTTGGAGGTGTAGTTAAAGAAATGTTTTTCTCAAATTAAACATTGCAAATTACATATAAAGCTAGAGTCCAAATGGAGGAGAACCTTGTATATAATTATCAGAAGGAGTCAAATACTGTAAAAACGATTACCTTTAGTAAATAGCTAACATTGATGAAGCACAATCATAAAAATGTGTAAATCATCCTGCAATAGCTTGGTGAATGTTTAAATGTATTTCTTTTACCAACTTATAAATAGTGCACAGCTTTTTAATTAACAAAATTCCATGTACACTTATGTATAGGTTGTATAAGGCACAAAGCAAAGTTCACTCCCGGTATTTGCACTGTGTATATGCAATCATATTCATATGCTCTTTGAAAATAAATTATCAACAATTCTGTTTGTTTTCTTTTTAGGAGTTTTTGGAGCTGGAAAAAGTTATTTGCTGGCCGTGGTGGTCTTGTTCTTAGTTCAAATATTCGAAAATACTGATCAAGATGTAGGATCTGGATTGTCTCCTTGGAAAATTCTAATTTCTTCATCCACAAATGTTGCAGTTGACCGGGTTCTATTGGGGTATGTTAATTCCTGTGTTATTAATATTGTTGTCAACTACCCATCTCAAAACCGCAGAATCCATGGATGCGTTTGCACAATGTTAGTGTGCATAAAATAAATGGAGGCTAACAAGCCGAAATGGGCAACGAGGATTGTTGGCATAACACAAAGACTTCTGTCAGAGACCAGAAAAAGAAGTCAATATACCAGAGAACAGAACAATCAGATAACAAGCTTAGATTAGCACAAGCCAAAGTTAAGATACCAAAGAGCTGGATAATAGAAAGATCTATCAGGGTCACAGTAAACACTATAAGACAAAATAGTGACACTTTAGCATAATTGGTGCTTGCCTCATCAGGACATTAATAGGTTTGCCAGTACAGCTACTCGCATCACAAAGGCTTACAGAACAGATCAATCAAACCATTGAAGTTCGTTACACATGTAGTTACATAAAAATATACAGAAAGTGGGATACAGCTGGATATCTAAAACAAAAAATAACAAATAATAGTGCAACACTGTTGGAGGAGGTTTGCAGTGCCCCCACTTTATATGGAACTCACAGACTCTAGATGAAAAGAACGCATTAAGGTTGCCTTCCCCCCAGTGGAGGTCTGGTTTCTCAGTCAGAATGGTGCTTTTGGATCCAAATCAGGAATCAGGTATGTAGGTAAAAAACGATTTATTACAAATAAATTGAATAAAATAAATATTTTAAAATTGGTGTTATATAACCGGTCCTACACGTTTCTATGGAAACTTCCTCAGGGACCACCTTTTATACAATCATAAAAACATAAAAAATATGTCTAACAATTTCATGTCCTTGGGGAAATGTAATTCACAAGTATCTCTTTTTGTTGCTGCTATTGTATCAATAAAGATTTATTTTTTAATGGATATATGAGACCGCATCATAACCAAGCATATGGGTATTTTCTCCCTGATTCATACCAATTATCTCCAGGCCAGTTATTTAGGTATATTATGTTGTGAATAACTCATGCGTGTTCAGTACTCATATCAGCATTGAGTGTTCCCATATTTGGGGACTACTCTCCTTTATCTGTGTTTTTTGTATATGTATCAGAGCATAACACTGCCTCTGCTGACCTGCCTTCATCCCATAGTGCAGGCTGCTGCGATCTGGTTAATGAATCAGGTTAATGAAGCACACACGCACCTGGACATCCACCTGATCTAAAAGAAAACATGATTCATCAGACCCAGCAAATTCTTCCATTGTTCCATGGTCCAGTTCTTATGCTCACATCCCTAATGAAAGAGCTTTTGGTGGTGGAAGGGACATACACAGCAAACTGTGATGCACTGTGTTATGACACCTTTCTATCATGGTCAGCATCATGTTATTTTTAGCAATTTGAGCAACAGGAGCTCTTCTGTATGATCGGAGAAGGCTAGCCTTCACTCCCCACATGCATCAATGAGCCTTGAGCATCCATGACACTGGCATAGGTGCACTGGTTTTCCTTCCTTGCACCACTTTTGGTATGTACTAAGCACTGGATACCAGGAACACCCCACATGACTTAGCATTTTTGATATGCTCTAAACCTATTCGTCTAGCCATTACTGTTTGGCCCTTGTCAAAGTCACTCAGATCTTTTCTCTTGACCATTTTACCTAGTTCCAACACATGAAATTTAAGAACTGAATGTTCACTTGCTGCCTAATATATCCCACCCCTTAACAGGTGCCTGTGTAACAATATAATCAATATTATTCACTTCACCTGTCAGTGGTTTTAACCCCTTAAGACCGGAGGGCGTACTATTACGTCCTCTAATAGGCGGCTCTAAACGCCGCCGGGCGTAATAGTACGCCCTCCGGTCTTTCTGTACTTACCCGGTCGCCGGCGGTCCCACGCCGGCGATCGCGGTGGGGGGGACTCCCAGGGAGCCCCCCGCGGCACGACCGTCCTCCAGGAAGCCCCCCGGCCGTGTGAGAGTGGGGTCCTAGCGAGGACCCCACAATCACATGGCCGGGGATAGCTGGCTTCTGTATTGCCAGCAGGGGGGCTGCCTGTAATGACAGGTGGTCCCCCTGCTGGCTGAAAATAAAAATGAAATAAATAAATAGTGTAAAAAAATAAATAATATTTACTTAGATCATATATATATATTATATATATATGATCAAAGTATATATACACACATATACATACACACATGTACACCGTCTAGGTGTATTTTACTATTAATATATATATAATTATATATATATATTAATATCAAATTACACGTACACTGATACTGATTAAATATATATATAATTATTGTTATATATATATTTATATATATTATAAAAAAATTAAAATGTAAATACGTTAAAAAATAAAATTACAAAAATAATTAAAAATAAATAATTAAAAAATATATAGATGTGTTATTTCGTTCTAACTGTATTGTGAAATTAATATATATATATATATATCAAAATACACATAGAACGAAATAATATATATATTTATACACATAAATATATACATATATATCACTATATATATATACCTATATATAAATAAAAATATTTTAAAAAAATTATATAGATATATACATATATATACACATACGTATATATATACATATATTGATTCTACATATATATTTATGTAATATTTTACATAATTAGGTATCTTAATTAATTACAATTAGCAGGACCTGCATGACAACCCATGCCGAAAGTAAAGGGAATTTAATTTGCTAGCACTATATTTAACCCTATAACCTTCCGAGACACCATAAAACCTGTACATGGGGGGTACTGTTCTACTCGGGAGACTTCGCTGAACACAAATATTAGTGTTTCAAAACAGTAAAATGTATTACAACGATGATATCGCTAGTAAAAGTGACGTTTTTTGCATTTTTCACGCACAAACAGCATTAAACGGACAATATTATTGCTATGATACTTTTTACTGTTTTGAAACACAAATATTTGTGTTCAGTGAAGTCTCCCGAGTACAACAGTACCCCTCATGTACAGGTTTTATGGTGTTTCCAAAAGTTACAGCGTCAAATATAAGGCTTGCGTTTCATTTTTTTCACATTAAAATTCGCCAGATTGGTTACGTTGCCTTTGAGACCCTATGGTAGCTCAAGAATGAAAATTACCCCTATGATGGCATACCATTTGCAATAGTAGACAACCCAAGGTATTGCAAACAGGGTATGTCCAGTCTTTTTTAGTAGCCACTTAGTCACAAACACCGGCCAAAATTGGCGTTTTTTGCATTTTTCACACACAAACAAATACTAACGCTAACTTTGGCCAGTGTTTGTGACCAAATGGCTACTAAAAAAGACTGGACATTACCCATTTGCAATACCTTGGGTTGTCTACTATTGCAAATGGTATGCCATTGTGGGTGTAAATTTCATTCCTGGGCTACTATAAAGTCCCAAAGGCAATGTAACCAATCTGGCGAATTTCAATTTCAAATGTAACGTACTATATTTGACCCTGTAACTTCCCAAAACGCCATAAAACCTGTACATAGGGGGTACTGTTTTACACGTGAAACTTTGCTGAATACAAATATGTGTATTTTATTGCAGTAAAAGCAAACAGTATTATGACACTGACCGTTTAATTGCCATGTAGAACTAAAAAAATCCAATAAAATCGTATTTTCTCCCATTTTTTTCATATTAAATTATGTTTCATAGCTAAATATTTGATATTAAATGAAAGCCCTATTTCCCCTGAATAAAATGATATATAATAAGGGTGGGTGCATTTACTATGAAAGAGGTGTATTACGGTTGGACAGACATGTAGCGCAAATGCCAGGTTTTGTTTACATTTTGTTTTGTTCACAACGTGTACATTTGGCTCCGTCCTTAAGGGGTTAATGTAGAGGCTGATCAGTGTATGTGGTACCTGAGCTCTACTTGCCTTCCCAATGATATCATCCATCTTCTCCACTGAGCCATCGAAGTGTTTGTACAGCACAAGCACCAGCCTACTCAAATTGTTTAATTTAGTGTCCCCTACGTGAAGGAGTCATTCTGTGATCAGACAACTACACAGCACTGTTCCCCCAGAGATAGGTGAGGAACTAAACTGTGCATGCATGCATTTCCTTAGCCATCTATAAAATGATTTTAATCAGTGCTGCATGCGTGCAGGCGTGTGTGTCTGTATATAGATATAATTTAACCATAGGCAATATTTGGCATGTATTACCCATTTGTTATTATAACCTCCACAGCCTCTGCACATGAAGTTTGCCTGTTTTTTTTTTTTTTGTGTTGTTTTTTGGGGGTGTGTGTGGAGGAGTAAGTGGGCCTTTTGGCAGATTTTGTGGTATCTTACTTCCCATTCACAGTATTTTTCACTGGCACCCATCGTTTGCTATTGTAACATTTGTCAATGAAGACTCACTATTAATTCACTTATACTCTGGCTATACAGAGTATACCTGCTAGGTATGTTTCCTGTCTGGAATTTCTGTTGTTTGCTTCCGTCACTGAAGTTAAATCTGTGTCCCAGTATTATTGACTGGAACTCTGTGCATACACATACTTTTTCTTGAATCATTAATTTTCTCTAAATCATAATTACTGATGCAGCTGCAAAGTGCATTTTTGGTTGATCTATATGAATTTACAAAATGACTTAAGGAAACTGAATTCCAAAGAGGCAAATTTTTGGTGAAATACAGTAATTAGAGGTGCAAAAGTCACACAAAATTCTGAATTATTTAATATAGCCTTATGGAACAGTCTCAAAATGACAGCCCTTTCCACACAAACTCTATCAGCATGGGGGAACAGTGTCACATGTTGGCCACAGAAGGTGACTGACTTCTTTGCATTATATGATTTGATGCAGGTTGGAGGGTGTGTAAAAGCGGATAGCACTCTTAGGCACTAAGAAACCAGTGTTCACTGGAAAAAGTGATAGGTAACAGAGGGCTTAGAACTATAACTTATGTAATAAAAATGTTATGATGTTTTTCCTTTTCCATAGTCCTAGGAGATGGCACCCAGTGTGTTTTTATCTTTGTGTTGTGTAAGCTGGAGAGTTTGACTATAGATGAATATTTTGTCAAACAATGGATGCAATTATTTAGCTTATTTACATGAAAAGGGTTTGTGTTTTGAAAACAGCGTGATTAAGTGGATCAAATGTTCTTAGGTAAGCTAATTTCCCTCTTTGTTTCTAAGCCAGCATAAAAGTATATATAGTAGCAATAGCAAACAAACATTAACCCCCAATATCTGGAGGGGGGCAGGATGTTGTGTAAATCTTGCCGTCCTATTGAATTTAACCAGATAGTGGCACAACACTTCTTTGCAAGTGTCTCAAACAATTAGTGTTTGGACAAAACAGTCAGAAGTGGTATATTTGTCATGTTTTTGGCCTAACCTTGATTAATATCCTGGTACATAAGTGCTTGTTACTGCTAACTCTTTGTCTGCATGCTATCTGTGTATATCCGCAGGCTGTCTTTTTCAATAATCCTTACATCTGCTCTCATTCCGAGCTTAGGCCTGAACCCACTGAGCTTCTGAGATGTTTTTCATCAGCAACCATAAATATTGGCCAATTTGGATAAATTGCAGCAGACACTACTACCCCTACAGTAATACTCTTAATTTAGGAGATGGCTTCAGGCACAAGTGTGCCTTTGCTTGAAACATAAGCATGACTGAAAGCAGGGCGTTAAAAGGCTAGGTCCTGCTGTGTTGATGACAACCCCTTAAATAAATACCAAGTATTGTAAACATTATTATCCTACTTAGGTAATCCTATACTGATAATTAGGACAGTAATGCAGACACTTCTCTGGAGGAGTCACTGGCTGAGAGTTGTAACAGCTAAGAATCAAACATTTTAATCCATATACTGTAGATGCAGTGCATTCAATGATTTTGTGAAAGCCAATTATAATACTGATATTTCTTGTCTAGTAAGACTTGTTCTTTTGACAGAGAGGTAATAATGGTAAAGTTTAAGACCAACCAAACACTTATTAAATAAGGAGGGAAAAAATGATAATTTGTAGGTTGCTAACATTTTTCAGAAAATTGAGAGAGAGTAACCCAAAGACCAAGTTAAAAGTTAAAGTAGGAACCATACCATTGTTTAGAGTCAAACCATTTTTGGAACTTATCTGGGCTTCTGCAGTCCATCATTCTTCACAAATATCGTTAACAGAATTCCACTTCCCTTTATCAATATCGATTTTGTCCACCTTTGTACGGAATTTATTGGCTGAGGAGTGTCCACTAACTTTCTGAGACAATGATTTCCATTCAAAGACAAAAGGAACTGATATTGCTAAGGGAGGGAAACTTCTGCTTTAGAGTAGTATGTGGAGAGGCCGACAGGGCCCCAATTAAGTGCCCATCCATTTGAAAACCGTGAGACAGTGCAAGGGGATTCATGGTACGCTGCAGCACCTCCTTGAAAGGCTACTCCACCGGAATAACAATTTATCTTAATGAACTCATTATGGGTGCTGGAGTCCAGCCTGAGTGTTCCTTTAATGCCAAAAGTGTTCACCTCCCTTCATGCAAATAGAAATGGAGAAAACAAGCAATACATAGTTTAGAAATGCCTAAATCCATATTAAACTAACAATCTAGGCAGCATTACAAATAAAGTGCATTTCGCAGGTTTTGGCCTAAAATTAATGATGCATTTTAAATCTCTTTAGCTTAGCCAAACCTACCTTTTTCACAAATCATTTTCCTTATGGAACGTATGCAGTGTAGCTCAGCCAGTGAGAAAAGTGTGAACTGAGCTGAAGACTTGACTCTGACTGTCTGTTTATTATATGTATGGTATTTCAAAACCATGATAAATGGTATAGAGGCAGATAATAAGAGGACAGTGATTGCCTATCTGCCACTGATCTCAAGTGGCACAGCCAAGTACATACTGTTAGTTCATGGTACGTCCATTTTTAGTCCTAGATTTCTACTTGAAATTGAGACGCATGGATAAGGGGACAGGATTTTGTACAGAAAGCTGCAAAACTACACTTACTTTAAACTGCAAGTATGTCTTGTAAAATTTAGGTTCTTATAGCAGAGGATATCAGTGTCCCCTTTTATAAAATTTGGTGTGTTTGCTTTTTCTTTCATGTTGAGTGCTATGTAGCATCTGTCAGTCAGCAGAAAGGGGAGTTACCGGACACCTAAAAAGGTCACTTAATAAGCTTTATAGGAATATTAGTTAAATGGCATATTAAAAATATTAAACGTAACATAGCAAAATAAAAGAGTTACCTCCTGTTTTACAGCCAACAGTAGTATCATGTGTTAATCATAAGTGTGTGTAATAGTGTGTGAGTCCCCCAGTTTTATTATATTAAAAATAAATAATAGACCAGGGCTCAAATTTTGAAGTCCTATGCTACTAAACAGGCCTAAAAGGTTCTAAACAATATAAGTTATAACACTCTAACATATAGTGTGCAGAATCCAGGAGCTGGCTAGTGGCTAATGGCTATAGTACCGTGTATAAAAAATCCTTAAAATTGTATAACAGTATAATTAAAAAGTCGAATAAAAATCGTAACAGACTTGTCAGACTTGTCTTCTGACTCACATAAGTCTGGTAATGCACCTATGAACTATCTCTGATCTGTATTTTTGCATTTTTAACCATCTATATATATTTTTTAAATTGTTAAATAAACTGGCATTTTTTCGATAACCATATCCAGTTTTTATTGCTTCAGTCTATAGCGATAAATTTTTATATCGCCAAAACTAACAGTTCCATATACTGTGTTGCTTAACATATAGATATTTTTTATCTTTGATACTACAAAGTATACTATTTGGAGCAGGCATTATCTACCCTATACTATACTGGGGATAGGATCACCTGCTCTGGACATATTGGCTACATACCGATTTAGCAGTTCAATCTATTTTTTCTCATTGTATTTCATTTTACTAGTATTAGTATTTTCCATTTCATTATTAATTTTAAACTCTCCTTTTTCCGTTTGGTTTTTAACCTTCTCCTTTATCTATTTATCCTTTTCTTTTTTATCTTTTACCTTATTTTATCCACTTCTCTTTTCTATCTGTATTTTAAACAATATAAGCCTGGAGGGTCCGTGGGACATTAGGGTGACTAGCCAGGGCTGAATTTTCACTTGCCAATGGATAACACTAGCAGGAATTCAACTAAATGTGATATTTATAAGCTGCTAATGAGGGTAAAATTTAAAACGTAGGTTTACCTTGTGCATTTTTATCTCATTGAAGTGTGTCTTGGTCAGAAAAGACTTGGAACCATTGCCTTAATGCATGATGCCATTCTGCACTGTGAAATAGTACAGTACTTAGTACAAAGTTGTATAGCATTGATCCAATTGAGCATCAGTCAGACAGCACAGTTGAGTAGGCATCATAGTTATTTGTCTAAATCATCAATCACTCTAACATGGTAACATCTTGTGTTTTGTTGAGCAGCTTACTTGATCTAAAATTTGACCAGTTTATTCGAGTTGGAAGTGTTCGTAAGATTGCAAAGCCAGTTTTACCTTACAGGTAAGCATCCATAGATACGAACTCTGCGCTTGCAAAAAAGATAATGAAACCAAATCTTATACTGTTGTATGTGTTTTGTTTTGTAAAGCTAGATATGGCAAATGCACATCAGTAATACAACATGCTATTGTACACTGCATTGGTAGTTTTAATTTGTGGAAATGAAGGCAATGCAATTGTATTACTCAGTGGCAGACAGACCCCTCCCCCTCCTCTTTCAACAGTATGTGGCTCCACCAGAGCTGTTGAGGAGAGACAAAGAGACTTTCGTTCTGTGTCTCATGCCAAACTTGGACAACATTGATACACAAAGTACAAAATATAGAATTACAGCTGCCTGACTGCTCTCGGGTGCCTTATAGCTGCAGCATTATTTACAACATTGAGAGTAGGTGCAAAGTTCTTATGTTGAAGATCATGCTATGGATTGGGATCACTGAAAGAATAAAAAGTACATCAACTAATGTTTTATATATATATATATATTTATATTTATTTTTTGAGTGTTTCTTAAAGGGACACTGTAACTGCAGCATCTCATTGAAGTGGTTATTGTGTCTGGAGTTAAATCGTTTTTTATGTTTAAATGCTAAACAAGAGTTTCCAGCAGTCCATTCCCTCTTTGCTGCCTGAACATTAGCCTGAGTAGCAGAGGGCGGCTGTAAGTGGCTGAGAGTGTCAGCGGACAACTTTTAACATATCACAGCCCATTGTGCATTAAGGTCCTACTTTGCATGTGCAGTGATTGCCATGCTCGGTGAGTCAGAAGCTGAATTGTGTTAGGAAATTGCAATATACCAATAGCGGCTTTACAGAGTATACCTGCTAGGCTTCACATTGAGTTTACACTTGTTAATGTGTATAATGATATGTGGAGTTTGTGTTTTTCTGTTTAGTAAACTGGGTATCAATGTTTCTGCTCTACAGATTTAGCGCTATAAAAAAAACAACATCCTTTTTAACAAAATCTTACTATGATGTGTGATTTGATTTTATAGCTTACATGCTGGCTCTGATAATGAAAGTGAACAGTTAAAGGAGCTTCAAGCTCTTCTAAAAGATGATTTAACCGCCATAGAAAAGGCATATGTCAGAAAAAGCATTGAACAACATAAACTAGGCACCAACAAAACACTGCTTGGACAGGTAAGTGATCTCTTAAAATGTGAACAATATTCCGTTCTTACTGCTTGGACTCAAAGTATTCTCTTATATGATGCCACAGAGACAAAAAAAATTTCACACTCATGTGACCTCCGTGTTCATACACACAAGTTACAAAATGAATGACAACTGATTTTACTTCCACGCCGTAGATTAAACTTTAGTAAAACAGTGGAGGATGATTTGTACTGTTGATATCAAAAACGTATTGCCTGAACCCAAATATAGTCTAAATTTCAAGCCACGCAGAAACCACCTGGATAGATTAAATTTGGGCTTAGGTTCTACCTTTAACATCCACAAAGAGGTTGAATGATAATAAATGTATTTACTGTTTTCATAAGGTACCCCAAAGTTTGAGAGTCCCTAAAAAATCACGTGGTTCATCTATTTGATTGAGTTCGGTAATATCTCTCTTTCTCTTCTTACTGTATTTAAGGTCCGTGTAGTGGGTGTGACATGTGCCGCATGCCCATTCAATTGTTTGAGCAATTTGAAATTTCCGATTGTCATACTTGATGAGTGTAGCCAGATGACAGAGCCAGCCTCCATGCTTCCAATCGCCAGGTAACATTTGTGTAGTTGTTTAAAGTTGTTACAATTCATTTTACTTAAATAATGTGTTTTTTTTTATTTTTAATATGTTACAATATTATTAAATTAAAAATAAGGAAAAACACTTTTTTTTCCCTCCTGAATCCCTTCTTGTGCACTGATATGCTTGGCATGTCAAGATATAAAAGGATTTTCCGAAGTAGCATGAGTAAGGAGCAAACTTAACATTTACTAATATACAAAAATATTGTACACCCTCTTTCATGATCTTTTGTCTCAAACACGCTAGTAAATGTAGTGCCTGGAAGGTCCTTCAATTGATTCACTATCAGAACACTAAGCACAACAAACTGCTTGAAAATGATATAATTATTGGTTTCCACACAATAGCACCCTCCACAGTTAGTGTATGTTATCGAATGCATACAGACAGCAGGCCTTAGCTATAAAGAGCAATTCTGGATCTAAGTGCTTAATGTGGAACAATCCACAGGAACATTCCTTGTGTTTCCATGGACATTCAGGAAGAGCATTCCATCGGTTTCCAAGGGCAATCAGCATGACTTTCCTGGGGATCTCTCCAGACTCTGTGTTTTCACCACTATTGTTCTTTGTACTCATGGCTAAAAGTATTCAGCAAACAAGTATTCAAAGGCAGAGTAGCAAATAAGTAAACACTGCTGGTAAGGGTGATTTTATTTTTATTTTTGTTGTGCTTCAGTTGAACAAACAAACTTGCTCTTCCCCAACAGCAATGGCAAGAGAATTGAAATACAAAGTGAAACAGTTTAGGGCACACAAGTATACAGCACGTTGTTTTTTATTTTTTGGTGGTAGAAATTTTTGCATGCATAATGATACAGTCAGGCTGAGATTAACATTTGAACAGGTGCTTTCAGGAAGGGACTTATGTAGTTAAGATAAGAATTTGTCAGATTGGAGACACTGCGCTATTCACATTCTGTAACCTGTTTAGCACGTAGGGAGCAGCTTGCTGCAGTACAATGGCAACGTGGGTAAGTAAGAAGCCTAATGTGCAGTTAACATCCCTATTACTTGGAGGGTAAGAGGGTAGTAATTAGCTATGGCTGCAGTGACATCTATCCCACCTGTCGTATGCTATAGTTACATGAATAACTAGTAGAACTTGCTGAACTCCGCAAAGACGATAACTGAAAATAACCTCCGAGGCCACATTTCTAGCATAACAGCTGCATTGCCCGTGTTTGAACTAGAAGCCTAGCTAAATCATAAGTACAGTTTAGTCGTTGTTGAAAATATAGAGTAAAAGACACAAAAGAAAACAAATACATGAAGCCATATTAGCAGACATTTCAACGTTGGGATACAGGTGGCCCTGTCCAGAGAGTCCAGCGTCAGCCTATTCCCCGCATGTCATGGGAGCAGTCAGTGGGCAGGAGTCGAGCGTGGGAGCCCTCCAGCTCCGGGCTATGTGGAAGACCGGCATTACAAGGCCACAGACCCAGGTTCTCAGACACGCGGCTAGGTCTTTCCCAAACGAGGGATGGCTGAAGCTCCCGATGGTGCGTCGCCGCCAACGGCGGTGGTTCTTCAGCCTCCCTGGCAAATGCAGGGGTATGGTATCCCCAGAAGTCTTTCGCCCAGGCGGGCCTAAATGAGCAGTGCCATGCGCTGGACGAGGGGTTGCGCTCAGAGGGGATCCTCTCACCTCCGCTAATCTCTGCTGTGCTTCACCGCCTGATTCTGGTGCGGTGTCTCCATACCACGGGCCTCCAATTTTGCCCAGAAGCTTTTGAAGAGCATAACGTGATGGAGTAGATGTTCAAATGGGTCTTGTGGAGTCCTCACTGTTTGTGCTTTGCTATTCACATTCAGTACTTGAAGCGTGGCAGCAGTATGACCCCCACCGGTCCAAAGGGAGGGGGGGAGAGGGTGGGACAGCTTGGGTCAGGGTTCACTCCACCGGGTGAGGCGCTCGGAGAGTGGCCGTCTCTCCTCTGCCCACACTTGTGGAGGCCACAAGCCGCAATGTCTGCGTTCTGGTGGTTTGAGTGCCTGGATTTAGTATCCCTGGATGCACAGTTGTCTCCTTGACTGGGTGCTTACCGGCAACAGTCCATATTAGCCAGCGGCTCGAGATTATTGTCACTTAATTGTCCCGGTTTGTGGAGCTCATGCGGTGCACGTCTGATCCGCTTGGCAACCAAGGTCAGCCGCTGATTCTCTTTTTTTTTTTTTTTTTTTATGTTTGCTAGGATTTTCAAAATAACAACACAACACAATCCCAAGTAAAAAAAAATGGAAGCAGGAAAGGCATAGTTAATAATATACAGTATTAAAAGACAGAACACATTGTGTAAAATGCAGACATCCCAGGCTGGATCTACTGAGTTCTGAGTGGAGCAAGGCTATCTGAGATAGCAATCCACAAAAACACAGGACTTAGTTTTTATTGTATATTTGAGATCCAGTTTAGAAAGTTAACTATTAATGTACACAGAACATAAACAGACATATATTTACCCAGGTATTACACTAAAATTATCAATATAATAACAATTGTACTTAAATTAAAACTTGGAAAGAAGATATGATGGAACCATACATAATATATCTTTCCAGTTATTCCAGTAAAATAATAAGAAGAAAACTTGTACCCAAATTGAGCCTGAGGAAGAAGATACCATGGTAAAAAATAAGGAATTCTGTGCTGAAACAATATTATCATACACACACCTCTAGTTTTGACCCTGCAAGTCCCAGGGGAAACTCAGTCCACATGTAAATATGGAAGCACTGTGTCACGTTCACCATTTCTACATGATTTGCCCTGTGCAGATTTCAGTGTGAAAAGCTGATCCTTGTTGGGGACCCGAAGCAACTCTCACCAACTATCCAGGGCTCTGAGGCAGCGCATGACTGTGGGTTGGAACAAACAATATTTGATCGACTATGCAAGATGGTATGTTAAATGACTATCTATTACTGCACTGTATATGTCTTTTCTGTATTATTTTATGTCAAAAGAGAAGCTTTACATGTATGATGCTATGTTTTTGTCAGGAAACAAGAAATCAATATCTGTTTTTTTTTTGTGTGTGATTTTTCAGAATCTAAAAATATTAAAAGCAGTTCCATAGACAAAAGATTCAATGTTCTCTCAACTCCGAATAATTGGTACTAGCAGTAAATCTAGTAAAACCGTTAAAGAGGAACTGTCACAAACAAACGATTTTTTTGCATAAAAACTGGAGGCCAACTAAGAATTAGCTAGGTGTTGTACTCTTTAAAAAAGAAAAATTGCATTACTACTAATTTTCTAATAAATTACATTGCAAATATATCTTTTCTGACACAGCCAGAGTGTGTCATGTAAATTAGTTTGAACCCTGCTGGCATAGCACTATTGAAAGAATGCCTGAGCATGCATCTGCATGTGCAAAAGTGTTTAAGTACGGAGGGAAGGGTGAGAAACTGTCATCAGTTTAGCACTCACAGGGATCTTTTCACTAAACACCGAACTGCAGCTGAATGCTGTTCAGCTGTCACAGCTCAGCTGTTTTAACCCATATGACTAATCACAAATGGCAGATTTGGTTATTTTAACTGAATTTGCACTTACAATTGGCTGCAGTTCGACTGTCAGTTGAAATCTGATGAATCTCCATATAACATGAGTGATATGGCTATTCACAAACTGATTAAATGCATCTGAATCGACTTTTTTACTTGTTCTGAATTCCTTGGTATGATCCAGGGGATAACCCTTAAAACTCCAATTCCCTAATAATATGTTAACCTAATATGCCCCAGCTCCCTTGACACTCCAACCTTAAATCCCCTGCAAACCTGACTCTGTCCAATATTTTGAATAAAGTCCCAATATCTTGTAGCTTAAGGGAGGGGGAGGTCCCCATTGTAAGCCACTGCCTCTAATGTACCGATGGTGGATCAAGGTGGATTCAATCATTAAAACCGATTTTGCAGTCAAAGACATATAGAATGTGGCTGGTGCTGCGCTTTTGTTGGTCCAAGGTAGCCATCTGCTCTGTAGAAAAATAGTCATCTCGGTAAAACCAGCTGAATTTCTTATCATTTGTTTATATGAAAACAATACTACCCTGTTTTGTTTTAAAAAGAAAATAAGTCGGTTGATAAACCAATCTAGAACCTACATATATAAAGTTTGTTTCAGACATGTTACAGTATCATACATCAAACAGAACTTTGAGTTAGTGTCTTTCTCCACTTCTAGGGTCATAAGGCTATTCTGTTAAAGACTCAATATCGATGTCACCCAGCTATTAGTTCTGTAGCAAATGAACTGTTTTATGAAGGTCGTCTCCTCAATGGGCTATCAGAAGAAGACAGAAAACCTCTTCTAGACTGGTTACCCACATTGTGTTTTTACAATGCTAATGGAAACGAGATGGTAAGTTGGCACACAAACTCTGAAACACTTTAGAAGCAACACATTATGTATTTGCAGGTTTGATTATTAAGCTGTATAATTATATTGCTGCAAAAGTCAAATTCTTCTTTCAAAGGTAATTTTTCTTCTTGTAAAATAATTGTTTTATCCGCACACATATATTTACCACAGAGCTTCACAGTTTTAATACTGGCAGCAATGGTTTGGAACCATTAAAATGTGTTTATAATTTAGTTTATTTAAATAAAATATATGACTTATTTATACAAATAGACAATGAATGGCTGTGAAGCAATGATCCCGAGGATAGTCACATCATTTGGTCACGCAGCAGATGCAACCCTTAATACAAGAGTGTTCCTTTTTGACAGCTTGCAATTTTACGGGATATACAATCATCTTTACTGAGTAGATTTTTCATGTTTCCATTGAATTGTATTTTGCCAATGTAGACATGCAGAGTTTCTAATCCCTTCTGAACATTCTTTGATTGTTCATAACCATGATACTCTGAATATGTGGTCCATCTTAGAATCTGAAAATTAACCCCACCAGTAAAATCAAAACTTGCAAGTTATTTGGAGAACATAGTGGTTTCATAAAATGAGAAAACGCTCTGCTTTAGTCTACATTTACATTATTTCAAAGTACCCAAAGCAGAATTGATAAACCCTTGCTTGTTATGCCTTTTCTGTAACGACAGTGACCACAACACACAGAGTGTAATCTAGAAAGAAGCGTATTATCGGGGGTCAGGGGGTTGCGGAAAGCAGATACACGAGAAAAACAAGCCGAAGTCAGGATACCAGAGAGTAGAATAGTCAGGAGGCGTAAGCCAGAAGTCAAAAACCAGAAAATACAATACAGAATCTTAATAGCACTAGAGGGAACCAAAACAGAACCACAATAGGGCGGTGAACAAGTGAAAAAGGCCCTTTTAGAGTGTATTGCCTATAGCTTTAAATCCACGCCCCCAAAAGGTTAGGGGGCGTGGCAACGTTTGAATTTGCGCAGTATTTCTGATCTGACGTCGGCGGGCATGTGCCGCGTCATAACAAGGGGCGTGTTTGGAGCGGCCGACGTCAGGCTGTGCCGCCTCCCAGAAGTGTGGGAAGAAGACGCCGTGCTGCGCGGCTCCAGAGGAGAAAGGTAAGGTATCATTACATTTTCATGGCTTCATTTCTTTTTTCAAACATTTGTGCCAATAATTTTTTTAATATTTTTGTTGGTACAAGTGCTGTGTAGTTAAAAACCATTTTGTTTTAATTCTTCTGTAAAATTATTATGAGCTGTACATATTTAAATGTCCTTTAGGCTCCCTTTTGTTATTGTAAAATTCAAGCTTGAAAACGTGATATTTTTCCCTGTACAATTTCTATATATAGGTGGAGGGAAGCAACAGTTTTCATAATGTAGAAGAAGCCAATTTTACAGTGAAGCTTATCCAGTCTCTGCTTGCTAGTGGGATTCAGGGCACTATGATTGGTGTTATAACACTCTACAAAGCACAAATGTACAAGGTAGGTTTTTGGGCTGCTGCTAATTTTAGGGATTAAAATATGAAGCAGACATTACTCTCTTGTAATATTAGTGTAGAGTTCCATTTCTTTCAATTAAAAATGAAAACAAAATTTAAACTATATAATTTTACTACATTGATTAGAAAAAAACACCAGCAATTAACAAAACAAACAAACAAAAAATAACTACACTTATCTCTCCTAACAACATTTTAGACTTCTGTATGCCTTTACATGTGACAGTATGTTATTTTAGTACATGGACTTGTCTATGAAGTGCTGCGTGCATACAATATGTTGGACTTTTGTTATTTTGTGTTGTCTTAAACGTGAGTACCATTTCTCCAACCCTCAAAGTGACACTCCACTGCTTAAATGCAAACTAGATAGAAATCACTGTTTAGTAGATATTTCCCAAATGAAAACTTGCATGCATTCAATTATATATTTTTTCATTGAGATGATATGTAAAAAAATAGATTACAAATCCTTTAGTTGTTTTGGCTGTTGCCTTTGCAAATTCTTCCCTTCTAAACCTGCCCAGACTTTCTGTGGCTGTCCAATCACAGACTTCCCAATGCAGCTCAATGAGAGGTCTTTGCTCTGGGCAATTGCTGCCTTTTGAGTTTAGCTTCACTGAGCTAACCAAACCAGGAAATAGCAGGACCTGTTGTCTGCCTGAAAACCAAGAGGTTGTAACCAGAATAATTTTTGCAAAAAAAAAAAAAGATACATTCCTCACACAAAGCTTTTCAGCAAGCTAAAGTGCTTAAGAAGTGTGACGTGTCCCCTTAAAATGATGAATGAGCATGTAAGCATTTTCTGTTTATCCACATAAACATCTTGTTATTTACAAGTGTATTTTTTGCATCTATATCCAGGTATGCACTTTACTCAGTACTGCTGCCCTATGCGATCCCATGGAGGTTAAAGCAGTTCAGGTATCAACTGTAGATGCTTTCCAAGGAGCGGAGAAAGAAGTAATCATCTTGTCCTGCGTTCGGTCAAAACAAGTTGGGTTCATAGATTCAGAAAAAAGGATGAATGTTGCACTCACTAGAGGGAAGAGGCATTTGTTGATTGTGGGCAACCTTGCCTGCTTGAGGAAGAATACTTTGTGGGAGCATGTAATTCACCATTGTGAAAGTAAGTCGAAACATGCATACATCAAATTTAGAAAGCTAGCATTAGTATTCTCAGTACCAATCGTGTCTAGGTTTTGATCAACAGCAGTTATTACATACCACCATAAGCACCCAGACCTCTTCAAATGGTCTGGGTGCAAGGGCCATGTTGGTTTCCTTCTTGCAATATAAAACATTGCTGTTTGTAGCTATGGCAATGTTTACAGTTCAAGTATGTCATCCTGACAGCCACTAGAGGGTGCTTCTGCTCCTACAACCAAATCAAACTCCATTCTGTGATGTTTGAAATCCTCACGCATTGCAATGAAAGTCCTCTAATGCTGGTCATAGGGAAGCATTGTATTCAATGCTTCGCAATGAAATGGATGAGTGTGGCGCTTGTCAGGCACGCGCTTCTCATCTAAAGAGGAGACAGAATGGGCAGCTACACAAAATTAGTCTCTGCACTGGAAAAGGGTAAGTAAAATTTGTTTTTGTTTTTTGTTAAATTCAGAGGAGCCCTGAATCTAAATAGTGAGTAGAACACTATAGATTTAGGAATGCATTTTTTGTATTCTTAATGCTAAAGTGATTCTTAAGGAACTATGTAACTATGATGGGCATTTTAGCATTTTGCCCTACACTACCATAAGATACCATTAACATTAAAGTTTACTGCTAATGTGATGGAAACTGGGCTGTTTATGGCCTAAGCCATGTGCCCCACAATTGATTGTTCTTGAGGGGGAAAAATGACTAAGCTTACTTAGATCCTTAGTAAAAGGGGAGTGCTGAAGTAGTTGCCCTCCATTGCAAAACTAAATAATACACCTACCTAGATTACCAGATTGAAAATGTTGTACGAGAGCGGAAGGTTATCATACTTGGTATGGGCTCACCCCTTTTCCAACCTACGTATGATGTGGCAGAGGGTAACGTGTATTAGGCTGGCTGCTTAGACAAGGGCATGCCTATTTCTTATATGGATAGGCCAGAAATTTCCCTAGACCCTGAAAGACTTGCCAAGTGACATCAGCATGTGTGGGTGCTGCAAACTGTGCAGCAGTGACCCAGGACTCTGTAGTGGGTCTGAGTGAGTGTCTCTAGAGGTGTTACTAAGCAGCTGAAAAGGTAGTGTTTACATTGAAAAGCCTGCAGGGACTGGCTATGGACACCAGAACAATTACATTAAGCTGTAGTGCTTCTGGTGACTCTAGTGTTCCTTGAAGAATGGCATTTTTCTTATTAAAAATTAAACTGTGTTAGTTTAAAAAAAACAAAAAAAAACTGGCTCCCAGATTCCAAACAAATTTGTTAAGCCCTGGCTTACAGTAAAATAACTCAATCGTATCATCTTCACTTTTATTTAAATATCTTCAACACATAACTAGATTTTAAACAGTGCTATTTTTTACCTCAGGGCAAAAGGATGGTTTGACACATGTAAGCCAGTGGGAGGAAAAGCTAAATGGCATACTTACCTGTTACCAAGACAAGAAACTAGAGGAGGACACACATGTCCTAAAGAAGAAATCCAAACCAAAAGATGGGACGGCTACTCTTAAAAAGACATAAAGGTTGGTGCACTAATACAGGCTGATTTAATTTAAAGGAGCACTATGTGGTCAGGAACACAAACACACAAATCTAATAAGCTGTAGTTGTTCTGGTGACTATAGTGTCCCTTTAAAAAAAAAAGTCTCATCTTGATACACAATTAAGTAGTCCAATACGCTCATAAAAATATACATTCATTATTAGAATATAAAAACCATCAATTGAATTAAAATGTGTTGATAGTCCATTAGGTCTTTTGGGCTTATAATTCATATACCCTTTTTATGTAGCAACTCTAGTTATATACATCCTTCAATCTACACTATGCTCTTCTTTAGTGCTTAGCATATGATGCTTACTTATCATTATGGAATTGATAACCACAGATTGTGAGTGTGATGGTAATAACACTAAGCAGTTTTTTCACTGTTTTTTACAATTCGGTCATTTTGGCCCAAAGTTACCTAATCAATATCCCCACAATGCCTGATTTAGTGAATAACCACACAATACATCTAAATTTAAGGGGAAAAAACATATTTGTGTTCAAGTTTTGGGGGGGGGGGGAATAAAGAATAGGTATGCTTTCCTTTCAGTATTACCGCCTTGGCTTAAATCATGGTCGGTCTTAGGTGTGTGCAGCCAGTGATATTTTACAGGGTGCACACTAATAAGGATTAAGTGAATATGCTGTGCAATTTTGGGCACCTGTTCTAAAGAAGGGTATTATGGCACTAGAAAAAGGAATGGATGGAACATTTTAGTTCTGAAGAAAGCAGAAAGAAACAAATTTAAATCTCTTTAGTTTGGAAGAACGGTGCCTCAGAAGGGATATGATAGCATTATACAAATATATTCGTCCATAAACAGAATTATACATAGGACACAGGATTATACATAGGACACATTTAGACTGGAGAAAATGAGGTTTGGTTTAAGCCCAAGGTAATGGTTTTTGCAGTAAGAACAATAAGGATGTGGAATTCTCAGCCTGTAGAGGTAATTTTATCAGACAGATGTTTAAACAGAAATTGGATAAATACTTCTAAAAGCATAATATTCAGGGATATCATTTTTAATGAGTGGGGTAATAGACTCTCGGTCCAAGGATAAATCTGACTACCATTATAGGATCAAGAAGGAATTCTTTCCTAGTTTGTTTCAAACTGTTTTTGGTTTTTTTGCCTTCTTTGGATCAACAGCAAAAACATATGTGAAAAAGGCTGAACTTGATGGGCACATGTGTCTTTTCAGCTATGTAACTATGAGAATTCAAAGTGAATTCAAAATAAATTTCCAGTTTAAGGCCAGAGTAAACCAATAAATAAACTGAAGATCTGTGACACTCGAATGTAAATTGCCAAAAAATATATGTGCAAAAATGCCTATACATTAAAACATAAACTTGAGCAACATGCAAATATACCTATACAGGAACAATAAGGTATTTTATACCTACAAATTATATATATATATATATATATATATATATATATATATATATAAAAATAGTACAATACTGTAAATAATAAAAGACTTCCAAAAAACCCTCAGTAGGTGCAGCTCACAAAATCAGTGTGGCTAAGTGCCACTCAGACAGCCAAGCTCTAGGAGGATGTCTGAGTGTCACTTAGCCTACACATGGCTGTATAGGATTCGATGTGGGAAATCGACAAACCTTGCATCCTATGCGCCCGAAATGCTGATCTTCCTGGAGCTTGGCTATTTGTTCTATTTTCATTTTTTAAGTATAAAAAACTTTTTACATTGGCTGTATAGCTATACAGTAGGAAAAACACTGTGCATCATATTTTGTATATTTTAAGGCCAGAATAGCTGAGCTGAAATCATAGCTGACTTAGAGATGTATCTGAAAAGCCTTCCTCACATATGTTTTTGCTGTTGATCCAAAAGAAGGCAAAAAAAAAGGTCTGAGGCGCTTCCAGTTTTGCAACAAACTAGGAACAAATTCCTTCTTGACCCCAAAATAGCAGTCAGATGTCTCCTTGGATTAAGCAGCTATTACCCCACTAATTAGAAATTATATTCCTGTATGTTATGTTTTTGCAAGTATTTATCCAATTGCAGTTTAAACATCTGTATAGACTCTTTCCTTTGCCTTAGATTAAATCTCCTTTCTTCCAACCTAAATGTGTGACCTTGTGTCCTAAGTATAGCCCTGTTTATGAATAGATATCCAGATAATGGTTAATTACAGAAAGTTTGTTTAGTGGCTGTCTGAGTAGCAACAATGTAAAGTGTTTACACAAGGGTTGCCCAAAAGGTAGATCCCCAGATGTTTTAAAACTATGCTTCCCTGATGCTTTGTCATTCTATAGGCTTGCAAAGCAGCATGGGAGTTGTAGTTCTACAACATCTGGGGATATCTACTTTTGGGCACCTAGATTATACTCAGAGACGTACCCACCGGGTCCCAGTGCGGAAATTGCCCTGGGCCCCCTCCCATGTGTCCAATTTTCCTTGCCCCTCCAAGAGTCTCATTCCCTCCCCATAGTCTCTCCATTTCCCTCAAGCCCGTCACGTGCCTCATTACCTACCCAAAGCCCTCCATGTGCATCATTCCCTATCCCTCCAGCTCCTCCATGTGTCTCATTCCATCCCTCTCCAACTCCTCCATGTGTCTCATTCCCTCCCTCTCTAGCTCCTCCACGTGTCTCATTCCCTCCCCCCATGCCATGTGTCTCATTCCTTCCCTCTCCAGCTCCTCCATGTGTCTAATTCCCTCCCTCCGCCCCCCAGGCATCTCATTCCCTCTTCCTCCAGCCCTTCCATGTGTCTCATACCCTCCCTTCCCTCCAGGTGTCTCATTCCCTCCCAGCCCCTTTATCTGTCTCACTCCCTACCCGTCAGCCCCTCCATGTGTCTTTCTCATCGCCCATACCTGCCTCACTGTGGTATCAAGTCTGACAGGAAGTGCTCTTTCAATGAGCACTTCCTGTCAGAACAATTCGCTTGGTCACGCTACAGATAGCAGCAAGAGGTGAGCAGCACAGCACAGTGCTCCCCTCCTGCGTGTCAGCCGACATTTATGGACCACCGACCCTAGGGAATGCAGGCAGCCCATGGACGCAGGGGTCGCAGGTGCGGCCGGGCCCCCTGGAGTGAAGAGTCTGCTCGCAGCTGCAACCCCTGCGACCATCCAGTTACGCCACTGTTTACCCTACAGCGATAGGCTCTAGATACCAGAACTAATGCATTCAGGTGTATTGGTTCTGGTGCCTATAGTGTCCCTTTAAATTTGAAGTAAATTTTGAATTCTTTCTTTTGTGGGATGCCACGTCTTCCTGCTTCTGCATCTTAGTAGAAGTCGGAAACAAATCCACTTCCCATTCTTTGGCAGAGGGTATCAACGGACAACTCTCAGACTATGACTATGAATGCAATTCTCTTCATATGAACATGCAAACAGTTGACATTCACCAACCTGGACCTCTAGTTCCGGGCTGACTGATGACAACCCATGTCAGTGCCAGAGGTGGAGTTACACATCTGGCACCAGAGAGGTTAAACACCATATGTGCAGCAAAACACTACACATACAGACTCCAGGCCCCATGAACACATCAAATGTCTAAAGTGGTCATGATGCTTGGAGTAACCCTTTAAATTTAGAGCCATAACAAAGCTAATTGTTTTTCTTTCTTTAATTGCAGATGAAGCATCCATCTCTAATGGGTTGAAAGACCAAAAAAGTTTACACATTTTTTGTCTATGCACTGAGACTTCTCAAGAGAGAACCGCACAAAATTTTTAATGGAGCTGACATATTTGCTTTGTTGATCTTATGGTTACAATATTATATTACTGTTTTAGGGTGCTAAGTGAATCTGTGTACGGTAAACCTTTTTCAATGCTAGTGGACAATCATTTTGAGACCTCAAGGTAATTCCGATTTCTGTATCACTCAACATATGATAGTTAATGTAACTTGACAGATTGTTATTGCAGTCTAATAAGATTGCCTTGGGTGATGCTCACAAATGATGTCTTCCATAAATTATTTTATAATAGTAATGTACAAAAACATATTTTGAGCAATGTTGTGTGAAAGCTGTAATTAAATAGAAAAAAATCTAATTAAATAAATTCACGAATATTTCCACTAGATGGCACTAGTGTTTTTCTTCCATTCACTAGCCATTGTTTTCAGATTTGTGTAAATACATTGATAATATTGGCAACTTATATTAAAATTGTTCAAGTTATTGATTTCGATAAAAGTTCATATTAGGACCTAAATGTTGACTAAATAATTCTAATCTCTATTTGTTTTAATTAATTATGTTAACTGTTGCTTAACTTTTCCTATAACTGCAGAAGGAATGTGCATGTTTTTTTTCTTACATAAGCTTTTATAGAAATATATATGTATAAAACTGTTGGATTTCCTAGTGCTTTATTAATAAATTATATTACAATAAATACCGGTCTATAGCTACATATGAGGTTCATAGCAAGACCAATATTTACAATATATATGTATGTGTATATATATATATATATATATATATATAATATATATACACATACATACGATTTAACAACAATAAGCCTCATTATGCAATCCTTCTCTATTGTGTATTTTTAACTGGGACCACTTTTTACAATTAAAATTCAGTCAAGTTTGTAACATCCCCCGACAAGCAATAACCTTAGAAAGTAATTAAAAATTAAATCACATTGAATTGGCTCATTTGAATTACTACCGACACCTCTGGATAGTCCCTTAAAATCTTAATCAACAATCCATTAGAGCTCAACAGGAGTAAAACTAAATCCTCGTTTAAGTGTATTTATCCAATCTCTTTCTCTCTTTCAAATGCTAAATCCATTTTAGCATATGCCCCTTCTTTCTTTCACTGTTTTTCTAAAGCCCTGCAGCCTCTACTACCCTTGTAAATATGAAAGATGCTAATCATATGACATATCACGTCTCAGTCGGAGCCTGGAATAAAGCCCTGAGATTTGGGATCATCGCATCCAGACAACAGCTTCATCAGCCGGAAAGTTGTTGTTTTTTTCTCTTTCCCTTCAACTCTCAATCCCTCCTTTGTCTGGAGGAAAATGTAGGCAGTGCAAGCCACCCTGGCCATATGGTTCATTCTGTAATGTTGTTAGTTAGATTCAGTATGGTCTCTGTGACTTGTGAGACTGTGTGGAGATACAGAGTATCCTCGTTTGTTGTTCTTACAAACACATGTCTCTTTTTGCAATTGTTTCCAGTTTCCCATGCACAGAGATATTGATTGTCCAAGTCATCATTCTAAATAGGAGAATGAACACCTAAACATGAAAGGCAGTCCTGTATCTTTAAATCATCCTACCAGCATCTATCCTTTATTCACAGTAAACCTCACTAGCCGGATTCCAAGCTGTGCAGTAAAACACAGACCTTTAAATGCCCTGGGTCATCTTAAGGTTATTTTCATAATAATGCAATTGATAAATAGTATTTCACAGCTTATCAAATATCAGTCAATTAAAGATCGGTAAAAAAGTAAATCTTATTTTTTTTTGTTTTTTTTAACACATTAGTAATGTTGATCTATCAAATATCGTGTCCATTATAGCTTACACACAAAATATTTTTTTTCTTCTTTATTTTAATAATTAAATTGTCATATTAGTAAGCCAAATTATTAAGTTTAAGTTTAACTGCTTAAGAGACAATGAATTTTCATGCTGTCATTTCAAACCCATTGGTAGTGTGAAATGTCCCACTAATTTAGCATAAGTCAATGTACATAGCTTTACAACCATTAAATACGTTGGACATGCCATTTGTTTTGTATATAGAATTTATACTCTGCAACAGTTATAACGGTCTAATTTGTTATAACTGAATTTTTCCATCACTGGTCCTTATTGGGTGGATCTGCCTATTCATAGCTCATAAATATAATAGGTGAATGTCATTACTACAGATGTTTGCTCTAGTGGTATTTAGCTGAGACTTTTCATCAGTTTAGCTTTGCGTGTCTTCTTCAGTGCTATGCGGGGCTACAAAATCATTGTTTCAGTGGACATCACTCACTGTAGAATTGCTTTGGTTACTTTTTTTCTGGTAAATTTTCATGTGAGATCATTTTACAAATTAGGGAGACCAGCTGTTACCAGCTCTAACAGTGCTGGGATCAAGAGGCAATGTATACTACACACTTCAGACACCCAGGGCTCAACAATCATTCACCTGTTGTAGTCAACTTTCCTTTAATTTACATGACAAAACTCAGCTGCATATATTAAGCCCTTACGCTATAAACCGCAATAAACAGCAAAGTTCAGAAATCCAAGGCAGAAGTGAAAATTCCATTCTTGGTATCCAATGTTTATTAGCTGCCTCATTGTAGTTTGGCCTTTTCCCATACAAAGACTGTCCCATTAAGTACAGTGCATTGCAGATATATATCTAAATAATTCCAGCTATTATGTGTTTGTAGGTTTGGGTAGCCTAACTTGGAAAGCTGCCTACAAATCCCCCCTCCTATTATTTCCTTACTCAAACCCCAAAAGGCTTTCAGCCAAATCATTAAATTCAACAGAGGTGGTCAAGCTAGCACAGCTTTTCATAGAGGCCGTGAAAAGAAAGGCGTCCTTGAAGTTTAGAAGATGCCCAAGGAAAACTCCTTCAATGACATCAAAAGAACCAGTTTCCATAGCTGTCGGAGCACGAGAGCAGTGTAAGAGCACAAAAGGGGATTGGAGCACCACGACTGGCCCACTGCTCTATCACCACACAATTGGGTCACTGCAATGGGGAATTAATTATCATTGGAGAGCGGGCAGTCCATTCAGCACTAGCTGAGTTTTATTAAACGCCAATATAAATAACAAAACAACTCTTGTGGCTGTACTATTCCTACACGCCAAAGGAAGGATTATGCTGAGGATTAACATCTTAAAGTCTATGAGACTTTCTGACTCAGGACTCCGAGCTGGTAATCGTATTTGTCTGCTGTATCAGCGATTAGTGCTCTCATTCTCGCACTTTTGCTTGGATGGCCAGCGTCCCTTTTTGCAGGCAAGGAGCTGTAATACAATAGGCTGTTCTTTTCTATGCATCTTTATAATATGAGGGTGGAAAGAAAAAATAAAGCACAATCTGAGTGCCCTGCTTAATCTCAACAACTGCATGTCTAGGCTTCTATCCGATTGTTCTGGTAGAAGAAGACGGTATGTGGGAGGCACTACGACATGCTTGTTATACAACCACAGAGGTCTGGCACGTGATTTCCTACACTATTAAAGCCAGGTTATGAGCAAAAGCTTTTTTAATTAGTATGTAAAGGAAATATTTAGTTTTATACACGGTCCATTTTTAACATTTTCTTTTCAGGTATTTGGTAGTGGAAAATCGGGTTATCTTTTTTGAATTTGCAAAAATGTTGGACTCACTCGCCTTATTAGTAGATATTGTCTACAACACTTTAGTCTAGTCAGTGCTACGCAAAGTATTGATACCTAGGGATAACCATAGATATCAGAAATAAACTCCTCAGCTAGCATATTAAAGAAAAACGGATTATAAATGTTGGGTTTTTGAGTATACATTAATAATGCTGCATACAAATGCATATCTTAAAAGAAGGATTTAAATGCATTTGCACCTTGCAATTTGTGATATTAAAGTGCAGCACCATTTATAAATTAATCACTACTATGGCAAACAAAATGAATAAAGTGATGTGGCAAAGGCGGCTTTGTAATTTTTGAGCATTTTTTCCCAAGGCATTTGATACCGTTCCTCACAATAGGTTAGTCTTCAAACTAAAAGAAATTGGTCTAGATGAATATTCTTGGGTAGAACATTGGTTTAAGGAAATTGATAAAAAAGAATGGAGCATTTTAGTTACGACGAAAGGTTAGAAAATTAAAATCCTTAAGTTTTTAAAAACGGCGCCTCAGAGGGGATATGATAACATTATACAAATATATCCAGGGCCAGTACAAGCCATTATCTGGAAATCTATACATAAACAGGGCTATACATAGGACACAAGGTCACACATTTAGGCTGGAAGAAAGGAGATTTCATCTAAGGCAAAGAAAAGGTTTTTTAACAGTAAGAGCAATAAGGCTATGGAATTCTCTGCCTGAAGAGGTGGTTTTATCAGAGTCTATACAGATGTTTAAACTGCAATTGGATAAATACTTGCAAAAACATTACATAGAGAGATATAATTTCTAATTATTGGGGTAATAGCTGCTTGATCCAAGGAGACATCTGACTGCTATTTTGGGGTCAAGAAGGTTTTTTTTTCTAGTTTGTTGCAAAATTGGAAGCGCTTCATACTAGGTTTTTTGCCTTCTTTTGGATAACAGCAAAAACATATGTGAGGAAGGCTGAACTTGATGGATTTATATAAAACACAATTTTAGAAAGGAAAAGCTGATAAAAATGCTCAAATCACCAAGTGTGAGTCACTCCAAATCACACAAAGAACCATACAATACAATAATAATATAGTGAGAGCAAACTCTATACACCAGATAAAATGGATATAAAAATAGGCAATATTACCATATGGCTGCAATGTCCTAAAAATAGAAAATAAGGAACATAGTATAGCCTGTATAAAATATACAAAAAATAATAAAATGTAAAATTGTCCACTCACGTGGTACTGAGCCGTTCAGTGGCTCAGACTATAGGCGCCTTGTAAAAATATGGAGACCACAATGCTGGAAAGGCAAATCTCTGTAGGAATTCCCTTTTGTGACTAAATGGAAAGTCGAGTCAGGAAATACAGGAACAAATTTTATTCGCCAACAATCGCATATAAAATGGAATCTCTCAAATTATTGCACTAACGCGTTTCAACCTAAACGGTCTTTATCAAAGTGCTAACAGTGTTAAACAAATTAAACATTTAAATATAATTACAAAAAGGCGCGCTGTGATTTCTTCCGGTTCACTTCCGGATTTCGGCTATCCGACCTCCAACTTCCGGTCACGTTGTATTGCGTCTCTTCAAACACTTCCGGGTCAGCGGACAGTGTTTCTCTTGCGTTCCAGTACGTCTTCAATCTCAGTCGTAATTTCCGGCTTCCGGTCATGTGACCTATCACGGGATACTTTCGGGCAAAAATCATGACTCCCTTGCATTTTAATAAAGTTCCGGTCTCAAATAAAATCGAAATTTACTTCAAATGTCTTTAATTAATATGTCCATACATAAATCCATCGAGCATATTTTTTAAAATAAGAATAAATAAATCAACAAATATAAAAATGATCACTCTATCAATTATACACTATAAAAAAAGATAAAAAAATGTCTCTAAAAAGATAAAATAGAGCTCATTAACAATACAGGGATACATATATGAGGAGAGAAAAAGGGGGAGAGAAGATAATAATGGATTAAGATACATAATATAATTATAATACATCTAAAAAATATATATATTATAAAAAGGGAGTAATTTCAAAATCCACATTCAAGCCATCAGGAGTCAGGATATTGAGGTTAAACATCCACCTCATTTCTGCTTTGCTTAAAATATTCTCTTTACAACCCCCTCTCCAATGGACTTTAATTTTTTCTATACCTATAAATTGAAGTCCCTCTGGGTTACCATTATGGTGGTCTAAAAAGTGCTTCGAAACGCTGTGATTAATAAATTTTTTCTTTATATTATTAATATGTTCTCCTATTCTGACTTTCAGTTTTCTTATCGTTTTACCCACATAATGATAACCACATGGACAAGTTAAAAGGTATATAACATTGGTTGTATTGCACGTGATTAATGAATGTATTTTATATTCATCTACTGGATTATTATTCGAAGAAAAGGTCTTAATATTCCTCCTTGTAATCTTATTTAATCTGCATCCAGTACAGTCTCCACAATAATAAAAACCTATTTGTCCACCTAAAAAATTATTTATATCCTTCTTCACTTTTTTCTCCAAAAAACTTTTAGTTAAAATTTGTCTAAAATTTCGTGCTCCTCTAAAAATAAATTGGGGTCTATCTCCTAAATAAGGTAAAAGTTCTCTATCCTCCTTTAATACATGCCAGTTCTTTTTAAAAACATTGCATAAAGATCTATTATTAGTACAAAAATTGAGGATCAAAGGAATCTGTTCCTCCTTCTTTCTTTCTTTATCTTTATATTCCAGAAGTAAATCCCTATCTCTTTCTCCTATTTCGTCTCTAATATTTTTAATTAAAGTTAGATCATACCCTTTATCTACAAATTGCTGTGATAAGTTACATGATTGGTCTTGATAATCTTTAAAATCCGTGCAATTCCTCCTTAATCGGAGGAACTGGCCTTTTGGTACATTGCTAAGCCACGGTTTAAAGTGACAACTTTGTAAGTCTATAAAACTATTTACATCTACTTTCTTAAAATGGGTTTTACTTTTTATTTGGTCTGATTCTATAAAAATATCTAGGTCTAAAAAGGTGATATTTTGATTGCTTATACTGGAGGTGAGTTTAATATTCCAATCATTGGAATTTAGGAACTCTAAAAACTTAACCAAAGAATCTCTATCTCCTCTCCATATAATAAAAATATCGTCTATGTACCGCTTATAAAGGACCAAGTTCGCCCCTAAATCTACACTGGGGAGAACAAATGTTTCTTCCCAGTGAGACATAAATAGATTAGCATAACTAGGGGCGAACTTGGTCCCCATAGCGGTTCCTTGAATCTGTAAATAGAACTGTTCTTCATACCAAAAAAAATTATTTTTTAATATGATCTCTATACCTTTTAAGATAAAATCGACCTGCGGTTCATTAAAATCTCCCAATTTCTTCAAAAAATATCTAATGGCCTTACAACCCCTCTCATGAGCTATATTTGTGTATAAACTACTCACGTCACAGGTTGCCATAATGTATCCTTTTTCCCATTTTGAACTTGATGGATGCAAGTCTCTTTTCAGCTATGTAACATGCACACACATTTATACAGACATACTCACACTTATACAGTTACACATACATATTATTTATACAGTGCCAACAAATTTAAAGTGTTGTATATATATATATATATATATATATATATATATACACACATACATCCTCTACAATAACACATCTATATATATATATCTATATATCTATATATATATATATATAAATAAAACAAGAGGGGGTTGGCTGCACTCACCTTAACATGCATAAATGGGGGTGCTGCTGGGGGCCAAATAATACAATACACAAGATCCAGCGCACTCACCTATCCACTAAACAGCAACTTCAATGTTGAAAGATTTTATTTGTTTTTTAAAAACACCTAATCTAGGCAAAAATAATGGGGGTTTAGTTACATTATATGATCATACATTGCATAAGCCTGCCACAACGTCAATGTACCCCATCTTTGGCAGGTCCTACACTAACAGCCTAACAGTGGCGGCTCTAGACTTTATGAGGCCTTAGACGAAACTCAAACAAGAGGCCCCCCCACTAATACTCATAGTAAAAAACATATAGGGGTTGTATCGTGTGTATAATGAGCTGTTGTTATATTGAATGACAGGCTTGCGGTGCTGGATACAGAGAGCTAGTCTCTGTATTCAGTGTTGGGGTGAGTGTGGCACAGTTGAAGGAGAAAGTGTGACAGGGCGAGGGGAGGTGAGAGTGACAGGATGAGGGAGGGTTATGTGACAGGGTGAGTGTGGCATGGCTTGGCAGGATGAGTGACAGGATAGAAGTTAATGTGATAGGGTGAAGGGGGATGAGTTTGACAGGATTGGGGTTATGTGTTACACGGCTGGAGGAGGAAGTGTGACAAGGCGAGGGAAAGTGAGTCGGACAGGATTATGTGACAGGGTGAGTGTGGCATGGTTGGGCACAAGTGAAAGGGTTGGGGGTGAGTGTGACAGTATGAGAGAAAATGAGTGTGATAGGGTGAGTGTGGAAGAGCGAGGGCTGGTAATTGTGGTATGGATGGAGGGGGTGAGAGCGACAAGATTAGGAGAGGTTAATGTGAGCGAGGCTGGGTGAAGAAGGCATGACAGCATGTGGGGGGTGACCAGGGCCGTCTTTAACGCGGGGCAAACGGGGCAGCTGCCCCGGGCCCAGTTGCTCCTGGGGGCCCAGAGCAGCTGCTCTGTGGG
>OW240917.1:115728443-115825202 GCA_933207985.1 Pelobates cultripes | reverse complement strand
CTTAAAACCATAATAATATTATTATTATTACAATTATTATTTTTTTGCCAGCATAGTATAACCAAAGTATGCAAAACTATATAACAGGGTAAGCCATCTGTCTTTCTGTGTACTTTTTACACAGAAAGACATATTTAATGGGTTTGTGCAAGTAAAATAGTGTGTAGTGTGCGTGTTTGTGTGTGTTTTGTGTAAGCTCATTCTTCAGTTCACTTCAAAAGCACAATATACACTTTAATTGACAGAAATCTGAAATTTGTGGGTTGACTTTAAAATCTTTGAAGCCCCATCTGCAGTACACGGTGAGTTCCTTTCACCGCCACCAAGCATATGTTGATAAATGCACATTTTTAGTCATGCTTGTGTGGATAACTGCAGTGAGATAAGGGATCAATGACAGGATTTTCATTTACAGGGTCTCTTTTGGCACTAAACGCACTACAGCTCTAGAGACTGTCCCTACAGGCATGCACTGTGTAAATGCTGCCTTTTCAGAGTAAAGACAGTGTTCACATTGCTGCCTAAGTCTACCGCTAGTATCTGTCACTTGAATAGTCACTAGAAGGGCTTCCTGGGTTCGGTCCTGCAAAGATTGATGGACCGACTTTCAATGTCTCCATGGTCTGCATGCAGATGCTGAACTCTCCCCATGTGGAAGCATTGAATGATTGATGATCTCAGCTAAGGGAGGTGGGGCAGCCATTGAAGTGTAGGTAAGAATTTCTCTTCTGATATATAGTTGTTATATTTGCTGTGATAGTATAGCTCTGTGAACGTTCTGCTGCCTGCAACATCCTCCAGCATGACCGGTTTGGCAGTGGGTCAGTAATGGTGTTGGGTGGCATTTCTTTGGGGGGCCGCACAGACCTCCATGTGCTCGCCAGAGGTAGCCTGACTGCCATTAGGTACTGAGAGGAGATCCTCAAACCCTTTGTGAGACCATATGCTGGTGCTGTTGCCCCTGGGTTCCTCCTAATGCAAGACAATGCTAGACCTCATGTGGCTGGAGTGTGTCAGCAGTTCCTGCAAGACGAAGGCATTGATGCTATGGACTGGCCCGCCCGTTCCCCAGACCTGAATCCAATTGAGCACATCTGGGACATCATGTCTTGCTCCATCCACCAATGTCACGTTGCACTACAGACTGTCCAGGAGTTGGCAGATGCTTTAGTCCAGGTCTTGGAGGAGATCCCTCAAGAGACCATCCGCCACCTCATCAGGAGCATACACAGGCGTTTTAGGGAGGTCATACAGGCACGTGGAGGCCACACACATTTTGACTTGTTTTAAGGACATTACATTAAATTTGGATCAGCCTGTACTTTGTTTTTCCACTTTAAAATTGAGTGTGACTCTAAATCCAGACCTCCATGGGTTGAAAAATTTGATTTCCTTTTTTTAATTTTTGTGTGATTTTGTTGTCAGCACATTCAGCTATGTAAAGAACAAAGTATTTCAGAAGAATATTTAATTCATTCAGATCTAGGATGTGTTATTTTTGTATTCACTTTATTTTTTTGAGCAGTGTATATCAGTCAGTAGGTTGCCCACTTTACCCTAAAAAGTCTGCACTTGTGGGCATTCCCACCACATGTGAATGTAGGCACCAACAAAGGTCGTCTGTGGATTTTGTCATATAATATAGTTTTACCGGGGTAACGTACCATCAAATCATAGTTTTGAAAGATTGTTCCTGTTCAGTGACACAAATCGATGATATTTTATTGGCTTCACAGATATCCACCAATTTTAACCCCTCCAGGACCTCTCCTAAATCATCTTCCCATTAGTCTGTGTAAGGTAACTCTCCTATTTCCTGACTATTAAAGCATTTGTGTGCAAATAAAGATGTGGTGTGTGTATATACAGTATGTGTGCGTGTGTATGTGTGTATATATATCAGGACTCGACAAATCCCAGGCCCGATCCGCCTCTAAGGTAGATGAGTGGAGGCGGGCGGGCAGCCTACTCGTGAAGAGCATTGGCATTCGAGTGAACGGCCTACTCGTGAAGAGCGGGTGGGCGGCCTGCTCAGGAGGATTGAGGCAGGCGGGCCTGGGAGCTGTAACTTGCTCTGCTACCTCATGCGCCCTGTGTGTGTGTGTTTGTGAGTGAGTGTGACTGTCAGTGTGTCTGTCTGTGTTTCTGTCAGTGTGTATCAACTCAGTATGTGTGTGTCTGTTTAGGTGACCAGTCCCCCTCCAATCACATAAGAAACTGTTTTTTACTCACATTTTTTTTTCCACATGGTGCTGGTATCACCGTAGCTGACCCTGCCTCTATGACTGCCATCATCAATCTTGATGATCTCAGTCAATCCAAGGATTTCCCATAGGAAAACAATGGGAGGCTATTGTGCATGTGTGGCAAAACACGATAATGTGCCAGTCAGCATCTCCTCATAGAGATGCATTGAATCAAAGTACCTCTATAGGGAATTTTCTGCGCCTCTATGCAGAGCGTGGAGATGCTAACCGTAGGTTCTGCACACTTTGCAGCACTGACCCAGGAAGCTCCTGTAGAGGCCATCTGAGTGACTGTCACTAGAAGTGTTACTAGGCAACAATACAAATACTGCCTTTTCTCTGAAGAGCCATGGTTTGCATTGAAAAGTGTGCAAGGACAGGATCCTAACTGAAAACTCCTAACCCTAATCCTTACCCAACCCTAACTCAGACCCTACCCCTATTCCTAACCCTACCCTACCTTTAACCCTACTCCTAGCCAAACCCTAACCCTACTCCTAACCCTGCCCTAACCCTGACCATACTCCTAACCCAACCCTAACCCTACCTCAACCCCAATCCTACCCCTACCTGTTTTGCCACTTTTCAGAAGTCAGAAGCCCTTGAGCACTTCCGAAATTCAGCAATTCTGTTCGATCCGGCACTTCCGAAATTCGGCCATTCGGAAGCATCCGAATGTCCGAAATTCGTCCGAATTTCCATTTGGACCGAACCGAATTGCACATGTCTAGTTAGAAAAATGAGTTACTTACCTTTGTGTATATTCCAAGAAACGGCATACTCAGGGATTTGTACTTCAATCAATTGTTGCTATTTATTCAGCTATTCCATTATTATTATTATTATTAATAATATATTTATATAGCGCCAACAAATTACGTAGCGCTTTACAATGGGTGGACTAACAAACATGTAATTGTAACCAGACAAGTTTGATGCACAAAAACAGAGAGGTTGAGGGTCCTTCTCAATAAGCTTACATGCTAGAGAGAGTAAGGTAAAGTGACACAAAAGGTAAGGGAAGTATTAGGGAAGTAGATTGGTAGAATAGTATTCAATGAAGACTTAGTGAGGGTTTTTTGGAGCCATTAACAGTTTAATTAATATGCTTTTGTAAAAAAAAACTGAGTTTTAATGATTTTTTTGAATGAGTGGAGACTGGGTGAGCATCTAATGTAAAAGGGAAGGGAGTTCCACAGGAACGGCGCAGCCCTAGAGAAGTCTTCAAGGCGAGCATCAGAGGTGGGAGTACGAACAGAGGCTAGGCGCAGGTCCTCGGCAGAGTGTAGGGGCGTAGATGGGACATATCGTGTATTAGGGAGGATAGATAGCTGGGAGTAGCATTATGTAGAGATTTGAAAGCAAGAACCAGAATTTTATATTGAGCCCTATATCTTATGGGAAGCCAATGCAGAGACTGATGTAAGGGGTGAGGAGTCATAGTCCTGTATATACACATGTGCTAAACATCTTGGAGAACTAACACCAATTATTCTGAGGATTTAGGCAGCTTCATAGCTTCAGTTGCTTCTGTCTCTTCATGTAATCCCGGACAGACTCAATGGTGTTGAGATCAAAGCTGTGTGTGTGTCATATCATCAATCCTAGTTCTTCTTTGCACTGAATATTTTAATGAATTTGGCTGTATGTCTGGGGTGGTTATCATTATTAAATACACTTTGGTTCAATCAGATGACTGCCTCCCTGTTGTTACTGGTGTTACGGTATGATGGATTAATATCTGCCTGTACTTCTCAGCATTGATGAGACCATTGATTTTAACCAAACCCCAAACTCTAATTGAAGAATTGCAGCCCTAAACTAGCAAGTATCCTCCACCATGCTTCACTGTTGCTTGTACACATTCATTCTTGTACTGGTTTTGAGCAGTTCAGCAAAAATCCCCCTCCTGCTACAACCAAATATTGGAAACTGACTCATCATTCCAGAGTACCTGCTGCCATTTATCTGCACCCCAGTTCTTATGTTTCTGTGCATAGTTGAGATGCTTGGCCTTGTTTAAAAGTCAGAGATATGGCTTTTTGGATGTCAGTGTTCCATTCAAGGGACACAGTAGGCATCCAGACTACTTCATCTCATTGAAGTGGTCTGACTGCAGTGTCCCTATACCCCTTAGTCCTGCAATGTAAAACGTTTTTACATTGCAGTACTAAGACAGCCTAGTGTTTACAGGACTTTGGATCTCTTAAAAGATGCTGGACATCCTCACGCTCTGCAAGAGGACAATGCTTTCCTATGGGGAGGGCCCAATGCCCCAAGTCTGCCCACATGACCCGCCCCCAAATCCACCCACAGGGCCCATCTTAAGTCCACCCACAAGGATGAAGTGTGTGTGTGTACTGAATTTGTTTGTGTGTGTAGTGGCTATAGAATGTGTAAAGTGGATACGCTGTGTATAGTGGATTCAGATTGTATGTTTGTGTAATGGACACAGTGTGTGTGTGTGTGTGTGTGTATAGTGGATGTATTGTGTGTATAGTGAATGCACTGTGTGTGTTTGTGTACTGGATGTAGTATGTGAATAGTGAATGCAGATTGCGTGTTTGTGTAGTGGATGTAGTGTGTGTGTGTATATAGTGAATACAGTGTGTCTGTGTAGTGGATATAGTGTTTGTGTGTATAGTAAATGCAGAGTGTGTGTTTGTGTAGTGGATAAAGTGTTTGTGTGTACAGTAAATGCAGAGTGTCTGTTTGTGTAGTGGATAAAGTGTTTGTGTGTACAGTAAATGCAGTGTGTGTGTTTGTGTAGTGGAAGTAGTATGTATATAGTGACTGCAGAGTGTATGTGTAGTGGATGTAGTGTGTGTATAGAGAATGCAGAGTGTGTGTTTGTGTAGTGGATGCTGTGTGTGTGTGTGTGTGTGTGTAGTGGATGATGTGTGTAGTGGATGCAGTTTGTGTGTTTATGGTGTGTTTATGTGGTGGATGATGTGTGTGGTTGTGTAGTGGATGATTTGTGTGTTTATTTGTGGGGGATGATGTGTGTGGTTGTGTAGTGGAGGATGTGTATGGTTGTGTAGTGGAGGATGTGTATGGTTGTGTAGTGGATGCAGTGTGTCTGTTTATGTGGTGGATGATGTGTGTGGTTGTTTAGTGGATGATGTGTATGGTTGTTTAGTGGATGATGTGTGTGGTTGTGTAGTGGATGATGTGTGTGTGTGGTTGTGTAGTGGATGTAGTTTATCTGTATATGTGGTGGATGATGTGTGTGGTTGTTTGGTGGATGATGTGTGTGGTTGTTTGGTGGATGATGTGTGTGGTTGTTTGGTGGATGATGTGTGTGGTTGTTTGGTGGATGATGTGTGTGGTTGTTTAGTGGATGATGTGTGTGGTTGTGTAATGGATGCAGTTTGTCTGTTTATGTGGTGGATGTTGTGTAGTGGATGCAGTTTGATGATGTATATGTGTGGTGGATGTGTGACATGCTGCTGGAAGGTATTTTTTTTTTATGTTGAATTTTTATTACAATAATAATAAAAAAAAACGATGTATTCCCCCCTCCCTGCCTCTTACCTGTAGCCAGGGAGGGGGGACACTGGATTCCCTGGTTGTCCCGTGGCTCCGCTTGTTGGGCCAGCAAGGAGGAGCCCAGCAGACTCCCATCATGGTTGTCACCCCCTGATGGCGGCCATGAGTACAGCTAGGATCCACTGTTCCCTACAACACGAGTTGAGTTGCTAGTTGAGGGTAAAACTAACTGGCTTTAATGGCACTCATGCATAGCAATTTATACAATTTATCAGGCCAAAGGACAACCCCGTTGGATCTGATGGTACACTGGACAATGCAATGTCCCAACCAATGAGAGAAAAGGGCATCTTTTGAACATACTCCCCCCCCCTAGCTTGGAGATAATTGGTTTCAACGGTTACACTAACCTAATTATCTCTAAACGCATGAAAATACCACATTTTATTACCCACATGAAAATAACATAAAAATGCATAACTTTTACGAAAATTGCCCATTCGACCATTCTCTGGATAGCTCAGATCTGAGCGCACAAGATATACGAATGGTGCTCAGATCTCACGAATGGCCTGTAAGAGTCATAATATTCGCATGGTTTTTGTGCGAACGGAGGCAACAACCAGCACCTCAGCGGGATTCGTGTAAACCATCAGCCGATTACAGTTCCAGGGATTTTACTCTCAAGTCCCGCTGAACACTCGATGACAAAAAGATGGCCGCCGCCTCGTGTTCGGCATATGAACGGCGGCCACCTTGGTGTAAATACTTAGATTGCGGTTAACCACAGAAACCACAACTTAATTGGTGACACACGCCAGGGTCTACGTGGTCGTCGTTCAACAGTACTTTCGTGCATGGTTTGGTATTCCATTCGGGCAATTGTGCGCGAACGGTGACCACCCTGATAACCACTAACCACAACTCCCGGGCGGTTAATTGCCTGCACACTCCTGTAGCAGGGTGGTCGTCTGTTCGTTAGTTCTTTCGGCGGTTTCGAGGTCAACAAGGTTAACTAGCGGCACACGCCAAGGGCCGGGTGGTCGGTCATTCGTATATATGAATGGCTTGCAGAATGGGTTCGTATGAAACAAAGTAGCAAGGTGAAACAAAAATAACTCTATGTATCCGACAGAGGGGATCTCTGTAACAATAAATAGTTGATTTTTCACTAACTATGGAATATTGTGGAACTGACAACGGAATTTCCATTTTGGACCAATATTTAAGTTGTAGAATGTTTCTAATTTGGCTATTTATGGCCTCCAATTTGAAATTTTTGCCAGTTTTGTAAAGTTTAGTGAATAAACCATGTGTGTGTGTTTTGTGTATGTTTGACTGTGTGGATTGTGAGTGTAGGTGGTAGTTTATGTACCTAGTACCACTGCGGATGTATTTATGTATATGCATAAAGTGTTACTGAAACCATATGTGTGCATCTGTTTGTAGTATTATTATTATTTTTATTTTATTATTTATATAGCGCCAGCAAATACTGTAGCGCTGTACAATGGGTATCTGAATGTATGAATTCAATAACACATTTGAGTGGGTGAATGCAAGAGTGCTTTTGTGTGTTGTGCAAAATTGTCCATTCATGTGTAATGTTTGTAAATGCAGAGTGTCTCGGTGTGTGGAACAAGGGTTGTGTAATGTGTGGAATGTGGAAGGGAGTGCTCGGGTATATATTAAAAAATGTTATCAGTTTGTTTAAATGTAGGGGTAATATTTCTATAGCATGTCAGTGTGTGCAAATACAAAAGTGTATTTCAGCAGTTATTTGATTGTGTCAGTGTGTGTGTGTGTGTGAATGCAGGAGTTTATTTGTGAAGAGTGTTAAGCTATGTTGATCAATGTGAGTGTGAGTAATAACTAGATATAGTTTGCATACATGAAGAGCATGAGTTGTGGGATGCACGTGTGTGTTTTTTTAAAATTGTATTTATTTCTGTTTTCTCCATTTTCCAACACACTGACACATATACACACACCAACACAAAGATACACACACTGACACATGTACAGACTTGGACAAATACACACACCTTGACACATACACACACACACTCACTCAGATACACACACTGACACATACACACACACTGACATATATATATATACACACACACAGAGATACATACACACACACACAGATATACACACTGGCACATACACACACTGACACATACCTGATGGGGCCCCCCAGTGTACTGGCCCCGGTGTAGGTACACCGACGGTCGTTCTGGCTCTGCCAGCCCCAACACTTTGTCTGCAGTGCATGCCAAGCTGTGTGGACAGCGTAGATGAGAGAGAATTCCGCTCTTATTTCAGGAGTAGGCCTCCAAAAGCTTTGGTCCCTAGGTCAGTGACTGAATTGCCATAGTTCTTAATCCGCCCCTGGGTGCACTCGGGACCCACTGATTTCTGCATGTTCTGGTTTCATTGCACTGCTAAACATCTTTCATTTGTGAAGGGAAGTACACATGATGTGTCTTTCAGTTGACTTGGCCAACCACTAAATCTGTAGTCCTCATTGTTACCTGTGTCTTGCCATGGTGTATGCCTTTTGACATTAAACTGACTTCAGCAACCTTAACCTTTTTAGCATAGTTTGGCTGTTCCTCACAGAATTATATTCCTCCTACAAAGCTGTTTCTCTTTCCCTTAATGATTTTTATTTCAGCCTACCTATTAAATTGATGATCATTTGATGATTCATAGGTATGCTCCCCCTCGGTCTCTCCGCTCTACTGGTGACCTTCTCCTGTCTGCTGGTCACACCCTTACTGCAAATTCACACCTGCAAGACTTCTCACGGGCGGCTCCTTTCCTTTGGAACAGCCTGCCTACACCTGTCATACTTTCCCCTAGTCTTCAATCCTAACCGGCGCCACAGTTAGGGGAATTAGGCATTCGCCTAGGGCGCAAGCCTGCTGGGGGCGCCCACCGGGGTATTTCCAGGTGGGCTCCCTCTGTCTGGGGCCACAGCGCTGGGCCAATCCTAAAGGCGCCCAAAGGTGGGGGCGCTGAGAGGAGCCCTGTCACAGAGGGGCAAGGAGGTGTCCATCTGGCTACCTCTGGGCGCCCCTGAAGCTGTGCTAGGTAAGGCAGAGCAGGCACCTGCTTACCTTGATGGCAGGTGCCTGCTCTGCCAACAAATGCCGGTGACCTGTCCTGAGGAGAGGGGGGCAGAGAAGCCAGGCAGCGAGGGAGGCTGTTCTTGCAGCCTCTCACTCCTCCCTCGCGCACCCTCTGTGATGCGGGGAGCCGGAATATGACGTAATTCCAGCCCCGGCATACTAAAACGCATCGGGAGGAGTAAAGAGCTGCCCCACACTGGACTCCAGGGAGGTGAGTGTTTGACTGTCACTGAGCGTGTGTGTGTCAGTGAGAGGCTGCTTGTGTGTGTGTGTGTTTGTCAGTGAGTGAGTATGTATGTCAGTGAGTGTGTGTGTGTGTGTGTGTCTGTCAGTGAGTGAGTGTTTGTGTGTCTGTCAATGAGTGCGTGTATGTCTATCAGTAAGTGTCTGTATGTTTGTCTGTCAGTGAGTGTCTGTGTGTGTGTCTGTCAATGAGTGTTTGTGTCTGCCAGTGTGTGTCAGTCCGTGAGTGAGTGACATGAGGGGGCGGCAAAATAAATCCTTGCCTGGGGCGGCAGAAATCCTTGCACTGGCCCAGTCTTCAATCCTTTAAGACGTCCCTCAAAACCCATCTTTTCAGGAAAGCTTATGGCCTCCAAGAGTAACTTCTATCTCTCAAACCTTCCTCTTGTGCCACACTCCACTCTCACCTCCAGTTCTGCTACTTTCCTACCACGCCTATTTGCTGTCTCTCTCAATATCCTTCCTATTGTTTTTTTATACCCCACCTCCTCTAGATTGTAAGCTCGTTTGAGCAGGGTCCTCAACTACCTATTGTTCCTGTTACATTTTGTTATTGTCACATTTGGTAAATTCTCCTTTTATTGTAAAGTGCTGCGGAATAAGCTGGCGCTATATAAATACCAATAATAATAATAATTAGCATGTTTGTTATAATTGTTATTAGAACTTTAAGATTGAATTAGTCCTGTCTGTTAGGAAAAAATAAACTTTTTAAATGATTTATCTACAGAAGTAACCAATAAATTCCATGGGAATTTTTGCAGGTAAATATTTTGTAAAAAATCTAACTGATTGGAATAATTTCGAGAAAATTTCCAACTTTGCGTAAGTGCTCATTAGGTGTATAAGGCTTACCTTATGTCAAATCAGCCGAGATACTACTTATTTCGATATGATCATAACCAACCATGCAATCAAATGTTTAATAAACTAGTGGCAAGTCTTTTCAGAGGAATTATATTTCTGTATCTATTCTTTTATTGTGTTGAACAGCTCAAGCACCCTGCTGTAATTTCACACACGTCTCTAATAAAGCCTTATAGAAGTTGCCATGTGTTTTCATGTACTTTTTCTCCATTATCTATCCCCGGCTTGAGGCTTGCATATAATTGATGATTCTTTAGTTAATCATCTCTTTTCCTCTTTTGTTCGGCAGGTACCTCACCCTTGAAAAATCCTTTTTATTTAGAATGTGTGTCTTCTCCTAGGTCATTGATCACAGTGCACCAAGGGATACTTGATTCACAGTCAAGTGGGAAACAGTCGTCATGAATAATCAAGAGGTTGTGGCTGTGCTAGAAGAGTGCAAGCAAAAGCTTGAATCGCTTGATTCAGAGGTGTCAAAGCCGTCTGAGGAAGAGAAGAATGACCACCAGTGGTGCAAAGGTGAGAACCTTATGTGAGGCACAGGACTGCCAGCAGGTTCCTTCTCAGCTTCTGCGTCCCAATCGCATGTCCTTGTCCCTGCTCTATTTTTCTTCTTTTGGCAGGCGAGAGCGAGTGAGCTGTTGGGTTTTGAGGTATGAATGGGATCTGGTCTGTAGGCAATGAAGGAAGCTCACTTTGTTGTGAGTGAATTGCTGTCACTTTTAATTTTCAGGCCCCAGTAAACCCAGGCAGAGTAGCATTTATTCTTGCAAGCAGAACAATGAGCAAAAGTTTGACGGCAGGTGACATACTTTTTGAATATCAGAAAAGATGGAGAATAGGCTATTAACGCAGTCTGTTATGTATGAATCTGTTTATCCATCAATGGGTTAAGAATTTCAATTTAATGACTCTACTTGCTAATTTGTTTTTGCATGAGTTATTCCAAACAGTTGCTGATAACAATATATATTTTTTTTTTATTCTAAGAATTAAACAAACCAGAAATGAATAGAAAATCACTCCTAATGATATTAGTAGTAGCTTTTGGCCTTTTGTAATTTCCTGCTAATGATGTTAGAGTATCAAGGGAAATACACTATTTATGATCAATTAAGACTTGTGTGCATTAATATTTTTATTTTAAGGTGCCAATTAAAAAAAATAGAAGATCAGTTAGACTTTATGATATAAAGCATTACTAGTAAGACCACTAAATGTACACCAATATTCGACAGTAGAACTTTGCAATGTTCGTAAGGCACTCAATACAAAACTATGAATGGTGCCAGTTTGAATCCTATACGAAGAAAAAAAAATCATTTTGTAGATATAAAACGGCATAACTACTTAATTTAAATACTTAAAAGCATTTTTTAAATAACCATTAGTAATATTATTTATTCTACATATTGCAAATAGTTTTTTATGGATACTCGTGTGAACCAACCCTCCATATCCTGCTTTCTGCACTTATTGTTAAGTGGATTGCAAAGTTTTAAAAAGAGCAGGCAGTCAGGAATAGGTCAGGTAAGAAAAGTATAGTCTTGGAAAATTAGACTGGACTTGTGAGTACACAGATGATTTTAACGTCTTAGGAATGGCATAGTATTCAGTGATGTCACACGCCATGGAAGATCATGGTGCTGTATTGTGTACAAGGCCACATCCCTGCTGGCAACAGAGAGATCAAAGAATCATTTGACAGCGCCTTTCCCTCTCCTTTTTGTACCTTGCAGGGGGGATTGACATGCTGGACACTGGTGGTCAGAGCCGGACTGGGAAAAAAATTGGTCCCGGGCATTTTTTAATTACAGCGGCCTACTAAAAAGGGGGCCGGGCCACATAGGGTGTGTTTTGTCATCACCAATGACAAGCACGCCCCATCACAAAGTGAGCATGGTTCAATGCTCTTCCAGGGCACACCATGCGCAGAGCTCTGCTGAAGAGCTCTAGCATGAGAAAAAGACCCTTTATCTGTTCTGAAAGACCCTTTATCTGTTCTGCACAGCGCAAGCAAATTTAATAACATGCTTGCACTGTGTTTGCTTGAAATTTGTCTCTGGTGTCTCCGTAGATGGGATATCAGGAGACAAAAATGCCAGGAAAGAGTATTGTGCAGTGTGTGTGCAAGAGGGGTGTAGTGTGTGTGTGAAGGGTGTAGTGTGTGTTGTGCATGAGTGATAGGTGCTGTGTTTGCGTGAGGGTGCTATGTAGGTAAGGGTGCTGTGTATATGAGGGGTGCAGTGTCTTTGTATGCTGTGTTTGTGTGATGGGTGCTGTATTTGTGTGAGGGTGCTATGTGTGTGTGTGTGAGTAAGGGTGCTGTGAGTGTCAGGGGTGCTGTGTGTATTAGGGGTGTAGTGTGTGTGCAAGAGGAGTGCAGTGTGTGTGTGTGAGGGTGCTGTGTGTGAGGGGTGCAGTGTGTGTGTGCTGTGTCTGAGTGCTGGGTGCTGTGTTGGGTGAGGGTGCTTTGAGTGCCAGGTGTGCTGTGAGTGTCAGGGATGGTGTGTGTGTGTGTGTGAGAGGGTGCTGTGAGTGTCAAGGGTGCAGTGGGTGTGTTTGTGAGTGAGGATGCTGTGAGTGTCGGGGTGCAGTGTGTGTGTGTTTGTGAGTGAGGATATTGTGATTGTCAGAGGTGCAGTATGTGTGTGTGAGTGAGGGTGATGTGAGTGTCATGGGTGCAGTGTGTGTGTGTGTGTGTGAGTGATTATATCTCTTCTTACCTTTAGCCTGGGAGGGTGGATTGTGCTGGTGGTGCTAGTGGTGAGTGAACCTGTGGTGCTAGAGTTCACTCTCCATGGCAACGTTCCGGGTCTTGCAAGAGGAACTCGGCGGAGCTGCAAGTTAGAGCTCCTCCGGGTTCCTCTCCTGTCTCCCTCCCTCTCTCCCCCGCCGGTGGGGCGGTGAGGGAGATCTTTGATTTCCCCACCGGACCGTCATGGAACACAGCGGGGCCGGCGCTCGAATAGTGCCAGCCCTGCATAGACCGGCAGGGGGATTCCCTGCCAGCCTCGGCCCATGGCCACCGTGGTGTGCCCGATGGCCAGTCCGGGCATGCTGATGGTCCAGTGTGCGGGATATCCAGGGTTAGACATTACAATCTCTTGTGGTCCTGTGTGCTGGTAATACCAGTTGGGAAATCTTGCAGTCTCTGGTCTGCAACTCTGCCGGGTGCAGACCACATAACCATTTCAGCATGCGGTAGTTCTTATTGTGCCAAGAGTGTCCACACACAGAGACACACAAAATTGGCTATTCTTGATTCTGAAATAATATTAAACCTAAAAATGACATATCCACACACTTTACTACCCAGACACACATAGACACACTAATAATGCAGACATACCATACACACACACTAAAATTACAAATATAAAAATGGTTATTTTTTTAGAGAGAAAAAAAATCACTGTTATGTTGACGTTAAGCAAATAAAATGTATCTGTTCTCTCTCATTCCATTCTCAGATTGCCTGTCTAAAACTCCTGCAATAAATCATCCTGTCTTTCTCTCCATGCTGTTACTGCTGTTCTTACCCTGCCCCTTCTCCCTCCTTCCTCTTGCAGACTTTGCTTTCCCTTAGGCTGAAGCAGGAGAGACACCCTAAGGAGCGTTTCCCTGATAAGACATGCCGAGAACAGCCTTCTTATATCTGTGCTGATTGGCACAGACTGAATTGACTGACAGGAGGCAGGAAGGGGTGTTTTTTAATCTTTGTTTTAGAGAAATCTAGACATTTGCTAGTGACATGGATAGCATAATGCATAGATTTAAAAAAAATCTATAATTTAAGATTAAGTTGTTTTTGTTATAAAAGGTCATCTTTAAGCCCCAGGTGTTTCTATCATCTAGCCATGATGGCCAGGGCAGAAAAGTGGCAATTTTAATTTGCAGGGGTTAAATTTCACCTACAGCAAGAGGATATTTTGACCAGTGCATGTATCTATCTATCTATTTAAAAATACAGCAAATTTTGCACTCATATTCTTTCCCAGTGTTGTACTTTTCCCAAAGTGCCACTGTCACTGGCCTAATCCACAGCAAACTTGAAAGAGAGCACTTGGGAGTAATCACAACTAATCTTCAGTATGAGTAGTGCAACCACCGGAGCAAAGGACAGAGGACAATAAGAAAAAAAGTTAAATCTATAAGATAAATGTAAAATAAATATTAACTGCTCCTGAATGCCTGTTACTAGGAATTGTGCACTACATGAAATAATGGAGCAAAAAAAGGCAGGTTTGCAACATAGTATTTTTTTCTACGTAGTATAATAAGCATTGTGAAAGCACAATATTAATGAGAGATCTAGGTGCAATTTATAAGCATAATAGCAATCTAGTGGGTTAGCAATTTGTATCCCAAGTTATAACTTTACTATTAAAAAGTGCTACAAATACCCATAATTATACATAGCATGTCTATACGTGTCTCAGGCCGAGAACAAATCAGTAATCTCTCGCAATCATACTTAAAGGACCACTATAGTGCCAGGAAAACAAACTCGTTTTCCTGGCGCTATAGTATTAATAGGTCCCCCCACCTTCATGGCCCCCTCCCGCCAGGCTGAAGGGAGAGGAAGGGGTTAAATCACTTACCTTTCTCCAGCGCCAGGCTCCCTCGGCACTGGGGACTCTCCTCCTCCTTCGGACGTCATCGGCTGAATGCGCATGCGCGGCAAGAACCGTGCGCGCTTTCAGTCAGTTCATAGGAAAGCATTCTCAATGCCTTCCTATGGACGCTGGCGTCTTCTCACTGTGAAAATCACAGTGAGAAGCGCCTCTAGCAGCTGTCAATGAGACAGCCACTAGAGGCTGGATTAACCCGTATGTAACTCTGAAACTGCTATGTTTACAGCAGGCAGGGTCAACCCTAGATGGACCTGGCACCCATTAAGCTGAAGTGGTCTGGGTGCCTATAGTGGTCCTTTAACTACTGTACCAGTAGTAAGCAGTGTAGTGTTTTTTTGTTTTGTTTTTGTTGAGTCCCTGGGAAGACAGGGTATCGAAGGTAAAAATCCATATATGAGGCCCTAGTCTTGGTTGTGGTTGAACCATTGTACAGCGCTATGGAATTTGCTGGCGCTATATAAATAAAAAAGTATTAATAATAATATGGTTACTTGTCAGTCGTCGATCTCAGGTTGAGGTGCATGTTGTCATTGACCTCTGTTTTATATATTTCCTTACACCTTTGTCATCAGGACTTACTTGGAAACCAGAATAATCTGAATGTACCTTTCCTGGTTAAATACTTTGTTATTATTATTATTTATATGCTGATTCTGTTTGATAGCTTGGTTCATGATAAAAGTCTGAATCGGACTTTGTTTATATGGACTGAAACATCGATTTCTTAGTCTAAAGCGTGGGGGGGAAAAGCAGTGGAAACAATCTAATTTAGAGTTCAAGTGCTCTCCTTAAAGTTTGATATAGATATATATATATATGTATATATATATATATAAAATCTCATACAATATTTTTGTCAGGTTACATTGGGTGGTCTGTTTGTAGAGTGCATTGGGATAAGAGAATTCTACAGACAATGAATGCCATAATGAACAAAGAATACATCATTTCTTAAAGCCTATTTTAATTTGCCAACCACTGAATAAGATAGTACTTGTGCTTCAACCTGGAATATACGAATTTCAACAGGTTAGTTCCAGATAAGGTGAATCCATAATCGCAAGATTAGACACAGTTATTCAGGTGAAAAGCTTTAGAATGGTAGAAATGATCAGAGAAAAGGATTAGTGATTGCCTTCAAGAGAGCGAAGGGAACAGCAAGTCTGTGAAAATTGTATTAAGTGATTCAGTAATAGCATTCACTAATTCAGACTTTAACGTTTAAATATAAAAACAATCCTGTGCAGACATTCATTAAATCGAATGAATACAAATAACTAACCTTGACATTTTAAAATTAAAAATGTAGATCCAACATACAACTATATGTTCCAGGGTTCAATATAACTTCCCAATAAAGTTTTTAACAATGTTTCCTGGGTCTACATATCCTCAGTAAAAATATGTACGCTGCTCCAATTTTCGCTTTGAAGAGTTCTTTATTATCGCACCATTCCTATTTTATTGTATTTTCATCCCTTCGCTTGTAAACGAAATATAATTTTTATTAGAGTGATGTAACTCGATTTAAGCGTAGTAGTAACAATATTTAACCAAAAGGTACAATACAGCATATGAAGAGCTGTTATCATGTAGTATACATGCCATCGTTCCCTTAATTGTCATTACACTGCACTCCTGCTTACCGTGTTCCAATATTTTTGACAGATTATGAAGAAATTAAGTGTTTTTATTTTGATGTCTTAAACAGAGGAGGTGGTCTTAATGCACTCTTTTATTTGTTATATAGATTAAAAAAGGTTAGAAAAACAGAGAGGCTGCATTTAAAAGGGGCAGAAAGTGTTCTGTTCTAAAAAGTGGTGCAAAAATAAAAAAATATATATATTTTACCCCACTTTTTCAGGGTTATTTACTGAACAGCAGATTTTGTACCCTCAAACCAATCTGCAGCAATCACCCGGATGCATTTTGTGTATGGATTAAAATCCATGCTTTCGCATTCAAGTTTTATATAAAGTATGGGATTCAGAAAATTCATAGAGCACTGATTTGAACACAATTTTAAAAAGCAAAGAAACAAATGCATCCGGCATTTCACTTGATTTTTTTGCAACTGAATGGGAATTTTAAGTATTACTTGCCCGCTGGCAGTGCCAACATCTAGCAAGGAAATCTGTAAAAAAAAAAATATATATATATATATATATTGGTGGCGCAAGGGTTAATTTGGTGGTTGCTAGCCAGCACCAACATTAAAAAAGTAAAATAAATAAATTAATAAACCCATAGTTCTATAACAGAGGTTTACAACCTTCAGCAATCTCTATTATTAATAAATGATTGCTAAGTTGAGTAACATTTTTTTCTGGGATATGGTATGAGCAATTCAGCATTAAAGAATCTGGTTGAAGCAAACAATAGCTTATTTTACAAGCTCTGTTGAATGCTGAAAAACTGTTTGTCCACTTTAACAGGATGATCTGTTATACAGATGCCTTTCTAATCAATAATGAAAGATGCTGGTTTTCAAACTAATTAGTAGACCCAGTCAGGTTATACAATAGGGACAAGAGATTGACTATGTAATAATGTATAACCAACGTATTGACTAGTCTAGAACACATAAATGCACATTAACTAAAAAGAATTATGAAATCCATAGTTTATAGTGTTTTATGAATAATTAATCAATCCCCGCCATGTATAACTATGAGAGAAGCATGCCTCTTGCCATCTTTGTACTGTGGAACATAATGCTGAATTAATTCTTGTTCATTACCCGGCACTTTACCAATTAAGCCAGTCTTTTATATATGCTGATGACGGAATTAATGGCTTGGTTTGGAGATTCCGCTTCATGGCACAGATTTAGGGCAGTTGAGCGTGTTCTTCTAAAGCAGGTGTCTTTTTTTCTTACTAGGCCTTAACGTTCACATTGTGATAACGGACTAGTGAAAAAAAGACACAGAGCCTACAATGCTCCAGCTTTAGTTAGTCACTGGGGACTGAAAACTGAAAAACCTTTTGTTTTTCTCTTCTATCACCCACCCTCCCATTTTTATGACTAATTCAATATTAATTACCATTGTCAAACCCAATTTTCTGCCACTGATTTCTGTGAAGGTTTGTGAAGTTGCACGTGAAATCTGTAAATAACTATAAATTAGAAAGCACAGCTATTTTGCAATATGAGTATGTTTTATATATAAACAAATATAATAACGGTGTCATCTTTTATTCATATAGTACATGATTGAAGAGAAGCTTTATAAAACAATAATACAACTATTTACAGACACATGCATTGTATTAATAACTTAAAAAATTATTAGCAATATTGAAAAAAAATAATAATTTTGCAACAAAATTCTTAATGTTCTAGGGATATTTTGAGCATTTACCCTCCTCTTACCCATTGTTTCCTGATAATTCACCACTTATGAAATAAGTTTTTTTAAAAAAGCCACATTTGAGCAACCAAAGTGACAGTCTCCGTCTATATGTTCAAGACACAGGTAATATAAGTAGACATATTTTAAGATTTAAAACATTAACACAAAATAGGTTATTTATGTACTAATGATTAATGTCAATGTTTGTATGCACTAATGATTAATGTCAATGCTTGCTATACGTGACTGGGTGAATTTGACCTTTCGTTGTTGTTATTATTATTATTTATAGAGCGCCAACTTATTCTGCAGCACTTTACAATATTATGAAACGGAGCAATTTAACAATAAATGAGACAATCACAAAATGATTCAGGAACAATAGGTTGTGATGAGGACACTGCTCAAACAACCTTATACAGTCCTGAGTGATTAGCTATTACAGCTATTGTGTTATCTCAGATTTAGACATTAGAGTCATAGGCAGTCAACTCATTCTTTCATATTTGATTTATAATCTAATAAGATTGAGTAGGGTAAAATAAAATCTGTATTGCTTGACAGTTAATCTCAAACGCTGGATAAATACTTCAATATTGTCATTATTATTATTATATTCTAACCTATCTTTTTGTGTTCTGTATTGCTTGCGAGCCAGGCACTCTTACATTGGTTTGGGCAAATATATTTTTATCATGACCATACTGGAAAGCTGTCTCTCACGAATGAGTAAATGTATTAGGCCATCAAGGCAGATTTAAATAATCTTCTAACCTTAACAAGAGTGGGGTGATAGTGTGTTGGAGTGGGGCGATAAAGTGTGGGAGGGGGGTGATACTGTGAGGAAGGGGATGATGGTGTGTGGGAGGGGGTAATACCGTGAGGGAGGGGGTGATTCTGTGAGGGAGGAGATATACTGTGAGAGAGGTGGGTGATAATGTCAGGGAGCGTGGTCATGGTGTGAAGGAGGGGGTAATACCGGGAGGGAGAAGGGTAATACTGTAAGTGGGGAAATACTGTGAGGGATAGTGTCAGAGAAGGGGGCTACTGGGGTGGGGGGTGTTAATGCACGAGGGGGGATACTTTGATGGGAGGGTAATACTGTGTGATGGATGCTTGGGGGTTGATAGTGTGAGGGAGGGTATGCTGTGAGGGAGGGGGAATACTGGTAGGGGAATACTAGGAGGATAGGGGTGATAGTGTAGGGAGGGTATACCTGGGAGGGTGATGGGTGTGAGGAGGGTATACTGGGAGGGGGTGATGGTGTGAGGGAGGGGGTATATTGGGAGGAGCTGTGATAGTGAGAGGAAGGGGGAACCTGGGAGGGGGTGATGGTGTGAAGGAGGGGGTATAATTGGAGGGGGGTCATAGTGAGGGGGTATACTGAGAGGGAGTGATTGTTTTAGAGAGGGGGTATACTGGGAGGGGGTAATGGTGTTCATTGAACTACATTGACATGGTTTCAACCCTCTGAAATATACATGCACACACAAATTAAATACAACAAACACACACTCCCCACACACATTACATACAGCCAACATAAACCAAACACATCACTGGGAGTATCTGTCTGACACTTCATGTAGGTCTCTGGATTGACTCTTATGTAGAGTTGGCGGACACCTGAATTTTAGTCCGGAGGGTTGGCTGAACTTTGAAAAAGTCGGAGTTGAAGGATCCGGAACTTGACCCGAACCCATTGAAGCCACACTAAAAAGTCCGCAAGAAAGGAGGCTAGGGGCTGGAAAAGGAAGTAAAATAGTGAGTACGAGTAGGACAAGTACTTGCCCTGCAACAAATGTGGATAGGAAATCACTTAAAATAACATAAAAATACGGGGGGGGGGGGCGGGGTCGGACCGCCGACGGGATGAGACGTATTCAGTCTGAGCTCCCACTTTAGGGCTGGAAAATCGGCGCAAACTGGAGGCTAAAACTCCGCAACCACCCGCAACAAAGACCACGATAATCCCAAGATTCTGGGCTATGAGGGGATACCTTTCAAGACTCTGCCCGGCACCTACAGTGACTCGACGAAGGCCCGAGGCGTGCAGGAGCTTGAGCCAGGATGAGACAGCTGCTCTCCCGGGTCTCCCGCCGGCGTCTGGCGTTCCCCCCCCCCTCTCTGGACTGGGGGGTCATCACGGTCTGCACAAGCAACTACTATCACGCCAAGCTGGGCCGTAAGCTAACACTCTGCTGCGGCACACCCTCCGGCAGCATCCCCCAAGATGGCTGCCGCATGCCAGCCACATGTGCGACCTGCCAGCAAGATGGAGCCTGCTGCAGAGGCAGAGAAGTGGCGGCTTACCACATTGAGCTGACCAAAGGGAGGCCTGCATCGCATATGCACAGCACAGCTTGTATCAACACCTCCACGCCACAGCTGCAAATCGAGGAGCCGCAAAGCTGCACACTCTGCTGAATACAGAGGGAGCTGAGTCCCGGTCCAGAGGCGCCCCTGCAGAGACAAACACCGCAGGCAAGAAACAAGTCACTGCACTGGGCATAGGCTAAAGGGACTACCTCTGTGCCTCATAAGCAGGCATGCCTCAATGGGGACAGTCAGCAGTCACTAGTCTTTCCTGTCAGCCCCCATCCTGATGGACAGTATGGGACTTACGTTTACTTTTCTGTTTTTATCAAACGCACTTATTAACAAGCGTAATAGTTCAAGCGTATCTGTTCTCAAGCATAATCGTTACCAAGCCTATTTGTTACCAAGCATATTCATTATCGCACGTATTTGTAACCAAGCATATTCATTATCGCGCGTATTTGTTACCAAGCATATTCATTACCACGCCTATTTCTTACCAAGCAAATTCATTATCAAGCGTATTCGTCACCAAGCTTATTCATCATCAAGCATATTTGTTACCAAGCATATTCATTATCAAGTGTATTTGTCACCAAGGATGTCTATCATCAAGCGTATATGTTATCAATTGTATGCATTATCGAATCTTACCATTACAAAAACAAAATGTGCTGAATTATCTAATGCCCTCTATTGTTAAACAATGTACGCTGTTGGAGCAGTGCAAGAGTTTGTGTAACCTTAAAGCACAACAAAAATAAAGAATTTAAAAAAAAATTAAAAATACAACTGAGCCATAAAATGATTTTAGCTTTGGAAGAACATAAATCAAAATCCTAAAGCATGGCTGTCAGGAGGATCAACAAAATTATCTATTTGAGAGAGGGTTGGAGTGCACGGTATTCTCTTTCATTGTTCAAACTGAGCTCAGCTCCTGATGCATGGAGAAAAGGCCTTCACAAGCCTCTGCTATTGTTTACATAGTTTATACTAAATGACCCATAGGTTGAGGAGGCGGTGACCGTGGCGGTGAAGGTGGAAGTGGAGGAGGAGGAGGTAGCCAACACTGCTTTTTATATATATATATATATATATATATATATATATATTTTAATTGGGGTAACCCCCAAAATATTGGGACATATAAAAAAAGCAAACTCTGTGCCGCAGAGCGACTGACCCGTGTGTACTGCAGCTGAAACTCCACTATCGCCTGCTGCTGCTCACACAGTCTCATGAGGCAGTGAGCGGGAAGGCTGAAGTTATGCGGCAGCGCAGACAAGCGAGCAGCAGCAGGGTGAGAACACCGATAGCGCACACAGACGGCACTTTTTGCAGCAGCTCTGATATATCTGGGTAGTTTTTCAGGAATTTCTGCACCACCAAATTCAGCACATGCGCCAGGCAAGGGATGTGTGTCAAACCGGCTAGGCCCAGAGCTGCTACGAGATTTCGCCCATTATCGCACACCACCAGGCCGGGCTTGAGGCTCAGTGGCAACAACCACTCAACGTTCTGTTGTTCCATGCCCGTCCACAGCTCCTGCGCGGTGTGCGGTTTTTCCCCCAAACAAATGAATCTGAAAACAGCCTGCTGTTGTTTCCCCCTTGCTGTGCTGAAGTTGGTGGTGAAGGTGTTACGCTGACCAGATGAAAAATTTACTTTTTAAAACTCCAATGTAACCGCAGTATTTGACGCTTCTATTTGACTATCAGATATGAAGTGCACCCCGCTAATGTACTAGTTTGCAGAATTCTTTCCTAATCTGTCCCTCAAAGCGGCAGCATCCTCTCCCTACACTAATAAGAGCTCATGTGCGTGCCGCGCTACGCAACTCCAGCTTAAATATAGAGGCTGGGTCACATGCTGCATGCTTCAAAATGCGCAATTAAATCGCCAAACACCGAAGTCCAACCCGAACATACAGTGATATGTCCGTGTTCGGGTCTGGGGTCCAAAAAAACGTAATGTTCGGTACGAACCCGAACTTTACAGTCCGGTTCGCTCAACTCTACTCTTATGTCTAATTCACCCTGTGCCCATTATAGATGCAGGGTGTGTATCGTAATGTTAGATGGGGGATGTTGTGTGTATCCCCTGTCTGGCTGTGGTGCCTGTACAGTGCCACCTGTTGGTTGCAACAATTATGTGCACTACCTGAATAGCAAGGCTAGTTAATTTGCATATTCAGGTAGATTTGCATATTATGGTTTATTCATACAGGGGACATATTTCTTGTTTGTCTTTCTCTCCTCATTATAAATATTGTGTTGTATTTTTATAAGTTCCTGTATGATTTCCCATATGATTTTTGTTATATGTATTGGATTGAGTGTGTCACCAAAATTTGAATGTAATGCGGGTAGTTCCGAGTGTAAATAAAATATTGTGTGGTAGTTCTATAGGGAACTGTGTGCCCCATCAGGTTCATTCAGGGAATCCAGTAGCAGCATTTTCGGACCTGCATGTAACCCGAAGGGGTCAAAACGCTGATCGGGACTTATGTAACTTTATTTTTCAAATAAATACACTGATTATTATAAGACCTATGGGTGCACCTATTTTGGGACATTTTGAGGTGTGTGCCAAGTCTTTTGGAATAAAAAATAAATATATATATATATATATATACACACATTTATTATTTTAAAGTGACTCCTTGCATTTCTTAACAATATCATCAATTCAGCTTAATTAAAATCCATGAACAGACACTTTTCACATGTCCTCACTGGGGCAGTGATCTTATTCCAAGCTGTTATCTATATCTCATTGTCTAATCACAAAGGACTGAACAAATCCTCAAAGTTATCTGCACTTGACAAGCTTCAGTGGGCACTTTCCTTGTAACTGTTTATATGTTCGGGCTTCAAACCAAACAGAAGCTTGCCCTTTAGCCAAAGGCAATTTCACTTGGATTCCTTTGCTGAGTGAAAATCTCTGTTTAGCAAGCATATCCTTCATCTGCAATCCAGACTCCCCATCAGTGTACAGTTTGGGTGGTCTGTTTGCTAGTCTACAGTGGTAAGTGCAATGGCTATTTGCATTTAACTATGGACTTGTAGGTCAGTGTGGCCATAAATATTCTATGAACATCTCATTATGCTTTGCTTGGGAAAAAAACAAATTGTACCTTTTGAAGATGTCATGCTGCATGGATTGTTAATGTCCAAGAACTATCTTTCTCTCTAAGAAGAATAGAGGTCTAATGGAAGTCAAGACATAGACCCTTTCAACTGCACCATGGTAATTTGATGAACCTATCAAGCTATTGCCCTTTATTTATGGCAATAACTTTTCAAACTTGTAAGACAATAGCCGTGAAGTTTATTGATATTTAAAAGGGCTTAAGAAGATCTTACGAAATGCACTGCTTTGAGGTAAAGAATGGACAGAGTCATGCATTTTGTTGAGTTTTTCAGGAATGATTGTAATCAGTGATCTAAACTAATTGCAAAATTAGTGAGCAGCCACTTGTTCCAGACATGGAATGGACCGTAGATGTTAGCATCAACCTGCAGCTATCTTCTTAAGTGCTGAACAGGGGCCAAAATGTCTTTAGTAAGTAAATATAGCCTTTTTCCTCTACTGATAATTTTGAAAAGTTTACTTCCTGATCACCACTTTCCATATGGCATCTCTCATGAACATTACCATAGTGTTTTACTTCCATCTAAAACCTTTTTAATGGTTGACTGATCTAGTTCTCCTTGGGGGCAGAACAAAATAGTTCTTCAGCTGACAGACACTCTCTTATTATTAGTGTTTTGGTGAAAGCCAACAATGTGTAACAATAACAGGAAGGTGTGTGGGAAATTGACCTACTCATATGGGAGGTGCACAGCCGAACATTGGGAGATGAATCATCTCTTAACTCAGGAGAGATTTCCTAACATGCCCTTTGACCTTTTACAGATTCGCTTCCAGAGGATCTGACAAACCTGATTCAGGAGGCAAAGGAAATGAAGTGGCCCTTTGTGCCAGAGAGGTGGCAGTACAAACAGGCAACATCCCCAGAAGACAAAACAAACCTACAAGATATCATTAACCCAAGGTTGCGTGACTTACTGGTATGAATCACATCACCTGTTTCCCCTGAGACTAAAATTATTGCACTGTTTCTGTATTTTTTAGTTAAATGGAAATTGTGATCATTGTCTTCTAATAATGTAAACCAATGTGTTTCGTAAACTACGTGATTTTGCTACTAAATTGAGTAACGTGAGTTAAAGTGAAGTAAATAAATACAAACTAAAATAAGAGTGCTGTTCAGGTGTTGAGGTATGATGTTTAACTAATAGAGTGGAACCACGTAACTCGAAATTAATCTGTTCCAGAAGGCTGTTCTAGTTCCGATTCGTTCGAGGACCGAATCAACATTTCACTTAAGAATTAATGTAAATTTGATTAATCTACTCCAGATCCCCAACATTACAGCATTTTAACACAAATTTTATAGTATAATAATGTCTTACATGCAAATAATAAACACAATGTACAGTAAATGAAAATGTAACTTCACTTTACCTATATGATGAGAGTTGATGGCGTAAGTGGAAAGGAGAAGAGATATTGTTTAAATGGGGATAGGTAACTATTCTTTCGGCACTTAAAGTGTGTCTAATTGAACATGTTTGTGGCAGGATTTGTTTGGGTACCCAGTGAAGCCATAGCCAATCAGTTATTACTAATTAAGCTTTCCACTTAACTTATCTTAAAGGAACATTCTGAACACCATAACAACTGAATTCCAATGACGTTGGTATGGTGCCCTCAGCGTTCATTTACGTTTCTGTAAAGTTCATCAGAACCCTGGAGTCTTTTTTTTTTTTTTTTTTTACAATCTTTATTTTTGCTGTGCACAGTTTAACAAGCATTTTCAGAGATATTTCTCAAGATATGTGACAAGAGAAATAAAAACTTTGTCATGTGAGATATCAAGAGTAGAACTGTACTTTTTATATTAATAACGAAACAGATAAACAATGCATGAGTAAGTGATGATAAGAAAAACAAGTGAAGTATGCATGAGTAGACAGAAAGGTAATATTCTATATTGGTATACAGAAGCAGGTATCAAGCAAGAATACCCCCACAGGGGTCTTTAGGGACTTAAAGGAAACGTCCTAATTGCCATGCAGGAGTACAGCAAACAGAGTAACATTGTATGCAGTGTAATAAGGATCAATAGGCTGTGGGCAAGCATACAGTGGAGGGAGCATTCCAGCAGTCAGCCTATTCTCACTATGGGCATGGTACCGTCCCATCCAACCTTGCTAATCGGCAGGCCCAGAGCTCCAAGTGGTGAAGTCAAATATTCCCAGTGATGAGTCAGATGTCGAGTAGCATTGTTAGCCTGTCTGGGAGAGCCCCAACCCGGCGTGCATTTGCCCTGCGTCAGCTGGTGCCTGTGCACAACTTTTCTCACGCGGTGTCTGTGTGGTCTACGACACCAGATGCGGGCCGCCATAGGGCCTATAGCCTTTTGTCAGTTACCGGGTCTTTGATATGGCTGGACATGTTGGTATTGTGTCTGATCCTGTGTAGCGAGCAGGAGGCAGCTTTTGCCAAAATGCGTCAAAGAGGCTGTATAGTTTTATAAGTAGATCAGACTTCTCCTCCATGTATAACCTGGAGCATGCGGTCTTTGCCATATTTTGAGCACCAGACATGGAAGCAGATGGAGTCTCAGCAGTACCCCAAGCCCCATGCAAAGGTAAGGAGCCCTGAGGGTGGGGACCGGGATCACCCCGCTGGTCCAGAGGGCAGGAGTAGTGGGGCTCTAATTCCAGGAGTTAGCAGGCATCGGGCTGGGAGATCGGCCGCCTCTCTCTTCCACAACGCCCGCTAGGCCTCGCTGGGCCTCCAGACGGCCGCTGGAAGCAACTCCGAGCGGGTCAGTCTGTACAGTAGGACAAGTTGACGCTGTATGCTGGAACTAAGAATCCCAAGATACTGGCAACTGGACTAAATCATCAAAATAGCTAGGAGCTCTAACGTCTAGTCGCCATCACAGTCAGTCTCCACCCCCCAGAACCCTGGAGTCTTGGTTAACACTGAAGTTGCATATTGACAAAAAAATTCTAACTGAAAGTATAACTGACTAATTAGTGATATATAAGTGGCAAAATTTTATTTTAAAGATGGGTGTGGCCTCATTTGGCCTGGGCCTTTCTCCACAAAATACTATAATTATACTTCACTTTCACTTTTTTTTTATTTGTAGAACCAAATAAAAATGTAAAATAGAAGAAGAAATATGTAATTGTGTAACAAGATTTACCATAATAAAACAAGCAGATCGAATGCCTAGATAACGTATAGGCAACCTTCGACACGCCAGATGATTTTGACTACACCTCCCATGATGCTTTGTCAGCATTATGAGTGTAAGACCATTATGCGGGATGTAGTCCACAACATCTGGAATGCCGAAGGGTGCCTATCCCTGGCCTAGATCATATTGCCATCTGTCATGGAGAGACATGGTATCACTATATAAAAATAGTAAAAAAAAAAAAAAGTGTATATAAATAAGGTTAAATTGGTTTAAACAGCCTACAAAGTTGGAGGGTCCATTTTCAAAACAGGCAGTGAGTAAGGGTAAAGGGTACAGCTGTTTCCTTACTGGTCTGCCGGTCACATACCACCATAGTACCAGCCCCTGCAGTCTCGAGCATCACCACTGACACTGCCTGCTCCGCATATGAACCGTTTTATGGCGTGGCACATGTGCGCCGGCGTCATGATATCACTAATGATGGAATTAGGCCTATTCACCCCCTATGACATTTAGGGCATGTGGTTATGACAATTATGCCTCCCAGCCTATAAAACAACAAAGTTGTAAGTGAACAGTGCCTTCTTGTGGTTTCTCCTTGACCCAATAGTGCATTTATACTATTTTGTATTCCTATTACTGACCCAACTTTCCACTTGACCATTCTGTATTCCTGACCTGGCACTGTCTTAGCGTCCATCTAAATTCTAGTTTCCTGGTCTCTCTTGACTCTGGCTTTTCCTAACTATTTTGCCTACCTGTTTGTTTATCGTCAAGTCTGAACAGTCTAAGGCAAAGCACACACACACAAAAAAAAAGTTTTACATTTTATATGGCTACTTAAAATCACCTATCTTAGCAAACAAAAATGGGGATTCAGTTCCACCATATGGCCATATTGTGTTAAGCCCACCATGTCGGTGGGTCCTACACGAGTTACAAAGTGGGATGCAAATTAAATAGCGCTAGTGCTTAATAAGCTAGAGTGTATTTAATCTCTTGTAAGAGCATTGTGAATATATATAATGCAAAATTAGTGTAACAAAAAACACAATTAAAAAAGTCTCAAAACTAAACAAAGTGATAGTGCTTTGTTGTTTGTACTCACAATGCACATCATATATATCTGCTTTATATCAAATGAACACTAAAGTGATATTACTATTCAAAACCTCCTTAAATTTATACTTTCCTGTGATCACCTCCAAAGGTGCATCTAACGCTGGAGGCGGGTCAGGGTGCTCAACCCAAAACGAATCTGGACTTCAAACATACATAGACAAAAAAAGGAACTGGGGGCACACGGAGCATAAATGCACCCACACAAAAATACAGTTTAAATAATTCAAGGTTACTTAAAATCATTACAGTATCCCAGTCATAGGCGTGCACAGCCTATTGTATTAGGGTGTGCACTCTAAAACATAAACACATGAATATGTGTATATGAATATGTGTATATGTGTGTATAACAAACTGAAATGTTGATTTTTTTTTTTTATGTTAAGCTTATGAAAAGCTAAGTTTTACTATTTGACAAGTCCTGAGAGTGCTTTCCGGAATATCTTCTAGGTAATTGGCTTGACAAGCTCCGGCCAAATTACTGGAAATATGGAGTGCGAGATCTTTTTTCTAATATATATATATATATATATATATATATTGTGACAGTGTGTTGGGGATGGTGGTCAGGGGTGTATATCTGGCACCCAGACTTTTACGCAGCCACTATCCTGACATGTGGGTAAGCACATGCAGCCCCAGGGAAAGTTTAGCTGAAATGTAGGTTTTTTTCTGTTGTTATTTGGGTCCCTGGGGTGGAGTATTCAGAAGAGCAGGGTGGGCCGATTCTCCACCCACTGTCAGAGTGGCTGTGTATGAGTCCAGCCCAGGTATTCTGAGGAGTTCTGGCTCACTGCCTAACGAGGTCATTAGCCTCACCTATAGGGGCTGTGAGCAGCTACATAACTGCAGTTAAAGCAGGGTGGAGTGAGGGAAGTGTTTTGAGGAGAAAGAAGGTTTGCTGCCTGTTGTATCCTGTTGTATCCTGTTGTATCCTGTTGTATCCTGCTGTATCCTGCTGTATCCTGCTACTTCTTAACAACAGAAAATAAACAGGCCAGAGGCCTTTGAAACCACACTTTGTCTTGGCCTTGCTTCCTTACCCTAGAGGGCTGTGCAGTTGCCAAAAGATCCTGGACAAACACACACAGGGAAGTAAGTATATATATATATATATATATATATATATATATATATACAGACACACAAATACACTCTTGCATGCATACATACACAGACCCGCACTCATATAAATATCAGTACAAACAAACATTTAAAAAAACGTATTAAAACTTTTTTTTAATTAAATAAGCATTTAGCAATGTAAACAAACATTGAAAATTTGTAAACTTAAAAAAAAAAAACATTTAACCCCTTCGCGACCGATGATAGTTCAGGACCGTCATCGGAAAAATCCCCTTGAGGACCGGTGGCGGTCCTGAACTGTCATAACGGTAAGATGCACTTACCCGATCGCTGTCGTTCCCCCGGCGTTGCTCCCGGTGTGGGGAGACTGTGTGACAGCCCAGGCAGTCTCTCCGCGGCAGATTAGGACCCCGTGGCCACGTGATCGCTCAGCAGAGCAGTCACATGGCCACAATAGCTGTCCAAGTGTCTGCCTGCAGGGGGACTGCCTGTGCTGACAGGCAGTCTCCATGCTGCTGTAAAATAAAATAAAAAATAAAAAATGTTAATGTTAATAAAAAATATAATTATATAGGTGTGTGTGTGTGTGTGTGTATATATATATATATATACCGTATATACTCGAGTATAAGCCGACCCGAATATAAGCCGAGGCCCCTAATTTTACCCCAAAAAACTGGGAAAACGTACTGACTCGAGTATAAGACTAGGGTGGGAAATGCAGCAGCTACTGGTAAATTTCTAAATAAAATTAGATCCTAAAAAAATTATATTAATTGAATATTTATTTACAGTGTGTGTATATGATGAATGCAGTGTGTGTGTATGAATGCAGTGTGTGTATGAGTGCAGCATGTGTGTATGAGTGCAGCGTGTGTGTATGAGTGCAGTGTGTATGAATGCAGTATGTATGAGTGCAGTGTTTGTGTATGAGTGCAGTGTGTATGAGTGCAGTGTGTGTGTGAGTGCAGTGTGTGTATGAGTGCAGTGTGTGTATGAGTGCAGTGTTTGTGTATGAGTGCAGTGTGTATGAGTGCAGTGTTTGTGTATGAATGCAGTGTGTATGAGTGCAGTGTTTGTGTATGAGTGCACTGTGTGTGCATAAATGCAGTGTGTGTATGAGTGTGCAGTGTGTGTATAAATGCAGTGTGTGTATGAGTGCAGTGTGTGTGTGTATGAATGCAGTGTGTGTGTATGAGTGCAGTGTGTGTATGAATGCAGTGTGTGTGTATGAGTGCAGTGTGTGTGTGTGTGTGTGTGTGATGCAGTGTGTTTGTGTTGCAGAGCCTTGGTGGGGGGGTGGGCATTTTTATTAAAAAAAAATTATTATTATTTTAAATTTTTTTGTTATATTATTTTTTTTAATTATTTTTTTATTATTATTTTTATTATTTATATATTATAAATTTATTTATTATTATTTTTAATATTTTATTATTATATTTATTTATTTTGTTGTCCCCCCTCCCTGCTTGATACATGGCAGGGAGGGGGGCTCTCCTTCCCTGGTGGTCCAGTGGCATTGGCAGTTCAGTGGGGGAGGAGGGGGGCTGGCAGAGCTGTTACTTACCTCTCCTGCAGCTCCTGCCAGCTCTCTCCTCCTCCGCGCCGGTCCGTGCAGCTCTTCTGTCAGCTCACACTGTAAGTCTTGCGAGAGCCGCACTATGACCCCGCGGCTCTCGCGAGACTTACACTGGGAGCTGACCGAGGTGCTGCCGGACCGGCGCGGAGGAGGAGGGAGCTGACAGGAGCTGCAGGAGAGGTAAGCGCTCGCTGCCAGCCCCCAGTCTGTATTATGGCAATGGAAATTGCCATAATACAGACAGTGACTCGAGTATAAGCCGAGTTGGGGTTTTTCAGCACAAAAAATGTGCCGAAAAACTCAGCTTATACTCGAGTATATACGGTATATGTCTATATATCATATATATAATGTCATACTAAGTGTATTTTTATATTAATATATACATATATTACTATAAAAATACACTGCTCAAAAAAATAAAGGGAACACAAAAATAACACATAGTTGAATGTGCTGACAACAAAACCACACAGAAATTAAAAAATGGAAATCAAATTTTTCAACCCTTGGCGGTCTGGATTTGGAGTCACACTCAAAATTAAAGTGGAAAAACACACTACAGGCTGATCCAACTTTGATGTAATGTCCTTAAAACAAGTCAAAATGAGGCTCAGTAGTGTGTGTGGCCTGCACGTGCCTGTATGACCTCCCTACAACGCCTATGCATGCTCCTGATGAGGTGGCGGATGGTCTCCTGAGGGATCTCCTCCCAGACCTGGACTAAAGCATTTGCCAACTCCTGGACAGTCTGTGGTGCAACGTGACATTGGTGGATGGAGCGAGACATGATGTCCCAGATGTGCTCAATTGGATTCAGGTCTGGGGAACGGGTGGGCCAGTCCATAGCATCAATGCCTTCGTCTTGCAGGAATTGCTGACACACTCCAGCCACATGAGGTCTAGCATTGTCTTGCAGTAGGAGGAACCCAGTGTCACGGCAAGGGTGTATAATTTATTATTACACTATGGAATATCATCCTTTAATGTAATTTGTGTAGTAAAGGGCACAAATTACAGAGATGCTATTGTTGAAGTCAAAAGGGGTTACATCTTTTGATGCTTGGACCCCCACAGAGGTCAGATGACAGAAGGGGTAGTGTGAATGGCATAGGAATGTGAAAATGATTTTACTATATGGATGTGAAGTAATCAAGGCTCTGCAAGGTGTGAGGTTCTACACTTGGAAAGAGTCTGAATGTCTCTTCATCCATTTGGCATGTACCTTGTAAAGGATAGTTCAATCCTTTGATGGTAATGGGATTAGTTTCATGAAGATCCTTGTGTTCCAGTATTTTATCCAAGTGAAACATTAATACTTACCCACAGGTTAATAATTAAGCCTCATTTTTATTATATTTGGAATGGGACAAGCCCAATCTCTTAATTAAGCCTAAACATGAGTTCCACAACTTAAACCGTGTGGCAGGAATTGTGATGTCTGTCCTATTGGATCATGGGCAGGGCGTGCAACATGTCTATGGAATGGGAAAACAATAACAAATTCATAGAGGCAATTATTATTTCTGTGGCAAGTACAGTAGAGGAGATAAAACCAAAAGTTTGTATGTGGCTTGTTGTTTTCTGGAACAAAGGAGGTGGTCACTTAGTATCCCTATTTCTCCACCCATGGGTGAGGCGTGGCAATTCACAGGGTATATCTCCTGTGATCCTGAAGGGTGTTTGTGTACTTGCTTGGGGCCAAGATCTAATTTTGAGTGAGTCACCATCTTTCCTTGCCAGAGACCCTGGACAGAAGTTATACTTTGAAAACCTAAGTGAGTAATTAGGACTTCTGTATTTTATCCTTTTTGTTTTTATCTGTTGTTGGTGTAAATAATTTGTTTATCATATATTTTTATATGCACTGTGACCATTTTTTGCTCATAATAAACATTCATTTATTAAGTTTTGCCTTTGTCTGGTTAAGAATCACGTTACCTAAAGAGACTAGTTAGTATTTTTGTAATTCCTTAAATATTGTGCTAAATAATATTTGGTGGGTTTTATTATTGATTTACCTGGGGGACCAAGGCACCCCATTTATAAATTGTCTTGGCGGTGGCAGCGTTAAAATAGTAATAGTTAGGGGTGGGGCCGGACCGCCGAGCTGGATGGTCGCAAGCATCCTCAGCTCCTGCACTTTCCCACTCTATAAGCCCTTAAAGCATAATTTACCCTGGGACAGCAGACCGACAGAACCGGTCCTCCGTGTGCTGAGACCACTGGACCCAGGGAGAGGCTGACTCCCAGAGTTGCAGTCCCCTGGGGGAGAAACTGCCGCTCCAGATGGGGCCTTCTTCGGCAGTGAGCGGGGCGGACGGCCGCTGCCCCGGTATCCTGCCTGACAGTGCCCGGCCAGAGGACCGGACCGGTTAGGACCTGGCCCTGTTCCCCCCCCTCTGGGCCGGCGGGGGTGATCCCGGCCTCCACCCTGTGACCCCGAAAGCGGCAAGCCAGCTTGGACCCAGCAGCATCAGCAGCCTGATCCGTGGCACTGTACCTAAGATGGCGGACACCGCGTGCATCAAAACCAGCAAGAGAACATGCAGTCCCCAGACGCCCACAATACACGGCAAAGCAACCGGGCGCATGCACACCAACCCCCCACAACGACCACTGGTAAACACCCGTCAAGGCATCCCAGCACAACGCTCACCTCAAGGCGGCAATAGGCGGAAAAGACAGGGACGCAATGAGCCAGCTCCCGCACCACGGAGGAACCCACTGCCAAACAAGGCACGGAAGCGGGAACCTCTGACACATCGGGGAACCGGTCTCACACATCTAATGCTGCACCCTGCACCAAGATGGCGACACACCGCACCACGACCAGCAATGAAGACACCGCACTACATGCGGACAGCCGATCAGCGACTGAGCTCCTCTCAGCCCACAAAACGCTCCAGCACATCGGAGAAGCGAGAGCCCACCCGACACCACTACCTTGCCGCCTCCTTTCTGGTTGTCTCCCTGCAGCGAAGGACTCTACAACCCAGCCTCGAAATGGAGTGGGCTCACAGCCGGCACAGAACGCGCAGAGTCAGGATGCCACAGGCTACCACCAAAACCCTACCTGCCTTGATAAAATAAGGGAGACAGCCACCAGGACTTGGACACTGCCGATTCATGACTCACCAGAATGACTGCATATACAGTTGGTCTTAGCTAGAGGTTTCCCTAGTCTGTCAGAGTGGCCTAATGCATAAATGTTTTGCTTTTACGTATTAAACATGATGCGTTTGCTTAGCCCGCCAGAATAGCCTAAGATATAAATGTTTTGTTTTGTTTTTCTTTTGGCATGATCTGTCTCCCTGGCTGGCCAGAGTAGCCTAATTTATAATTGCTCTCAACATAATATGTTTGCCTAACTTGCCGGAGTAAGCCGATATACATATGCTCCAAGCTTGGTCAGACTGCCTAGCCTGTCAGAGAAAAATAGACTAGAACTCATATAAGCCTGTTTAAAACGTGTAAACCATGAGTCACCCTTTATTACAGACACTAGGCAACAGTTGGGATCTCTATGTTAACCCTCCAAAACACGAGCACAGGCACTACACCTTCAGCACACACTCAGGCACTTCATACGCTGATACACCACACCATGGGCCCACTCGTAACACCTCTATCGCTCCGCTTTCTACGGCACAGGGTTGGGAAAGCATCTTAGACACAGCAACTACTGTCATCTCAATGCAACATACACTAACAAAAGCTTAATGTTTTCGCATGTACCTGTTATATAAAAAATGTGCAATGCTTATCTTAACCCCACTTGTGAAACATGTCACAAAGCTCGAGGAATGCCGTTGGGGTACCTCAAGCCTGTTTGTACCTAATAACTGCATTACAAAAATAAAGAATTAAAAAAAAAAAAAATAGTAATAGTTATATTATTATGTTGGAGGTGTAAAAAGGGGGATTTTGTCATTATTTCCGGTCTAATGCAGACAAATAGTGAAGTTTAACCCTTTCACCACCACAACTACGTCACGCACACTCTTGGAGTAGGGTGCGTTCGTGACACCCAGGGCCAACCGCAACAGCATATGGTCTCACAAGGGGTCTGAGGATCTCATCTCGGTACCTAATGGCAGTCAGGCTACCTCTGGTGAGCACATGGAGGGCTGTGCGACCCCCCCAAAGAAATGCCACCCCACACCATTACTGGCCCACTGCCAAACCGGTCATGCTGGAGGATGTTGCAGGCAGCAGAACGTTCTCCATGGCATCTCCAGACTCTGTCACGTCTGTCACATGTGCTCAGTGTGAACCTGCTTTCTGCAATCTTGGTGTTCTCTGGCAAATGCCAAACGTCCTGCAAGGTGTTGGGCTGTAAGCACAAACCCCGCCTGTGGAAGTCGGGCCCTCATACTACCCTCATGGAGTCTGTTTCTGACCGTTTGAGCAGACACATGCACATTTGTGGCCTGCTGGAGGTCATTTTGCAGGGCTCTGGCAGTGCTCCTCCTGTTCCTCCTTGCACAAAGGCGGAGGTAGCGGTCCTGCTGCTGGGTTGTCGCCCTCGTACAGCCTCCTCTATGTCTCCTGATGTACAGGCCTGCCTCCTGGTAGCGCCTCCATGCTCTGGACACTACGCAGACACAGCAAACCTTCTTGCCACAGCTCGCATTGATGTGCCATCCTGGATGAGCTGCACTACCTGAGCCACTGGTGTGGGTTGTAGACTCCGTCTCATGCTACCACTTGAGTGAAAGCACCGCCAGCATTCAAAAGTGACCAAAACATCAGCCAGGAAGCATAGGAACTGACAAGTGGTCCGTGGTCACCACCTGCAGAACAACTCCTTTATTGGGGGTGTCTTGCTAATTGAGTGTCACTCAGTGTTGCTTCCTAAGTGGACAGTTTGATTTCACAGAAGTGTGATTGACTTGGAGTTACATTGTGTTGTTTAAGTGTTCCCTTTATTTTTTTGAGCAGTGTATAATAACTATATATATTGTGTATATATATTATTATAAAATTCAAATAATAAGTATATTAAAATAACTTTAAAAATGTAAAAATAAAAAATGTAAAAAAAATTATATCTATATGAAATGTTATTCTAACTATATTTTGATATTTATATTTATATATATATATATTTATATCAAAATACACTTAGAATTAATTCATATATAAATCTATGTGTATATATAAATAAATCAAAATATGAAATATATATATATAATATACATAAATAATTTCATAAATATACTCGTAGACTTCAAATATATAAATATGCATATTATTTAAATTCTACGTGCGTATTTATTTAATATTTTACATAATTAAGTAATTTTATTGATTGCAATTTGAGGGACCTGCCTGACAACCCAAGCCGAAAGTCCAGAGAATTTAATTTGCTAGCACTGTATTTAACCCTGTAACTTTCTATGACACCCTAAAACCTGTACATGGGGGTTACTGTTTTACTCGGGAGACTTTGCTGAACACAAATATTAGTAATTCAAAACAGTAAAACATATCACAGCAATGATATTGTTAGTGAAAATGACTTTTTTTTGCATTTTTTCACACACAAACGGCACTTTCACTGATATTGTTGTTGTAATACATTTTACTGTTTTAAAACACAAATCTTTGTCTGCTGGGTATAACAGTACCCCCCATGTACAGATTTTATAGCGTTGTTGAAAGTTACAAGGTCAAATATAAGGGTCAAATATTTTTACATTAAAAATTGCCAGGTTGGTTATGTTGCCTTTGAGAGCGTATGGTAGCCCAGGAATGAGAATTACCCCCATGATGGCATACCATTTGCAAAAGAAGACAACCCAAGGTAGTGCAAATGGGGTATGTCCAGTCTTTTTTAGTAGCCACTTAGTCACAAACACCGGCCAAAATTAGCGTTCAATTTAGCTTTTTACTTTCTTCACACACAAACAAACATGAACACTAACTTTGGCCAGTGTTTGTGACTAAGTGGCTACTAAAAAAGACTGGACATACCCCATATTGAATACCCTGGGTTGTCTACTTTAAAAAATATGTACATGTGCAGTGTGATTCAGAGATTTATGAAAGATAGCAGTGTTACAATGTCACTATTGATACATTTTAAAAATATATATTTAGAAACAGCAATTTCTGATTTGTACTTGTAGCCCTATAACTTGCAAAAGAAAGCACATAAACACTGGGTGTTTTTAAACTCAGGACAACATTTTGACTCTATTTAGCAGTTTTTTTCATTAGCTTTTGTATGTAAGTAAAAGATTTTTAAATTTTTCACCATATTTTATTATTCTTTTTAAAGTAAATTATATGGCATGATACAAATAATGGTATGTAAAGAAAGCCTTTTTGTCCTGAAAAAAACAATATATAACTTGTATGGGAACAGTAAATGAGACAGAGGAAAATGACAGATAAACACAAACACCACAAAAGTGTTAAAAGAGCCCTGGTCCTTAACGTACAACATGGCCAAAACAGGTCAGTCCTGAAGGGGTTAAAATAAATAAGCTGTTATAACGGTAACAAATCTCAGTACACATTTTTACACAAAGTGCATGGTACATGGGAATTTTTACAACAGAAACTAAATCAAAATGTTGCCGCAACCAAATTGTCATCAATAAAGTTGTCAGGACCCCCTACAGACTATTATGGTTTCCTCGTCTGTATGCTCTAGAGAAGAAGACGCCACACAGAAGGTGTTATGGACTAAAACTAAAATTCTTCAATGACATCGTTATAAGTAGCTTTAGGAGTAGGTCCATCATACTCCCTTAGCAGTGTGGCTTCTGCTTCCAATTAATCCACTGACACCTTACATTTGTTGACAAGGATTTCTATGTCACCTTTATGAATATCCAAGCTTAGCAGTTTTCCTACCACAGTTACAATATCACACAACTTCTGAACAAATCACTGGTCAATACCAATTATCAACTAATCCAGTCAGTGGCGTACATACCGCGGTCTCAGGGGCCGCCCTGCCGCCTTTTTTTGCAGCCCCGGCACGCAGGCAAACCATCGGGGGCCGCACGTTCAAGGGGCCCATTGGGTGGCCCATGCTGTTCGGGCCACCCGATGCAGATGAATTTCCAGGGGGCCCCGGTCAGTGTGCGGCGCTTTAATAGCGTGACCGGTCACAGCTGGGAGGAAGTGACTGCCACTCCTCCCAGCTACCAGAGAGAGCCGCGTGAGAGGAAGAAGAGGGAGTCAAGGTGGGAACTCTGACTCCCACCAGCCTGAGCCACCACTGGACCCCAGGGAAAGTCACCCTTCTGCACCTAAAAGGTAGGAAACAGGAGAGTGACTTAAACATTTTGTATATGTGCATTTTTGTTTGTATGTATGTGTTTGTGTGTCTGTCTGTGTTTGTGTATGTGTCGGTATGTGTGTGTATGTATGTCTCTGCTTATATGTGTGTCTGTCTGTATGTACGTGTCTTTTTATGTCTATATGTATATGTTTGCCTTTATGTATGTGTCTGTGTGTATGTATATGTCTCTGTGTGTCTGTGTGTTTTTATGTATGTGTCTGTGTGTGTGTCTGTCGGAGGGGGGAGCCCATGGATCAGTTCCGCACCGGGGGACCATGGATTGTGTGTACGCCACTGAATTCAGTAGTGGGTAAAATTAAGTTATCCTCTCCTGCTCCTCTTTTGTTTAATAGTGATACTGAGACTGTGCTGCCTCATTAATAAAGAAATATATTTTTTTCTTCCTAACTGGTGGAATGGCGATGATATTTTCGGCACACTTTTTTTTAATAGCATATCAGCAGTGCAGCACAGAGCCTCAATTCTGAGGCTTGATTAGGGTAGGGTGACCACATTTGAAAATGCCATTCAGCGACACTTTCTTGGCCCTCCCTGATCCCCTCTTCACATCGGACACAGCGGCATAACGTGGGCTTCAGTGTACATTCCCCCCTATATTTCATATCCCCCCATAGATTATGCACACCCCTCATTTCATGTCCATTCCCCCCCATATTTTATATCCCCCCATATTTCAGGTCTATTCTCCCATATTTTTATGTCCATTCCTCCCCCCATTTTATTTCTATTTCCCAATTTTGTGTCCACTACTGACTCAATGAGAGGGAGGGAAATGAAATCTTTATCATGGAATCAATAGTAGTACTAGTGACTCCATGATCCAAAGATTTCAGCCCCCTCCCTCATTCCATGCACTTACCTGGTCCTGGTAGCTTCTCTCTCTTTCCTCCCGCGCGGCCGTCTGCAAAGAGCGCTGGGATGAAGTGGCGTCATCGCGTGTGACCTCACTTCCTCGCAGCACTGTGAGGTGAGCGAGAGTGGGACAGAGGGAGAGAGGGAGGGTTGTCGCTCACACATATCCATCGGCGGGCAGCAAATGGGAGCTCGCGGCACTGGCATAGTGGGGATGCCAGCGGGCTCCTTCTTCACTAATATAGGGCCCAGCTCATTCCGGGACATTACATTGTCCGGGAATGAAGATGGCCGGGACATGGGACAGACCCACAAAATGCGGGACTGTCCTTGGCGATCGCTGATGTGCACGATTCCCAATATTGGTGGGTCCTACAAGAAAATTAAATAGTGTTAGTGCTAAATAAACTAAAGTGTAATTAATTAATCTGTAAGAGCATTGCGAATATATGTTTACAATGTAAAGGTAAAAAAAGTTGTTTTACAACAGGTTCTGTGTGGACAGTTTTCTTTAAAAGCTATGTTTTAATGAATGTTGTAGATCTTATTATATGTCTTTCACTGTATTTGTATGTTTTTTAGACTATTCTCTTTCTAAGCCGGCCCCTTAGAATTGTCTGATCCTGTTGCAGCGTTAAACTAATTCTGTATTGTCATTTTATTTCTACTTTTTTGTGACCTTCGACAGAAATTTATGACTGATTTTGACCTTTTTGACCCCTGCAAAGCTTCTTAACTTAGAAGCGTACAGTTCCGATTCTCCCAGAAAAAGCACCTGCGGTAAAACGCCCCAAGAAACCTGGGTAGATGAGAGATTAATGTGGCTATAATAGCAAGCCCGTGTTTTTGGCATTATGCTCTCTCCACAGGTAGATGGGCCTTTTCTGAGATGATACCAATTATTTATTGCCGAAACATCTGTTGATAACTGCAGCTGGCCCTGCTAAACAAAGCACATCTCAGGGTCAGGGACTATAGAGACCTGAAATCCTCGCCTCATGCCAGTTTGCACTATTCACAAGCTTTTTCTATCTCTGTCCCTTCCCCCTCAAACACAAGGCCTGGGAAGCCTGAATGTTTCCTACTTTGTCAACATGGAGCCTCCTTTCCCTCTCTATGCACTTTGAAGTATCATTTAATCTTATGGAGTCATTTATACTTCACACTTATAATAGCATGAAGGACAGGAGGCACAGGATAAAGGAATTAACAACTTTCCCCCTCCTCCAGCATGTGTTTCAGTTCTGAATTGTTGTTGCTTTAATCCACATGAATTGGAATGATGCATGCATCTCCAATTAATGTTGGTTCAGTCAGTTTTTTCAAAACAGGTCTGAGTTTTAAATAAATATATAGTAAAATGCTTGAAATAAAATTTGACCTAGTGCGTTTTGCTCTCCACTGTTTCCAGGCAACTTGGTGGCATATTTGTCATGAACGGAAAAGAAATAGCTTACTTCTGCACCCTAGCCTTCCATGGTGACTCTCACCTTGGGTAGAACACTTTCTTTCTCTTGCAGAGAAATTACCCATCTTGTTCACCTAGGCTGGCAGGGTTTTATGGGACATTCTATATATAAAAATACTGTTTTGATATAAACTCGAATATTCAGGAAACACTTCAAGTAACATAACCATGACAATGAGTTATAGTGGTTATGGTGCCAGGAGTTCCTTGTCATACCCCCCACACCCCAATTGTTTGCAGTCAGACCGTTTTAGAATGGTTTCACTTCTTACTCTCTGGCTGATGTAGAGGAGGTGGGGAGTTGTCTGGTGAACCGCAAAAATGTAGTCAAACATCTTGTAGTGTTTATGGTGCCAGGAGTGCTAACTGCTTGAGAGAGGGACAGCAATATTTATAGAGGATGGTGTCACTTCTTCCACACCAAAAGTGCTACTTTGGGCCAATGAGGAAATGCCTTGCTGAATTTAAGCATTTTTCAGATATTACAAGTACATGCTCCTAATAAGGGCAGCTGACACATTTACATAATGCTACCCTTTTATTTATCCTACACAGACACTTAGTACATGCACCAAACACCATGCAGACTGGTAAAGTTTGTCATTACCGACATTTTACGTAAATTTTCAAGGCTTCAAGCAGCATAGTAAAAAAATACACAATCAAATTAGTACAAAGTGCTAACGAGAATGTATGTTTTTAAATAATAAAAATTTGCTATTTAGTAATTTAAGAACAGCATATATGTCCCATCAGATTATGATGTCCTCTTTTTTTTTCCAGAGGGCAAGAACAAGGGGAGTTTAGTTAAGGATTATTTGGGTGGTGTGTAAATTACTAACCACCTCTTTTGCTAACTTCTTTGCACTTTGAGCCTTTACAAAGGATGGTGGGATGTTTCCCTGTGTCGCTGTATAATGCACATTTCCCCTTTTGTTCCGCTTCGCCCTACATTGCAAGATATTTCGTTAAAGGGAGGATTTGTTCATGTTGTCACCAGCTGGTAACTCCCCTGTGAAATCAGAAGCCGCTCTCTATTTGTATGATTTCAACGGAAAATAGGATGCACAAACACACAACAGACTGTCAGAGAAATGTGGATGTAATTGAATTTCATCACGTGTACTCATTTAGAACAGGATGAGATCTGTATGCCATTTAGATGTAAATAATGTTATAGAATAAACAGACCTTTCATGGGACTAGTTTAAGCATTCATTTGATTATTTAAGAGGTTTTCGGAAAACATATAACTTGCAGGACACACCAGAAATTCTAAATAAGAATGTTTCAATGAAATAAGTGGATTTGAAAAACAAGGAATGTTACGTAATATAATAATAATTTAGACCTGTCAAACTGAAAAAGATCTGGATAAATATATCGGAGAAATGTTTGTGTTTTCCATAGAAACCTTCTTTGTAGGATATCCTAGAAAGGGATCAAAAGATGAGAAGTAGATAAAAGGAGTAACATGGACAATCTTTATTCACCTAAGGCCCATGTAAAGATAGGGCAACCTAAAAACTTTTAGTTTTTTACATTATTTTTGGTAGTGCAAAGCATGAAAAAAGATAGATATTGACATTCAGCAATGATAAGATAATTATATTGCTAAATGTCAGAATACAGCACTGTTTATATTAAATGAGAGACAAGAAACTATAAATCTCAATAGGGTAAGTTAGATGGCACAAAACCTGAAAACATAACTTTTATTATTATACTTAAAGTGACACTATAGTCACCCAGACCACTTCAGCTCAATGAAGTGGTCTGGGTGCCAGGTCCCCCAGGTTTTAACCCTTCAGATGTAAACATAGCAGTTTCACAGTCTTCCTGACAGCCACTAGAGGCGTGCAGAACGTTCATAGGAAAGCATTGAGAAATGCTTTCCTATGGACTGTTTGAATGCACGTGCGGCTCTTGCCGTGCATGCGCATTCCTCCGCTCCACTCGGGAGCTGATGTCGGCGGGGGAGGAGAGGTCACAAGCGCTGAGGGAGCCCGGCGCTGGATTAAGATAAGTAGCTGAAAGGGGTTTTAACCCCCTCAGTGCCAAGGGAGGAGGGCCCTAAGGGTTAGGGGTCCTAAGGATGATATAGTGTCAGGAAAACGAGTTTGTTTTCCTGACACTATAGTGATCCTTTAAAATTAAATGTATTTGTTCAACAATGTATCCAAAAACACAATCTGTGAGAAACATACAAAAGACGGTATGAAATCAAAATCCTGTTTACCTTACTGACATAAAACAGTGCTAAACATTGAGAGGGGTATGGTCAAAAACATGAGTGTTGATAGGGATGGAGTGACCCATGCTGGAGCTACAGGTGGGCTCCTTAAAAGCCCTACGTGTGATTATCACATTCTTTGGTTGATAGCCCCAACTTTTGTGTCTGAAATTTGAGTTCATAAATTCCACTTAGGGTCATAGCCTTATGCTTATGTACCTATTGATAGACCCTTTCAAGGTCACACTGGTTATAAGGGATTAGTAGCCATAGCGATTGTATTTACTATCATAGTTGGTTCAATCGTTAGCTACGGAAAACTAGCGGACTGATTGTTTTCAGCAATTACCCATACGGTACCTAGTTTATAACAGGGAGAGGGTGGGGTTCACTGGTATTGTGTAGGGTCTGGGGATCCACACTTAATTACATTAGATTGCAGTCCCGCTGTTTACCATCTCTATTCATCATCCAGCTCATTTTACACTACTACTGTTTCGCTACTCTGTTAGCAGGAAATGTTATTGTCATCATACAAGTTGAAACATTCTTTCTATGTTCTTCCTTACAAGAAGCCCTATTGAGCACTCACATTGAAGTACATTTTAGGACATACATGTCCTTCTAAGAAGTGGTTGTATTCAATCTTTCTTCCCTCCCCCCCTTTTTAGACAAATAGTAGACATACCATGTAACATTTGTCCTAGCAATAATAAAGGAATTCCATATAAGATAAGCATTGGCTATGTTATAGTATTGTCTTTTAAAGAATCTTTCTTTTCGATTTTATTACACTATCCCTATTTTTGTATAGTAATTATTTTTGTTTTTTGTTTTTTTGTTTAGTTTTACCTTTAATCTATAAGCTCTATCCTTAAGATAAGGGTTGCTCCAACATCTATGGTTCCTTTCTTGAAACATTAACTCTGATTTCAATTTAGGGTCAGGCCCTTTTGTGTGATTCACATAATGTTCATTTGGTCATCATGTTAGTGTGCAAGAGCACTCTTGCTTGTGTGAAACTAATGGTACAATATCAATAGCAGTGTAAGCCTTGTTAGCTAATAAGTTTTGTAATTTGGTACCTTTTCCACTAGGTGGCATCACTTCACACAATTGTGTAATCTCTTGAATTTTCAGGGATGTAGTCTTAGAGAACATATGAAGGTAAAAAGGTGCCTCTACGTGAAACTGGTATAAGTAAAACTGAGATTGTGCAGCGCTATATCTTTTGCCAATTCCCTCAAGGACTAACACAAACATCAGTTAAAAAGGAAAGTGTTAAAATTCTATGTGTTAAATGGTTTTTCAATAAAAAAAAAAAAATGTTTTGCATGATCAGAATCCTCAAATTCCTTTATCATCATGAAAGGAATGCTGCCTTCATTTATTTTTATTTATTTTTTTATATTTTACTAAAAACTTTGTTATATCTCATTATTTTTTATTGTTCATGTATATGAACTTTTTTTAATTTTTTTTTTTTTTTTTTAAGAAAACCCTTTCTTAACCATTCCCACAGTAATTAACAGTTGTAAAATGGTGAACATTGGGTAAGATTAAAGATACATAAAATGGCTGTCAGAAAGGTGGGTAGTATGCAGGTTTTTTTCTTCAGAAGTTTGAGTTTATTTGATTTAAAAAAAAAATAGCAAATAACAGATTATGTTCAAATGTTGTTTAATAATACTAAATTTGAAATGTATGGTTTCATTATACAAAAAGTGTCCGTAATTCTTAGAATTACTCACTTGAGAAAGAAGCAAATGATATATTGGATAAAATTCGTCAACACCGTTATTCACTAAAGTGTAATCTTATAGTGATTTTCAAATTAAAGTCCAAAATAGCTTAATTGTAAAAAAATAAATAAAAATTCTCTAACTCCAGATTAGCTGCTTTGGCCTAAAATGTGAAATTCAACTTGAATTTTCACTTTAGTGTATAACACTGTTAAGTTAATAAGTTAATAATAATAATACACTTTATAAATTGCTCTCAAGTGGGCCCTTGGAAGGGAACAAATGTGTTTCCAGATGAACTGTCAAAATTATTTACAGAATTTCCTGGTCCAGTGCAGTTACATGTTACTTGCTAGACAAACTATGCATAAATTGTAGGTTGTAGAAGTCTTTGTTTTAACAGAAACCAGAATAAAGTCCTACTCACGTTATTGTGTATACAGTAGAAGTATTTAACTCCTCTTTGTGTTTTAGCTCCTCCTCTTCACAGTCATCATACACAACACATCTTAGTTATGTTAGCCTTATTAAGATGGAAATAAAGTATTTTAACTTTTTTAAGCATGTGTCCCCCATGGTTTCCAGCAATTCCAAATGTTAATGTGCCAGGTGAAATGAATAAGATTGATTACACCATTACACGGACACCTTTTTTTTTTTTTTTGAATTCTTTATTTTTGTTGTGCACAAAAGTGACAAATAGCCTTGGTGTGCCTCAACAGCGACATCAGGGTAAGTTGGAATACATTTGCAATACAGGTTGTGGCATTTGTTGGTCAGGCACATGTTTAAGTAATTGAGATCATCATTTCAACAGTGTAGGTTCTCGATTATGTAACTATAATGTAAAATTATTAACATACTAAAACATTACTGAGTCCACGTTTATAACAGTACGGTGAATATTGTAGCAAAATGCTAATTCTTAGATCAAGCTAGTGCAGTTAGATTATTTAACTGCTTAGTATGTAGTAATATGCTAACTTGCTGCACCTTAACTATTTGTGGACCCAGAAAGCGTTAAATATGCTGGTTAAGCCTAACGTAGTCATTGTTTAGTAGTCCATATGAGTGTATATGCTTGTTGTAGCAAGGTTAGGCTTAGTAGAGTGTGAGGCTTTACCCGTGCAAACTATGGCTACCAGTTAGGCGATATGAGACTAGTTAGCCATTGAGTACGAATTAACCTGTTGTATAGAGTAAGTAATTTATAAATGGTAACCTGGTGCAGGTTTTTAGTGAAGTAGCTGCACAATCATTAAAGTTTTATGCTAAGACTGCACATGCTAGTTATACACGGGTACTATACATCGCTTAAGGAAAGGAGGCCATCAGACATTTTAGTTACTGGGCGCTGAGGGTTAGTGGGATCAGATGGAATTGGAGACATATGAATATAGGCATAAAACAGATTTTATAATCACATACAGTAGCTAGAGAGCAGTGCTGTGTGTGAGAGGGGATGACAGACTAATGCTCTGGCATATCTAGTGACCCCCAGTGCCTGTCCTACTCAGCCTATGCCCATAGCTGTCTGGCACAGTCCAGACCCATTTGCAGGGCACCGTGTTTCTTCCCGCATGCCTCTTTGGCTCACCGCGTCAGTGTGGACCGTCCTCTATGTGTGTGCACATAGGTGTGTGGGCCTGTTTGATGGGTATGGACAGCAGCTTGGTTTACAGTCCAGCGGAGCAGCGTGAGGCTGATGCAGCTGTGTGCTTGGTGGAGTACCCGGAGAGGTGAGAATCCTCGGTTGCTAGTCCCGCTTAAAATGTCTATTACTAGAAACTGGAGACACGTGGCCTCAGACATTGGAATCAATAAAATGGCAATGTAAAATGGAAAGGGGCATTGCCTTGATGTTTTTGCTTTAACAATGCTATGTACTCAATGTGGAATAAGTGTGTCAATATGCTAGACTCTGCTTCCACTATATGATAGGCATGATATGACACCTGAGGTTCCACTCTTCTATTCTTTTGGGGTTTACTGGACTACCGGGGAGATGCCAAAATCAAGACCGGTTTACAGGATGACCCTGTATACTCTAAAATATGAAATCTAATATTTGTTCTCAGCTTTGTCCTATTTGTTTGTTTGTTCTATGTCTGCAGAGCTGATGGACATATACAATTTCTGCAGTGTTTGATGGTCTACATTGTTGAAATCCACTATCACTTGTAGATTAAATGTTAAGAATGAAAAAAAAAATCCAATAATATATATTTAAATAAATAGATAAACAAATGTGATTTTTAGGCTGACATCTCACACAGGGATCACAGTAAACTTCCAAGTAAAAAGCATATCTTTTATTTTCCATAGACTATCTGCCTTTAAAGAGATCACATTTCAACATTAAATTGTATATATCTTATATTCTAAAACAATATTTAAAGTAACTGAAAGAAAGTTATTCAATGTGATAAGAACAGTTTACACAAAATGCTGGTGAGCATCTTCTCAATACACTTCGTTCCATGTTTCACCTCATTCTGAGGGTAAACATTTTGTATCACATTACTATGGAGCCAGTACTTGGGAAGAGATTGTGCTCTGTTCCTTTTTTGTGCAGAGAAACATGTAATTGTGTGACCCTTGATGTAGCTTTCTATTTGAGGAACCATGGTGGGTGATAGATAAAGTGAAGTTGTAAGCAAGGCCCAGGTTGGTTTAAGAGATAGTATTATCAGAGTTTAAACTTCATTCATCTGCTTTTTCTTATCCTTGTCAATGCTGTTGCTAGTTTATTAGTTGTGGTTTTTCTTTAAATTTCACACATCTTTGTGCTTTGGAGGAAAGGTTGCTAAGTAACCGAACCCTTTCTTGCCACATTAAACCCATTGTCTGCTCTGTATGTGCACTTTCTTCCTGTAAAAAGAGTTGTCTGTTTTATTACCCGCATGACAACATTAAAAGTCATAGATAAGTAGTGGCCCATTAAAAGGAATTCCTGTTTTCCACACTTTCAACCATTACATCTTATCTATACATTTTCCATAAATTTGCACTATTTCTGCAGTGATCTCCATGACAATTTCTATTTTACTCTAAACGTTGCTACAGTCAGAGAGGTTGAATTGAACAGGGCATATGATCAGTGCAATCACATGTAAAGTCAGAGAGACTTTTCTCAAATTAATATGACTGACAGTTGTCTGCTGTTAAATCTACAGGTACTGTCAATGTTAGCAAAAAGATTGTCTATTATTGTGTTCAAAAATGGAATCGATATATCTCCATATTATACAAACTCCAGAGAAACAACTCTATCTTACAATGGTGTGTCAAGGTTGTCGGGCCAAGCCATCGTTAGGACAAGTATTGTATTGATTTTGCTTCTAGCAGATAGCCCTGAATCAATAACTGCATTACTTTACACCTTCACAGGTGGAACCAATGTACTTTATTTGGAATCAGGGACTTAGGCTACCTCTACTCTTGAGAAACTTGGTGAGCTTGAAATGCAGTAGTTTGTTCCGGCCTGGCAGGCCACAAACACCCAGTCTTTCCAAATCACATTGAACTATGAGTGCTTTATATGGCTGAACTTATGCAGTTCTGGAGCCCTGAATGTGATTCTTTTGACCGTGGGTCACAAAAATAAAAAGCAAATACTGGAGGACTTATTCCACAGCATGGATATAGGCTATATGCTACGGTGTCTACACTGTTACTCTAAGCCCACTATGAGGGCACATGCTGAGTATTACTCAGAATACTTGGGTATGGTCTACTCTAATGCCAGGGAAGACATGATCACAGTCCTTCTACAAGCCTGCAAATTATGATGTATCTTCCATCACCCTGGGAAAGCAGAGGAGCCTTCTAAGCAGACCACTACCACATCACCACAGTAGGCATATGACAGTCCCATAGGAAAAAAGTCAGTAGGAATGACCACAATTTATGAAAACTGCTAGGTGATTTTAATTAGCCTTGTAAAATGTAAAACTGTATTTTATTGTGTGCTCACTGTTCCTTAAGCTGTAATTTCTATACTTTTGGTCTTTAAGACAGCTCTGCTACTGAGAAATACATGTTCCAGGTGTGGCCCAGAACTTTTTTTCTGTGTAGATTTGATTTGGAATCCAGATTAGATTCTTATTGGGCTGAGTACCCTACCCATCCACTATGGGTGCCCCTTTGGAGTTGACCACAGGAAAGCACAAATTGAGAAGAGTCTATATAAGCTGTTTAAAGGGAAACTATGGGCACCCAGACCACTTCAGCTCATTGAAGTTGTCTAGGTGCATAGTTCCAGGTTCCTTAACCCTGCAAAGATAATCATTGCAGGTTTTAATAAACTGCAATAACTACCTTTGAGGGTAATCTCCACCACTAGTGGCTGTCTACCAGACAGCCACTAGAGGGACTTCTGTGTCATTATGCGACTTTTGGTCCCCTAACTGACGCTGGATGTTCTCACGCTATGGAGGACATCCAGCATCATACATTGCCGTGCATGCGCATTAGTCTTCCCCCGCCAGCTGATATCAGCAGGGTGGAGTGGAGGCTGAGCCTGAACCAGCACCAACAAGGTAAGTGACACTGGGGGGGCTTAACGGAGGGATGCATTATAGGGAACTATAGTGCAAGGAAAACAACTTTTTTTCCTTTGCACTATAGTTACCCTTTAAGCAGTAAGTATTACAGTTAGCATGTTAATTTCTTATATTAAAATTAGTGTAGAACCCATTGATATTGGGGTACTGTGACGTAGTGGTGGGTCAACTCATTATTTCCATATGGTGTAACTGAATCCCCATATTTGTTTGCTAAGATAGGTGATTTTAAGTAACCATGTAAAATTCTAAACTGTATATTTAAAAAAAAAAAAAATTGTGTGCACTTGTCCTTAGTCTATATATTATATATATTTTAGTCTTTACGGTAACACCACTGTTGAAAAATGCATGTGTTCGGGGTGTGCTCCACAATTCCATTTTTTTCTATATTCGTTTTTGAACACAGACATGTTTGTAAATTATAAAGCATGGCCCTTACTTCTGTTTATCTTGTCCAAAAATAAATCTGCTTTGGTGTCAATATGGCCAGCTTTACAGCTGTCTAGAACAATTATCTGAACAGCCCCAATGATTACAACAATAATATACTCATGCCAAACCTCATTTTTATTGCTTTTGTATTGGAATGGTAATAGAAATCAACTTACTCTTATGATAATTTGTAACAGTGCTGAGAATAGCAGGCCTAAGAAAACATCATTATCCTGATTATAAGTGCTGGTACCCAAAACACGAGTTGTAAAGACTTGAAGAGGGCAGGGCATGCAAGCAAAAGATCAGAAAATGTATGCAAACTTTCCATTCTGTGTAATATGTGTAGCACTGTCAGTTGCTGTATAAAGCCTTTAAGAAATCTGCATTATTTGCAGAATGTATAAATGTGGTCAATGCAGGGAGCCTTACATTGTCACTGAATTCCTTCAACACCTGGCAGTGAATCGAAAACATAGGCCATTCATCCACTTACTACGTGGCATGCATTCTCCACCATGGGCATTGTTTGTCATGATGCAAGTAAAGGAACATTGTTCCAAAGCAATTTCATCATGAAGCTTTAAAAAAGTGCTGATGAAAAAAGAATTCTGGTCACGTTTTTTCAGTCCCGTGATTTACACTTTATTTATTTTGTAGTTTTAAGTATATTTGTCAATGTTTTATATATGCACTTGTAACATCACTTTTCTTTCAATAGAAATCTAGATTGTCCTTTGCTTCCTCATCGTTTTCTATATGTCTGCAAGACAGAAAGATAATATCCACGTTTTTTGTTGTTGTGTATGTGTATACATCCATGCACACATGTGTATTGAAAATTAAGTGTATGTCTTTGCAATAGTAACACTGCAGTCTACCGTTTGCATAGAAAGCATTCTACTTGCTTGTAAACATTCTTTCGTGAGGAGCTGGATTTCTCCATTTCACCCCGTTTGGTTTTTGAGATGACACCATGGGCTCTCAGGAATGATGCAGCTGCAGAGCTACAGGCACTCCAGAATGGGATGCTTGGTTTAGATTTTCAACAATGCTATTGAAGTGCTTATTTTCCTCCTGAAGAAACACAAACAGATGCAAACTTCTGTAAACACTTTAGCAATGAATTCAGTGGCACTGGCCTCTCAGCAGCGCTCAATAGGTGACAGAAAAATGTCTAATTAGTGCAAGTGGAAATAATAGGGCCACTTGGATTCCGTCCATCCTTCACTAAGTCTGCTTTTCTGAGCAACTCAAAACCCTTTTGTTTGGCAGGTCACTCTCTTTCAGGCTTTTGTACTCTAATATAAGAAGAGGAGAAGAGGAGGAAAACTAGATTAGGGGATGTTCTGTTCTTAAATACATAGTATGCTTGTTATCAAAGGCAAAGTCTGCAAGTGCAGCTTACAGGTGTTGGGAGACATTCCTGTATTGTTGTAAAATAACAGGTAATCTTTTCTACACCAGGTGGAAACCTGTGTTTTAAGGTGTGTGTCTGTGGAGAATACTCCTCTTTGTCATAATGCTTCTACGATTGTGTGTTCATATTTCTTGGATCAGAAAACTTCAAGTCCCTTATTTAAAAAGGAAATAATTGTATTCATGCCAACCATAAATACTGAGCTATTTTATGGGCCAGATCTTCCTCGGGAATATCTGTGAATGTGAAGGCCGGAGGGCACGTTGGTGAATTTTCAGTTCAGAGAATATACGTGCCAAACTAACTGCTCTAAATTTTTGGTCATGCTGTTTCGCAATGTCCTCCTCCCATCCCATCAGTTGGTAGATATACCTTGATCATCGGATACAAAGAATCAAAACACAGTAGTTGAGTCTCTGGGTTTCAAAAATATCTGTCAATTTTGGAAAATACAGACAAACCTGTTCAACTTTATTAATAAATAACGAGTAACACTAGAGGCCCAGCAGCTCTTGTATAGCCACTTATCAATGTTATATTGTAAAAAGAGTAATGTATCAATGGTGTTTGGAGTAAAATTGGATACTGATACTGCCCTACACATGGGATAAAAATATATTCTGCTACTGCCTATATGTAAATATTGTATTACTAAAAGATATCTGAATTTAGTACTTGTGAGAAAACCCACAAATGAAAAGTTGTTTTTTATTGATCAATCTGTAACTATTATAATAAAGCTGAGACGCAAATAGAAAGACTGCTGCTACAAACAATCTACTATTATTGTCATGACAAAAAGCTTGGGCATTGACTCCGGTAACTACTTGCTGTAGCTAAAACCTGGACACTGTAAAATAACTTTTTAGGTGGTCACCTTTGTTGCTAACCTGTACTTTCAAATGTAGTTTGGACATTGGGTGGAATGATTGAATGGAATTGAACACAAAATCTTCTTTCAAGTAGGCTGATAATATATGACTGAATGGTAACCCCTAAAATGAGAAGTCCTGATATAAGACTCTCTGTAAACTAGATAAATTGTATAATTAAATCAGTGTTCTATTATACATTTGCAATGTTTGGTTGATCAGCCCAAGCAGAAATCTTTTATGGGACTCAAAGTGCAAATTCCCTGTTCCACACTCAACTAACCATTTCAATAGTGTTTACAAGCCCAAAACGAGTGGGCTTTTTAAAATAAATAGGAGGAATGTGACCCCTACCGTAAACCTGGATTTTAGATGTGGCATTTTGTTTTATCTTGGTGCTGTCATGCAGGACAGGGAAAAGTATTGCCATTAGTTAGGATCTATTTCAATACATATGAAAATAACTGAAATGTATAATGCTAATTAAAATCAGTATTATGTATACATCACTTGTCTCAAATGGTCGAAATTACTGAACTTACTTAAATACAATCCATAGATCTGCTTTTGCTGGAATATCTTTGAAATCACCCCCAAAAAGCTGGACTCTTTCCCACATAATAAATTAATACATCTCAGAATCCGCAGTTTTTTCTTTTCTTGTGAGTGTTGAGGCTTTTGAGACCAGGAATTTAAATGTTCTAGCAGATTTCCATGAGGCAAACTTTTATGATAAAATCTGCCTCTAAATTGATGTTTAAACTGCTATTTCTTAATCTCATATTTGTATAATATAGTTTATTGGCTGTGTTATCATTCACTAACAAATAACTGTTTTGTTTTTCTTTTGGAGACTTAACACATGGTATAAAGGTAATAATTTCATACGGATATCCTCCTGTCTGTCATGTAACACTGTTGCTGATATTTGACAAGTGACGTGTGTGATCCTGGGGGTTTTCTTTCTTTGATAGGTATTCTTGAAGGCCTCCATTGCAGTTGCCGACAGTACTACAGCCGCAGCCATCGTGTTCCTTATTGACCGATTTCTTTACTGGACAGATGCCTCCACCAGGCTCCTGCGGGTTGCCAAGGCATTGCATAAAATATGGCCCGATACACCAATTGCACCACAAGTTGTTATACGGCAAGCTCGCATCTCGGTAAACTCAGGTGATGAAACGTGCTCGTTGATCTTTCTCTGTTTTCTTGGCTTAGTCCTAATTAGAGACTACTTGACTTTCAAGAGAACACTTTGTGCTATTATAGGAATGATATTCCTCTGAACTCAGGGGCTTCTTTTCACTCCAAGAGCCAACCTCCCCTTGCACTTACAAAGGAGCCAAGATAAAGAGTTTCTGAGCCAAAAGAGGTAGAGAGATTTGTGAAAAGGGCGTGGAAAATACTAATTGGGGCTTTTGTTCTCTAACAAATATTCCCTGCTGGTTTCAAACAGGGGTATCTGAATTGCTTTACTTGTGATGAAGAGCTCCTATAAAATAGCACACAGGCTGGGTACTTTCTCAGAGCTATGCTATCTGACCACTTGACTAGCTAACAAAACACTGCACTTATTTGGTATTTTTTAATTTTATTTATTATAAGTAAACTTCTCACTGTTTATGTTTTACTGTACAGACTGCAAAGTTACAGTCATTTGTTGGATATTCCTATGACATCTACTGAAACATTTATTTATATGTTAATATAGATTTAAAGTCAATTTATCTTTACTGTTATATACATTATTGCAAGTCAGAAGATACGGTTATAAAAGAATAAACACAACTATATGATGCAGGACAATAGAGTGGTTGCTCAGTTTCCTTTTCCCACACAATTAGCAATTATAATATTAATAAACACGTGGATTTATAGTAAAACATAAAAATCTTCCCTAAACACATTTTTTTCAACTAATGTCCTCTATATTATATATAAATATGAATCTCCAAAATAAAAATGAGTGCAGACCCAAATGAGTGTCTCAAAAATATGGTCAGATTCTTGGGAGTGAGGAGTATAACAACACAATTATATCCATATAGAGAGTACGTGCAAGACTTAAAACAAAACATAGTGTAATAAGTAGTACAAACTACTATAAAGCCATAAAATGTTAAAAAATCCCTTCACGTACAATAATGCACAAATAGCTTTTTTCTGGATACAGTTTCCATCTCCTTATAATAAGGGTTACTCCTACCAACATGACCACTTCTGCTTTTAGAAGTAGTCATGGTAGTAGAAGTCTGTTTCTGCTTGAAACGCTCCACATCCAGAGACATTTTCACTTTTTTTTACCCCACCAGGTGCCTACACAAAGAGGACACCTTCATACTTCATAGATCTATGCATTTCATCTGGATCTAGCCTTAATATTTACGAAAACCTGAGACACTAAGAGGGAGATTTATCAAGGCAAAAACAGGTGCTCTTCTAATGTTTACTACTAAATAAGGAGCAATCACCATGGAAACCAACGCGATGTCTCTCATCATTTAGCACTTTGCTCCTGTTGCCCCTTAGCACCTGTTTTTCCTTGATACATTTCCTGATAATTTAGGTTAGCAATGCATAATTACAGATGTCATATTGTTGTAAGGTTTTAAGGAAATTGGTTTATCTGATATCCAGTGTGCTAATTCCTTAAGACGTGAAGGATCCCAAAACCCTTTTGAACAGTTCTGAGTTTAATAAAACTAAACTGTTTTTGCATCCTCAATGACTGCATTGGGAATATCTGATCTGAAACTAGGTTCAATATGTGTGTTTATGATTAAAATCTACACATTCAAACTTTCTGCCCACTTTTATCCACAGGAAAGCTTTTAAAAGCAGAATATATTTTAAGCAGTTTGATCATCAACAAAGGAACAACAGGTGAGAGGTTTAAATCATAGTAAGAAATTTGCTTCTAAAACAGTCGTATTCTGTTCTGCCCTAATGACATTGTTACACCTGCCAATATGAAATATATTGATCATATAGAACATGTTAAGTGACACATTAATTCTGCTATGTTTTGGAGTGAACAGCTTCATATATGAAAAACTAACAAAACCACGTTAAGCATACATATGGATTTGTGGGAACTAATTAGCAGATTTATTCAGGGATACCCTAATAAATATTTAAACTCAGGGCTAATTTTACTTATTGAATTAAACCTGTCTCCAATTGGTTTTGTTAATTAAACTTTTTGTAGCATCACATATGCAATGTACACAGAGAGTAATCAGAAGTGAAATTGAAAAGGTGTCAAATTTGAATAAAATTAAAAGCGCAGGTAACAGAAAACCACTCCACCTTTTTATAAAAAGGAAAAGAGATGGGTAATCAAATGTAGTGATGCTTTGTCTGTCAAGTGAGTGAAATATGTATTCTAGGAAGTTATAAGAAATAAGCATCAAAAGTACCATGGGTGCAAGAAACAATCCGAATCAGATGAATTAAAGAACCATTTGTGAGAAGCGTCCTAAAGAGAAGACCAAAGAATCCTTTCTTGAAACGTAATAAAAAGAAACAAGTGTGGTTAAAAGGTGTAAATCAAAGAACATATATAAAGTTAATAAGGTTATTGTATAGTGCAGGCGAAACACACAGCAAGCATAAATTCGCTTACACTTGAGAGTGTAGTAGTGCAATCTCGATACTCTTCAATAACTTCAAAATGAAGAACAACACACGTAGTGCAACAATGCAAATAAAAGCAATAAAACAGAATATATGGCACTTTTTTTTCACTGAGGCTGTAAAACCCCTTCGCATACCCCAGGTAATTTGCCAAACCATTCTCAAACAGTTTGGCTGCTTATCCTGGGAAGGCACCATGGCATGGATCTGTAATTCTTATTGTACTTTGAGGTTTGTTTTGTGCTCCGCTGCAATTCCGAATTCCAAGCCAAAATACATCTGAATTACAAACCGATTACGAAATATGCAATGGAGAACATTTTTGGCTCAAGTCTCTGGATTCTGCCGTGAGATAATTGATGGGTACAGTCACTAAATGTTAATTTTATTTACAGATCAAGTGAGAAGTGAGCAGTAGAGGGGGACAAAGGAGGGGCACTCTATAATATATATATTCTTATATGTTTAATAAATATATAACATACAAAAATAGATTATTTTCCTTTAAAATTATTTCTTTTTTTCTGCTCTACTTATTTTTCCCTCTTTTGGTTACTTTTTCTCATTTGATCTGTGAACCAAGTGGCAGGAAATTGCTCATACTAGTGTACTGCAAAATATGTACATGCTATGTACATATACATGTTTTGCACCGATTGGCCCATTTCTGTGCCTTTTTTGTTTTTGAGTCGATTCCTAAATCGTAATCTATGTTCTGAAATTCTGCAAAGCCCGAATCTGTCATCAACTGAAATCTCACCCAAAAAATTTTGGTTCACTCGAGCCAAATTGTCTCACTGTGCACAAGTAGTGTTCTTACTGTGTTTCGATTGTTCCTTTAAAAAAAAAAAAAAAAAAACTTGACAAAAATGTAAATAAAAGCAGCATATTAATGCCATATAACTGGATTTAGTATTTATCCATAGAGATCAAGAAGATCTATATTGTTTGTATATTATATACTTTATATAGACTTCTAATACCTATATGTTCATACCTAAGCTAAATATGCTAATCATCCCTACGTAATAAATGCTGTTTCTACTTAATCATGTAATCAGCTATTTATTGCATTTAATAACATTATAAGTTTTAACCTCATACTGTAAGTGTAAGATTTCAAAATCCTAAACTAAGCCATACACGCACCACAGTATAAGAAATATTTTGGCTTCTTACAAGCCAATTCTCATCCTCCATCACGTAGAGAAGATTTTCAGGCAGACTGATCTTGTATTCACTGAACTAATTGCAAATGTTTATGTATATATCACCAGTGTGTGAAGTGCGATATGCCTTCAGATATGATACAATTCAAGTCCATATCAACCTGTGCATATCCAAATTACTGGGTGTCTCAAAGAATTAGTCTAACAGATTTGCCTGTAGTTTTGCTACCATGTCAAGCCAGGATTGGTAAATCTTTGTAGAATTTAGAAATCAATCAGGCATTTTTAGGGGCTTAACTGATTTTCTCAGGAAACACATGTAAAATAATGAAAAACATATGGCAACCACCAACGTTGGCTTTTTGTGTATGAAAAAAACCACGACCAAAATTATGAAAAATTGCTACGGAAATCAGTATTCTTAGTCAGGAGGTTAAAATTAGGAAATGTCAAGACTAATAGGGATATATTTGTTGTCTAAATACTTTGGGTTTTTTTTCTCCCCTTTAAATGTATTGACTTGTATTTCATGTTTGTGAAACAAATAGGTTCTTGGCATTATGCTACTGAAAACGACAGAATTCTTGTGCAGTCTGTGTGTGTACAGATCAGAGGACAAATTCTGCAGAAATTGGGTAAGGCTATTCTAATCAAATTCTCTTACAACTATCCTTATGAAAATGCAAAGACTTCTTGACCAGCTTTCTTCATTAAATTATGTAATTTAATAAAAACTAAACAAACTTTACACTTTAATGGCCATTGCAGTGATACTAAAAAAACTCCCTTTATTTAAATGTGCATAGGGATTTGGTATAACTTTTTTCTTTGTTTTTTTTATTGTATGTTTTGTGGCTGATGTGTACTATAGACATCGCTGCCGCCCAAAAGTAGTGGGAGTTTGAGTGCAGGGCTTAATTTTGTATGATTAGTAAAGACTATATGTGTTTGCCTGATTTTTATTTAGTTAGGGTTCCATTAATCTTATATCAGTACTTGGTTATAAGATTAATGCCTTAGGTTGGTGGGAGTTACACTACTGGGCACCAGATGCTGTTTGCATCTGCTGTTTATAGTTCAGCCTTTCTCCTGTCAGAAGAATGACTACAGCAGAGCTGGGGAGACAGAATCATGCTGTTCTGTCTCCTCTGCCGTTTCATCAGCTGAAATAGTGACAATTGAAAATGATGGTGTAAAAGAACATATTCAAAATGACTTTTTCTGTAGATCTTTACCGTTTTAGGCATCCTACATATTTCCCCTTTATTAACTCCAGATTCCTTTTTTTTTTTTGTTTACCTTGCAGGCTTGTGGTATGAAGCAGCTGAGTTGATTTGGGCCTCCATTGTTGGGTTTTCTGAGCTGCCCAACCCAGATAAAAAGGTATATATTGGCTTTATTTTACTGTCCCACCGAGCAGAATGTTGCAGCAATTGATGCGGAAGCAGGCTGAGTAATCAGCTTCACATTCCCTGCAAAACATCAGAAAGCAGGGAGAGTCTCTGTGTGTTGACTCCACCTCTGTAATCTTTGATGAGAGCTAAAGTGATAGTTTGAAGGGGTTATATACACAAAAGCAAATAATTTAATGACAGACTTGTGTCTGGTTCAATCATATGGATCTTTACTCTCCGTCCTGCTAATGAGATGCAGTGAGGAAGTTTTTAGCTTGCAGGGTAACGAGGAGCACTAATTACTGTTTTAAGTAATTGATCAATTATTAAAGTCTCGAAGGGATGCTGTATATGCAGAAGGAAAGTCTCTTTTTAATCCTTTGCAGCAAATGATGATGGCAAAGAGACCTTCCCTCCCTCCAAGCAATGCGGTCTTACACAGTAAAGGGATCACTTGCTCGGTGACTGCTATGCCCTTCAGCATAAATCCACTTTTTTTAAAAACAAATTTTGGTACTTAGGGACCCACCACCCCCCTTCATTAAGGGCAGCAAGTTGCAAGTGACAATGCACTAAGCATGCATATTATTAGAATTATTTTCAGAGAGATTTATATAATATGTGGTTTTAAGAAATTGTTACCCCTGCTGCCAAGGATTTTGGTAGTTTGTAAATTCTCTGTACATAAATGCAAATAAAATTCCATATTAGTTTATTAAAGGAACACTATAGTCACCTAAATTACCTTAGCTAAATAAAGCAGTTTTAGTGTATAGATCATTCCCTGCAATTTTACTGCTTAGTTCACTGTCATTTAGGAGTTAAATCACTTTGTTTCTGTTTATGCAGCCCTAGCCACACCTCCCCTGGCTATGATTGACAGAGCCTGCATGAAAAAAAAAACTGGTTTCACTTTCAAACAGATGTAATTTACCTTAAAAAATTGTATCTCAATTTCTAAATTAATCTTTAATCACATACAGGAGGCTCTTGCAGGGTCTAGCAAGCTATTAACATAGCAGGGGATAAGAATATCTTAATTAAACAGAACTTGCAATAAAGAAAGCCTAAATAGGGCTCTCTTTACAGGAAGTGTTTATGGAAGGCTGTGCAAGTCACATGCAGGGAGGTGTGACTAGGGTTCATAAACAAAGGGATTTAACTCCTAAATGGCAGAGGATTGAGCAGTGAGGCTGCAGGGGCATGTTCTATACACCAAAACTGCTTCATTAAGCTAAAGTTGTTCAGGTGACTATAGTGTCCCTTTAATATCTCTATAATTAACTGCAGTGAAGAAAACATGTTAACCATTTTAGAAACCTATTAATGGTCTGCTTTATAGTGGTTCACAGAACATTACATAGTTACATAGCTGAAAAGAGTCAAGCGTCCATCAAGTTCAGCCTTTCTCACATATGGTTTTGCTGTTGATCCAAAAGAAGGCAAAAAAACTTAGTTTGAAGTCCTTCCAATTTTGCAACAATCAAAACCCCAGAATGGCAGTCAGATCTCTCCTTGGATCATGAAGTTCTTTCCCCACAATTTAAAATGATATGCTTTAATATTATGTTTTTTTTCAATCCAGTTGCTGTTTAAACATCTGTACAGACTCTATTTAAACTACCTCTTCAGGCAGAGAATTCCACATTCTTGTTCTTACCGTAAAAAAAAATCCTTTACTTTGCCTGAGACTAAATTTCCTGTCTTCCACTCTAAATGATCTTGTGTCCAATGTATAATCCAGTTTATGAACATATTTCCAGACAATGGTTTGTATTGGCCCAGAATATATTTGTATAATACTATCATATCCACTCTGAGGCAAAATTTTTCTAACCTAAAGAGATTTAAATATGTTAACCTTTCCTCATAAATAGAATGTTCCATTAATTTTATTAATTGTGTAGCCTGTCTCTGTACATGAATATGTAATGCAAAATACTATATTCTGATGACTGAGATATAAATAAGAATAAACCATTGAGTTGAAAATCTAATGCTAGTATCCATAATTGTGATAAATAACTAGAATTGATTTGAGTACATGATCGTAATACGTTTACATTACAAATTTGCTAGGTGTGAGTGAACATCTTTACCTCTCAAGCTACTTTCCTATGGTCCCCAAATATTGTCGATGAATAATGAATATCAGGAATCCAGATAATACTGATGTGTCCCTGAAACATTCACATAATCTCAGCAGCCACCAGGCAATCAGTATTTTAACAGCTCAGTGGTCATATATACAGATACAACTTTTTGGGATATCTAACTGATTGCCTTTAGTTCCTTATTTTGCACACGAGGTGTGTGTCTGCAGTAAGCTGTAAATCTGTCACCTGATTCTCAACTTCAGTTGGGGGTTTGGTTGGTAAATGAGAACAATGTGCCTGACACCTGTTACTTTAATCAGTGCCTGCATACCTGTAATTAGTGACTAACACTTTTTTTCTTTGCCATTGCAGGGAATAGCCACATCTTTAGGTGTTTTGGCAGACATTTTTATTTCAATGAGTGAAGAAAACTATCAAAGGTTCAAAAAGAGTAGTCATGTCTGTCTGGTAAGGTACTCTCCTGTGTTTTAAACCATGTCATTTGTACTACATGTAAATAAAACCTGTACTACAAAAGGCAATTCAAGGTACTGTTATACTGGTCTCCTCGGTCGTATATGTGTTTTGCCCGAGTCTTGTTTGCATGCTGTTTTTTTGACTTGCTTATGAAGAAAAAATATTTAATAATATTTAACATTATATTTATTATAAGCATTTATATAAAAACAACATATTTTGTAGTGCATTACATTTATAGAATTTGACTACAAGTTATACGTAGTAAGTCATATAACATATTAACAATATTAAAGAAATACTAGATAAATGATATGATGTCAGAGGGGAGGAGGGAGTGATGGATAAGATGCCTGTGCTGCAATGAGCAGTAAAAGTGGTATGTGGAACAAGGGAAGAGTGAAAGGAGAGAGAGAGCTGGGATACGGCAGTGAGGGAACTAAGGAGAGCATTTGTAATTAGAGATGTGTTGCCCAAGAAGATGGTAAGATTCCCTAAAGAGGTATGTTTTAATTGACTTCTCAAAGGACTGGAGAAAGAGGCCTTAAAAAAAATCCTGATGGTGAGAGTTAGTAGTGTGGGAATGAGGAGATGACAGGAGAAGATTGCTTGCAATCTGAAGGTAACAAGAAGAGGTGCATTCATTCAGTAAAAAGGAAATGTAGCGATGATTGGAATTAATGAGGGCTTTGTAGGTTTGCATTTTGAATTGGATCCCAAAGGGTAGAAGAAGCCAATATAGGGATGAGGTGTGGGAGTAGTTGTGAATCAGAAAGATAAGTCTAGCAGCAGCATTCATCGTAGACTGAAGAGGAACAACGCAGGTGTTTGTGTGTGTGATGAGTATTGCATTGCAATAGTGTGGAAATAATGAACACAAGTAACTTAGCTGTATCTTGAGTTAGAAAGGGGTGAATGTGGGCAATTTTTTAAAGGTTGAATTTACAGCATTTGGAGACAGATTGGATGTGAGGAGTCAAAAGTAAAAGAAAAGCAGCAAGCTTGAGGGGTGTGGCAATAGGTATCCTATTCATGGGGGGAGATAGATGGAGGTGGGCTATTTGTTGGGGAAATTATGAGAAGTTCCATTTTAGAAAACAGGAAGACATCAAGTTAAGGATGGAAAAGAGGCAGTTTGTGACTTGTTGAAAGTAAGTAGTAGAGGTCAGAGGAGGAGAGGCAAATGTGAGTATCGTCCATATATAGATGGTATTTAAATCCAAAAGACTTAATATGGTTACCAAGAGAAGCAGTGTAAACGATGAATAAAATTGGAGCAAAAAAGAGCCATGGGGAACACCAACTAAGACTGGCAGTGGGGAGGAGGTAGCACCAGTGAAGGAGACACTAAATCATTGTTCATAAAGATAGGATGAAAACCAGGAAAGTACAGTGTCACGGATTCCAATGTTGTGGAGGGTTTTAAGAAGAAGAGAGTGTTCAACAGGGATATTCATAGTCTATAAATTCTGCCTTCTTTTTTCTATTAATGCTACATTACTTTCTTATTAAATGCAGCCTTCTTGTAAATAACAATTTATGAAAATAATCTTAACCCAGGACATATACTCGGATAATTCTCAACCATTTGAGCAAACTCTTTTTTTCACATTGCACTTAACATTTTCAGACATATTTGAGTAACATTTGATGGAAATCTTCTCAAAGTTTCTTCTGTCTGTTTCATCATCTGGTCTTTAATTTGTTTGAATTATTTCAACCAAGAATGTGGTGGATATTACAGGGATGTACCTTCTCCCCATTATTTTGTTCTTTGCTATCCATGTCACTCAATACCCTGCTAGAAACCCATATTATTTATTGTCCCATTATTAAAACTCACTTGCCTTTGGTTCTTTTGATTCCTTCTAAATCTGAACAGTGCAATTTGTTTTATTTGGCAGAGCTTACTGGAAGAGTTTGATCACCGGTTGCTGTCTGCGGCAGAGGCTTGCAAACTGGCTGCTACCTTCAGTTCATACACTCCACTCTTCGTTCTCACCAATCTGGTAACTGAGTGTCACAAGCTACTCATCTTATGGTTTCACATTTAAAACTGCAAGGGACATATAGACACTGACAACTTCAGAAGTACAGTAACTTGTTAGTTATATAAAAGTGGACTTTTCATCTAGCAATTATCATTACTATATTTATCACTGTTAAAATCTTGTAATAAACTCCTCTTCTATGAGGAAGCTGTCCACTGAGTCTTTAAACCGATTGCATTCCAACAGCAAAAACTAACAAAAACACTAGTGATTAAACATCCTAGTTTACCTTGTAAAGTTGTTCTCATTAAAGGCTAGCATTAACGTTAATATCGCCCTCTCAGGATCCTCAGTTCATATTCATAAACTGAAACTGTATGAATTATTTATTTTGACACAATAACACCAAAAGAACTGTTTGCCCCCTTATGTCAAGGCAGCAATGAGGGCATGGAAAATTCTTCCTATTGTGACAGCCCTGGTGAGATATCTGAAATAGGGACATTAAAATGTTTTTTTACACTTGGAATTATTACAACCAACTTCTTCAGGGATGTTTCTATTGTTATTTTGTTGGTTTAACCGCTGGATTTCTTCAGATTTAATTGATAGTTGAGAGATGGCTCAGTGGTCAAGGAATTACAGCTGTTGCAGTCACAGGTTTGATTCCTGGAAATGTCATTTCACTCTTTCATTCTTCCAAGGTTGATGAAATGAGCACCAATTCGAAAAATTAGAATATCGTGCAAAAGTTAATTTATTTCAGTAATGCAACGTAAAAGGGGAAACTAATTTATGAGATAGACGCATTACATGCAAAGCAAGATAATTCAGCTCATGAAAACCCCAAATCCACAATCTCAATAAAATAGAATATTACATGCAATCAATAAAACAAGGAGTGTACATAGAACAATATCGGACCTCTGAAAAGTATAAGCATGCATATGGACTCAGTACTTGGTTTGGGCCCCTTTTGCAGCAATTACTGCATGGAAGCTATCAGCCTGTGGCACTGCTGAGGTGTTATGGAAGACCAGGATGCTTCAATAGCGGCCTTCATCTCTTCTGCATTGTTCGGTCTGATGTCTCTCATCTTTCTCTTGGCAGTGCTCCATAGACTCTCTACGGGGTTCAGGTCAGGCAAGTTTGCTGGCCAATCAAGCACAGGAATCCCACGGTCATTGAACCAGGCTTTGGTGCTTTTGGTAGTGTGGGCAGGTGCCAAGTCCTGCTGGAAAATGTAGTCAGCATCCTCATAAAGCTCGTCTGTGGAAGGAAGCATGAAGTGCTCCACAATCTCCTGGTAGACGGCTGTGTTGACCCTGGACTTAACGAAGCACAGTGGACCAACACCAGCAGATGACATGGCTCCCCAAATCAACACAGACTGTGGAAACTTCACACTGGACTTCAAGCATCTTGCAGTGTGTGCCTCTCCATTCTTCCTCCAGACTCTGGGTCCTTGGTTTCCAAAAGAGATGCAAAAGTTGCTCTCATCAGAAAAGAGGACTTTGGGCCACTGAGCAACAGACAACGTCTGTTTTTCTTTAGCCCAGGTAAGATGCTTCTGACGTTATTTGTTGTTCAGGAGTGGCTTGGCAAGAGGAATAAGACATCTGAAGCCCATGTCCAGGATCCGTCTGTGTGTGGTGGCTCTTGATGTACTGACTCAGTCCACTCCTTCTGAAAGTCCCCAACACTTTTGAATGGCCTTTTACTGACAATCCTCTCCAGACTGCGGGCATCCCTGCTGCTTGTGCACCTTTTTCTTCCACACTTTTCCCTTCCAAATAACTTTCTATTAATGTGCTTTGATACAGCACTTTGTGAACATCCAACTTCCTTTGCAATTACCTTTTGAGGCTTTACCTCATTATCAAGGGTGTCAATGATGGTTTTCTGCACAACTGTCAGGTCAGCAGTCTTCCCCATGATTGTGATTCCTACTGGACCAGACTGAGAGACCATTTAAGGGCTCAGAAACCTTTTGCAGGTGTTATGGCTTACTTAGCTGATTAGAGTGTGACACTGTGAGCCTAGAATATTGCACCTTTTCACAATATTCTAATTTACTGAGATTGTGGATTTGGGGTTTTTCATGAGCTGTAAGCCAGAATCATCGCACTTATGACAAATCACAGCTTGAACTATCTTGCTTTGCATGTAATGCTTCTATCTTAAATATTAGTTTCCCCTTCTATGTTGCATTACTGAAATAAATAAACTTTTGCACGATATTCTAATTTTTCGAGTATCACCTGTAGACCCCAGGATGCACATGAAAATTTGTTACAAGCTCAATGTACCATTCCTGGCTAAATACTTTGATAGTATTAATATTATTATTCATCAATTTGTCACTAAAAATAGTATTAGTAGCAAAATATACATTAAATAACATTTTTATTTGATTTCCAGAACATTCGTGGTACATGCCTGTTATCCTACAGTTTATCAAAAGAATGTCCCAAACAGAATAGATTGCATTATCTGTCAGAAGCAAAGGAGTCATTTGAAATTGGTCTTCTCACCAAGAAAAAAGGAGAACAGGTTACAAGCAAACAGGAACTTCACAGCTTTGTCAAATCAGCCTATAGTCTTTCAATTGTACATAGGTGGCTTCATGGTGATAATGTTCGCAATAAAGAGGTGACCCTACTATGCAGAGAGGCAATGGAGAAGCTAGCCATGTATAGTGTATTAACAGACAAACAAGATAAAGGAAATCTTGCTAACCATATCATGTACCTGGTAGAATCTTTGAAAGAGCAGCTAATGGTAGATGCTTTCCCAAAATCAGACGAATGTTCTTACGTGCCTGACAGCTACAGGGACTGCTTGAAGAAAACCATTGTGAATGGAAAAGTGAGGTTCAGTGTTATATTGAACTTGTTTTCTTACCATCACAAATCAGTGTGTGATGCCTTTCAAAGTACCTGCAGAAATCAGAATGCAGGAGAAGTAGAATCTGGAGTTTGTGTGACAGCCTTAAAAACCCTTGATACGGTCAGTACAACAGAAGACATTGATTGCCCAACAACCGGAGATAGTGACCTACGCAGCCGGAAAGATAACAGTAGGAGAATGGGAATTGAACGGTCTAATGCAATAAACCATTTTCCAGGTGATGAGAAACGAAAGTTATTCAGTAGGTCAAATAACAGTAATAGTTCTACCTCTGGTTCTTTGAAATCATGGTGCAATGTGTCAAATTCCTCTTCCAGCTGGGAATCATTCGGTTTTAATAATGAACTGGATGAGTTTAAAGAGGCTGGTATAGATGGAGGTAAAATAGGTAGCCCTTGCTCTACAGCAGCATCTGATGACATTGATGAAAATTGCCCAGGAGTAAGTAAAGATCCAGAGGATATCTCTTTTGAGCACCTCTCTATACATGAAACAGAGGAGGCAAGATCTCGTCCCAATAATCAACACACCCTGGTTAATAAGACAAATGAATCGGAAACTTCTGTTATTGGCAGCAGATTGGCCACAACTGTGCCTGATGTCAGAGGCCAAAATCCATGTTTGGGTGCTAATTTTTATGAGATTTTTGACCCCACTGCTGAAACAGAGTCTGCCACCGATACAACCAACCAGCCAACTGATATTGCAAAAAATGACCATTCAGTGAAACTAGATCTTGCTGGAAAAATGTTGTCTTGTGGAATAGACCCAGAAGGTGAAACGGTGGACACCACAGCAGATTTGTCAGTTAGTACACATGAGCCTTCAACCAAGAAATTCCCATATCCTTCTACCAGTAAGAATGAAGTCAAACACCAGCTCTCTGTCGTGTCTTCTGAAGATGGATTTGTTGCTCTTAATATGGAAACAAACTCACAGGATGTGTATGAAGTTAGTGTTCTCAAAAAGCAACAGTCTGCAGACAGTGCATCTAGCAAAAGAACTCTGCAACAACAGAAGAGCACACATAGTGTAAGCTCAAAGTCCGACCACAGCAATGTATTGCCAGTTGATTTTGCATGTGAGACTACCGAGGAGGAAGTGGATAAGTTAAACTTGAGCTTTACTAGTAGCCATAGTTCTCTCTCCTGGAGCAAATCAGCACAGTTTTCGAGCAGCCTTTCTGATTCAAACTCTTTTCTAAACTCTAGTGGGAGTTCATTTGTTTTCCTTAAATTTGATGATTCAAAAATAATACGTCCACTGCCTCCATTAGATGATATGGAATATGAACACCTTCTTTCAGGTGTTGATAATGATTGGCTTCTGAAAAAGCTGGAGGGCACTGAGAAGATAAATTCTTTACCCCTGCACAGTGCATACAGTGAGTATTAATTGAGACTTTTTCATACCTTTAATGGACACTGCAGATAAATGTTGAAAAACCATTTAGGCAATCCTTTTTTTGTCCTTGTAGTAAATCCGTTAAAGTATGATAAAAATATATTTCTTCTAATTATACTTTGCATTATGCCCTACGGCAACAATTTAGGTTTTTCCAATGTTGCTGCAATGAGTGTGACCTGTGCATTACCAGCATTTTTGTATTGCAGTCAGTGGGAGCTGTATTTTCTGGCCTACCTTTTATTGGACAGTAAAGTTGTCTTTGGCCTAACTTTTATTGGATTCCATCTTAACTAAACAGAGAGAGAGAGAATGTGTGTGTGTTATGCCTGTCATGTTTTTGCCTTTTCTGGGCTTGTATGCCCCTCTATGGTTGTCACACAGTCCAAAACACTAGCTTTCCCCCTATTACCCTGCCCACTGGCATCCCAATGTTGGAGGTTGTGCATATGTCTGTGTGTTGGTGTAGATTATGTGTTTGTGTATTTGTCTGTTTGAGTGTGTATACCTCTGTGTATGTGTATTTCAATGTAGGCATAGATCAGACTCCCTTAGACTTAACACAGTGATCCCAGTCTTGCAGCTAGTCTTTCAGCCCCAGACTGAACACAGTGATCCCAGTCTTTACAGAATCAGTCTTGCAGCCTCAGAGATGGCAAAGCACTGCAGGCAGAGTAAGTAGGCACTTGTGCCACCTCTAACAGACATGTGTATGTAGGCAGATGCCTACTCTGCCTAATGGAAAATGTGATCATGGAGGTGTGGGTGATATTTTTGATGCAATTTATAATTAATGTTATATGCCATATTTATTTTGGATGATGGAAGTGTGTGTTAATGAAAGATTCTGTATGTAATACAAGTTCATTGTATCTCTACTGACAGTGCCATATGCTATTTCAATTACAAGGCACATGTTTTTTGCCACAAAGACTTTGTCAATGACAAAGAACAACACTATCAATTGTGCATCTTTTTTATGTTTTTCAACAAGTCATGTAATTTTCTTAACTATAACCAACCACGGAATTGTGATGTCCGAAAGACTTTATTTTAGGAAGGTGGCCTACATTACAAAATATAAAAATGTGAGAAGAGATGTATTACAACGCCTTCTGTAAACTCTAGTTCCATTTGCACAAGATAATAAATTAAGCTCAATCTTGCAGATGTTGTTAAACAGTTTCTCATCCATCTTCTTTCTGCTAAAGATGTCCACTATTTGTCTATTTTTTAATAAGTAACAGTTGCTTGCAGCATTGCCCTGAAAAACACTGAAATAAGAAATTATACCCTACCAAGAACCCCTGGATAGAAACCTATTACTGACGCTGTGTGAAAGTTCATCCAGATACTAAGTTAAGAACAAACCTTTCTTCTATGTGAAGAGAGAAGCATGATGGAGTCGAAAGAGGTTTACAACCACATAAAACATATTAGTTTTTTTTCCCTTAGGCTGTGAGCAGTTAACTTAAAGGTAGAGTAATGGCACACTAATGTCCAAGGAAGTGTCTGCTTTAATGGTTGTTTAAAATGTCTGTAGAGTCATTATTAGTTAGTAAGTGAATAGCACATAGACATTGCACCAGGGGCTTTACTTTAAATTTCCTGTCCTAGATTAGAAGAGTTTATTGGCCAGTAGTAGCCCTTCTCCTAAGCATTTCACAGACATGCTTGTTTGTCACGCTTCACTCAACAGCCACTAAAACATGCAACCAACACCACACATGCATGAACAGATTTGTCTGCAATAAGCCTTGTACTTACTCATCCTTAAAGCTGTGTATTGCTGGAGGATAAAACTTCACACAATATCTATAGATTTGTCCTATAAAACTGCAAAAGTAAACTCTGTGAATGAGTACAGGATTTTGTAACTAAAAATCTTAGTTTCATTGGGCACCTCTAGCCCTATTACTGTTAAGAGGATCACCTTTTGGTCCCACTAGTATTAATATAGACAGAGGGATTGAGCACCGTCTGAATCTGGGAGATTTTGTTGACCTGATCATTACCCTCCATCTTACTGCTCACGGGACAGAGGAGCAATGAGAGACTATGGACATGTTTCGTACCTACATAAACAATGGAATATTTGTTTCCCTTTATACATTTTATTTTCACTGCAAAGTACCTGATTTTATAGTAATAAAGTAGAAAGCTTTGATTCTCTGGAGGATTTTAGAAGTGCTTAGCCACCCTCCATAAATTATTTTGACTTACCACTTTCTCTTGTATTATGTATATTTTATTCAGATGCTTTGCTTCTGAAGTTCTCCAAGAACTCAGAGTTGTGGACAGCCCAGGAAACGTTTGTGTACTTTGGTGATTATGTGGCCGTTTCTAAACCAGGTCAACAACGAAATGCTTTCTGGATTCACTGTTTACACCAGGACGAGACTTTGGGAAGGTAATTAATTTATATTTAATATAAGCTAAAGTTGTCTACTCAGTACCGTTAGAAAAACAAATGTCCTTCTCTGTTGTTGATATATAAGATCATTGTTAAGAAGCACCATAGAATAACTGGACCTTTACTCCTTCTATAATACATTCATGGGTTTTGGCAAACTCCAGTCCAATTAATCATTGCCCTCTCCTGGCCCTTTTTCTTCAACATGGGAAAGAGGGTCCCAAACTCTCCAGCTTTGTATTGGCTAAAGGGCCAGATAGTCCCCATCTCTCTGACCACTTCTCTTTTAGCAGGGTGATAAGATATATAGTCTACTGGCCCTTTTAGCCTTTTCAAGATCAGGAGACTATCATCTCATGCCTAATTTGAAACAGCAGATGGGGTTAATCTTGATGAGCAAGACTTACTCATAAAATCACTCTAATTAGTTGGATTCCAAGCCAATCACTGTGTTGTGAGCGAATATTCAAGGTGGAAATGTTCCACCTTTAATTATCATACATCATTGAGCCCTTCAGCCAGTTATGTATGTGTGGTCACAAAGACACACAGTTACAGTCATTTAAATATATAGATTTAAACTGACCCTATATTTACATATATAGATTTAAGCCTACTCTCTTCTCCACACAGTGAGCTTCCTGTTTCCCCTCTGACTGCACAGTAAGTCATCACGTCCCATGACCCACTGCCTGGAGTGACAACAGGAGGGCATAGAAGCCAGTTCTGGGAGTTACTGCTAGTATCCCTTCATGCAGCAATAATGCTACACTGAGTGGAGCACTTAAACAAAGTTCCAGGTCCACTCATAGCCTGGATTCGAGTGAAAGTGCTAGGGAATGGAGGGGAGAAGTAGATTATATTGTCAGGAGTAGCTGACAAATATATATATTTATTTATATTTTGTTTCAATTTTGGGCCTGCTTCTAGTGTTAAGCCATTATTGGCCAGGAGACCTGACATGTCCCGTCCTTAAATATGTACATTGAGCCAGGAGATAGCCAGCATCTCTTGGACCTGTTTACCTGTTGGCCTGAAATCCTATGGCCCTTTAACCATTAGAGGGTCAGGAGACTGGGTAACTCTTGACTGTGTTAACAATTTCAAAAATGTATTATTGCAACTATTTATTAAACATCAAGAGCCAGGTGGAAAAAGAGGAGAACCATATAGTCTATGGGCCTATGGAGTCCACATATTGTTATGTATTTATTTTTAAAATACAGACCCAATCAGCTCTCTCATTATGAGAAATCTAATCATCCCTCTTTAATTACATGCAGGGTTCTGACATACCCCAACATTTTATTTTAATATTTTCAGTCCCATACTGGAGAGCGGCACATTGCAGTGCTGTATAAAGTGGCATTGAAAGCATTAATCAGAGTGATGCCCCTCGCCTAGTGAGATCTTAAGCTTGGTCGCACTAAAAGTAGCATTTACACCTAAAAAGGGCTTTTTGCAGCCTGTGAAACTAAAGCACCATTTAGTAAATAGCAGATGGTATCACAGTTTCTGTGGTTTCCAATAGAGATCTCTCACCCAGGGTCAGAGCCTTTTACTAATTGGCATTTCTCAAAGTTAGACCAGTTAGTTGATTGCATTCTTTGTGTAACTGTGCTGCAACGCCACTTTTAACCGCAATGGGTTTCAGCAAATCAACATGATAATATCTAAAACATTAAGGTATTCATAATATTATGTATTGAATGAATTATCTCGCTACATTTTCCTCTTCTTAGATATGTTGGGAAAGAGTACAAGAAGCCGAGAAGTATACTGTACCCTTTCAGTGATGTTGAGCGCCAAATGACAGCGCAATACTATGTGAATGAATTCAATAAAAGGCTATATGAATTGAATGTACCCACACAGCTATTTTACATCCCTTCCTATGTACTACTGGTAAGATTCGTGTTACTCTGTATAAATAGAGAGAGGCTTTTTGTGCTGGACATCATTAAAAGGCTTAAAAGTGACCATTATGCAAGCTGTAAGAAAAACAAACATGGAACAAATGCCATTAAATTCTAGTACTATAAAGTGATGAAAAAAAATCCACTAACTTGCATTTTATTTCCTACATTGCATTTTACCAGATTCCTAAATATTAATGTACGCCTCTCTGTTCAGCATTCTGTTGTACGTCTACTGCCGTGCTACTCTTGCTTTCTGGTCTGATTTATTTATTTTAATTTTTTTATGTATGCGCAATACAGACCTATTGTGTTTCAGTTTGTTATTTATTGATCTAAATGATCTAGATATTTTTTTATGTACAGTTCAAATTTTCAGTCATGCACCAAAAAAAAAATATTCCAAACTTAAGTAATAGAAAATCAATTTTTAGCTTATATGTCGATTTGACTTTTCTACAGTTACTTATACAAATAAGGCTTTTGTGGTGTTCAGCATGTACACCGAATTAAAAAGGCCAAAATATGTGGCTTCTATCACTTTTCTCTTCATCTTTCTTTCAGATTTTGGAAGACAAAAATATTAAAGGATGTGTAAGTGTGGAGCCGTATGTTCTTGGAGAATTTGTAAAATTATCTAATAATAAAGAGGTTGTCAAGACACAATATGAAGCAACTAAATATGGTTTAGCTTTTGGACATTTTGCTTATGAATTTTCAGGTCACTCTGATATTGTGGTGGATTTGCAAGGTAAGCGTCCAATTATTATAGACCTTGTTATGTATAATAATGTTGCAAAAATGTATTTTGGTTAGTTAGTAGAATATCTCATTGAATTTGCGGTTGTGCTGATAAACCAGTTCTTTCAGTTACACTGGGAAAAATAAATAATTGTCTGGAGTAGATTTTTTTTTTTATTATTAATTTAATCTCTCTCCCTTCTTTTTGGCTGTTAGTGATTTTTGATTACACAATATATATATATATATATATTTTTTTTTTTCTTTCACAGGTTGGGTAACTGGAAATAAGAAAGGAGAAGCCCTTATTTACCTCACTGATCCCCAGATCCATTCTGTTAACAATACCGCAGATGGTTCAAGCACGAACAGAGAAGCAACGTGCACCAATTTTGGAAAGAGAGGAATAAGGTTTTTCTTTAGTAAACAACATGCAGAGTGCAATGAAATTTGCCATAGTCTTTCCTTAACAAGGCCTGATCTATCAAATTTATAAAACAATATATCTAGGAAGCTTGGATAGGCTTGACTTGTTATGATATTTGGTTCCAATATAAAAAAATTTTTGAAAACTATTTAAGAAAAAAATAACTTTTTCATGTTTTTTTCAAAGGTAAATGTAGAAGGAAAAAAAAGGTGTTCATTGTTGGAGGGTCAGATCATTTTAAAACCAGTATTCCCAGGCTGGACAAATCCAACAAAGTCAGCTGTAGAGAAACAAAGAAAATATTGAAACCATACTATGATCCAGATACAAATTAACTTCCTACTCGCGTAAACAGAAGAAGCTACAAACATTAAAAGTTGAGTATACAGAGCAGAGTACTTCACCCGTGGCCCACTGGGAGATGGAAATCTGATCATTGTTCACCAATCCGTACATAAAGTGGAGGCACTGTAGGGGAAGACATTCAGGGTTCTTCACTAATGTGAGAATTGACCGAATTCAAAGTGAATTTAAAATTTAAGGCCAAAATAGAAACATTCTCCAAATCAGCTATGCTGACAATAGAGTCTTAAATTTGAAATTCACTTTGAATTGCTGACAGTTTTCACTTTATAGTGAGATAAAATGCAAACTGTGACTTTGGCTAATCATCTTTGGCAAGAGTTGTACATTGATTAGGAGACGCATGCTTCCACGGTGTACACTGTGAGTCACTGTAAAACCTCTCACATCAGCAAAGTGACCATTTCAATCCTCTTTCCATATGGAACACAAGACCGAAGACTAATTCTATGACAGATTCCATAAGTCTTTATAAGGATTGAGCCATCCAGAGTGTTTCTTATGTACCCTCTAGTGTGATCCTGTTCATGTATTCTCCTTTTTATCATCTCTCATTAGTTTTTTTTTGTACTGTTTGTAAAATTTCGTACTGTATTGAAACTAATATAAAGATTGGGGAAATAAATATGTTTTAAGACTTTTTTTTTCACATCTAAAAATGTTTTCCAAGGAATCAGTTATCATAAAGTTTCTCTAAATATTCTATGCACATCATTCGAAAGATTTTGTTATTTGATGGGGAGATTTATTATTGTGTTACTTAATAATCCACATATTTTTGGAATTGTTTCTTGGATGACTTATCCATTTTAATTGTCTTTTCCAATATTTAAGCAAATTGAATATATATTTATACTTTGTGTATTTGATATGTGCAACCCATAATTGCTGTAATGCAAAGGAAGTGTGTAAATTTGTTTGGTAAAAAATATTTCATTACTTATTTTAAACTACAGATATTGTTATTTTCAAGCTTTTTTGACGTTCGCACCTTCCTTTATGTATAAGCATTATTTGTTTTGATATACAGGAACCCTGTTGTCCCTCAACACTCTATACATGCAGTTTGCTGAGATTATAAAGAGCAGGGGGTGACTGAAATCCTTTTACTGTGCACACACGCTTGCAGCTGCGCATCCAATAATGCTTTGCTTTGTGGCTAATCCTCAGAGAATGCTTCTTGTGGAACACTCTGGATTTGCCAGGTGATCTTGACCGTGCTGATTTGTGCTCATTGCTGCTGCCTGTTCTATGTGTCACCCCTTGGGCATTTTCATGCTTAACCCACGTGTGAAACAAAACACTTGGAATATCCTAAAGCAAAACAGCAATATTCTGATGCAGAGAATACATCATGTTTGTGGTTTATCCATGCAAAGTCTGGTGGCAAGCTGTGCAGGTAAAGTCCAAGTCATTGTTTGCATAGCTGTTCCTACTATTCCCTGCAGCCTCTAGAGAAATGGTTTACAAGAAGCATAAAATATAATTAATGGGTATTATAGCTGACTGTCTGAGAGCTCATTAGCATGTAATTACCCAGGATACTTTGCTTCCCTGGAAGCGATGGATATGTCTTGGCTGCCTGATAAAACATGAGTTATGGGAATATGGCACAGGCATTGTTGTTGCGTTTTTAAAAGAGTTCAAATCAAACAGGAATTTTGGGAAATTAAAACATGCGGTTTTTAAACACTTAGAGATCACAATTGGAATCATTCCATAAGAACAATCTAGCCTTTAATGATCTTAAATAAAAGTAGAATGTCACACTCATTTGACTATAGCAGGGCTGTATAGCTCTTCCTATACTAAATAAGCAGGGCATTCTGTGCTAGCATAAAGTCTTTTACAGGCTGCGTTCAATCTTTAAGGACACATTATGACTTTACTATCTTTCACATTTCAGATGTATTACTGGCATGATGATATATAGACATTGATTTGGGGGTAGTTTCCGAGAAGAATGAAGATGTAAAAGTCAGTCCTATGAGCTATGGTTTAATTAACTTTTTCTTCATAATACACACAATAACCATGAACTGCTTTTTTTACCTGGGCTTCTGAGAAAATTGGGTTTACTTTGCATTGACATTATTGGCATAGTCATAAATATCTTCACTGAAAAGCAATGTGGAGATGCAAGCGACAGGGTATCCAAAAACAAAGTTATATATGTTTCCAGACTTTTACTGGCTTTAGATTAAGGCATATGAAAGGCTACAACCCAGCAGGAGAGGTCACTTGGAGTTTGATGACAAAAGGAATGTATTATTCACAAGTGATCCCAAACCCAGGAGTAGGACAGAAACAAACACAATCCAAAATAGTGCATTCTGATTATACAATATTAGTCTATCCTATATTACACCTCACTAAGCTTCAAAGGTTTATATAAAATAAATGGCAACCAATTTCTTCCAAGTATATTTTTGAACATTGTTAGCACAATTTCATCTAAACTATCCATCTATAAGTTATAGTGAGCTACACAGTATTTGTTTAATAAATATTTGAGATTAAACAGAGCACCTGCCACCTTAACCTGCAAGGCAGCCACCTGGCAGAGAACCATAATGTCCATAATGCATACAGGGCCAGTGACAGTTTTTTGTGCTGACAATTTGTGGGTTGTGGTGTCTCACACTTTTCATTGCAGCCTAATATATTAATTAATTAGGAAGGTAGTGGTTGCTGTATGTATGTGTGTTTGTTTGTATGTCTGCCTGAATGTATGTGTGTGTTTGTATGTGTGTGTCTGTTACTGTATGTGTGTGTCTACATGTACGTGTGCCTGTGTGTTTGTCTGCAGGGACATATGGGGGGGGAGGGATAGACGTATTGGGGGGGCAGGGACGTATGAAGGGGGACCCCAGGGCAATTTTCGCACTGGGCCCCCGTGGTGTCTAGTTACGCCTCTGGGTGTGGCAACATCCATTCCTACAGATTTTGTTGAAATTGATTGAGGATTGGAAGGGAATTTGTTTGATAGAGTTGTCTGAGGTTTCTGGTCAACCAAACACCCAAGTGAAGGAAGTGTCAGACCATTGAAAAGAAAAGACATGGAGGGTCATCCCAGCTGCAGCTCAAAGCATTGACATTTTGAGGATTGTGAATTTGGAGTTATTGATTCGAAAGTATGCCAACAAACCATAAGGTGAGGCAGTGTTATGGATGGTATATTTTGTTTAGCTACTTGTATAACTTTATTCAAATATTAGTGCTTCTCCAATGGAAATAGACATCCTTATATACAAGGTGTATGTTTATTGCGAGTGACATAAACAGGGGGGTGAGGGGGGGAGGGAAGGTTAGCTTTTATATTTGTGTAAATGCTTGTCTGTTTATCTGTCAGTCTAAGTTTATGTCTTTGTATGTAGTCATGTTTCTGTCTATCTCATCATGTACAGTGATGGGAAAAAGAAAGTACTCCCTCTCTGAATTCTATGGTTTTACATATCAGGACATAATTACAATCATATGTTCTTTAGCAGGTCTTAAAATTAGGTAAATACAACCTCAGGTGAGCAACAACACATGGCATATTACACTGTGTCATCCTTTATTTAACAAAAATAAATCCAAAATGGAGAAGACGTGTGAAAAAGCTGCTTCCATTAGAATTAAGGGACTAAGTAGCAGACAGGTGATGCTTAGCAAGTGCCCTTGATTAATTGATTTTCAGCAAGCGTGACTATCTCTATAAAAGCCAAAGTTTTAGCAGTTTGCTGGCCTGGAGCATTCAGGTGTGTGTTAACAAAATGCCACGGAGGAAAGACATCAGCAATGATTTTAGAGAAGCAAATATCATTGCTCATCAAACTGGGATGGGCTATAAGGCCATTTCCAAACATTTTAAAGTCCTTCATTCTACCATGAGAAAGATCCCACCAAATTCATCTCAAGGTCAGACCATGCAATGTTTAGAGAAATTGCAAAAAACACCTCAGACTCTACAGGGTTGCTGGTAGAGAGCCTAATCTCTCTATAAAGAACATGGCTGCACACCTTAGGTCTGCAAAGTTGCAACGGAACAAAACACAAGACTTCAGGATCAATGTCCTTTGGACAGACGAGACCAAAGTGGAGATTTTTGGTCATAATTCACATTTCCATGTTTGGCGAAAACACAGTATATCAGCACAAACAACTCATACCAATTGTCGTATGGTGGTGGATGGGTGATGATCTGGGCATGTTTTGCAGCCACAGGTCCTTGGAACCTTGGAGTCAATAGTCCATGAACTCCTCTGTGTATCAAATGTGAGGCCTTCTGCCCAACATCTTAAGTTTGGACCTTAAGAGAGCTGTGCATAAGCAAATGCCAGCAAACCTCAATGAACTGAAGCAACATTGTAAAGAAGAGTGGGCCAAAATTCCTTCACAATGATGTGGGAGACTAATAAAGTCATACAGTAAATATTACTTTAAGTTATTGCTGCTAAATGTGGTTCTACAAGCTATTAAATCATAAGGTGTACTTAGTTTTGCACACATGGCTTCCTATGACTGTATATAAAACCATCTCCATGTGCATCTGAAACTTCAAGTATTTAAAATCCTTCTTTTTAAGCAGTCTGAAGCACTTAGAGGTCTATTGGGAGAACTCATGCTATTATTTGTTGGGCACAGATGGGCTGTGTGCAATGGGCACGGAGCAGAAATATGTCAGATACAGATTTGCATACAGTGGCAATATACATATTGCTCAGTTGTGCCGCACAATAATTTTTCTGTCCGGCACAACTGTTTGTCCTTAGTCACGGGCTATGATGGACTATGACCACGTCTGAGCTACAGCACATAACAAAAAAGTAATTAAAGGAAGACTCCAAACACCCTAACAGTTTGTATAACCTCTTCTGAATGTTCCTTTATAAAGTTAATTTCTAAGGTATTAACTATTTATGAAATTCAGTAAGCAGGCATATTTTTTATTTTTTTGTATAAAGCAGTATGTAATATATGTTTCTTGCATAACTACAGAGAATAAATTGTTGTCTTTAGTATGGCTGATGGTAATCTTCAGTGACAAGTGGACTCCTGCTGTGCGTTTCACTCTTTATAAACTGATCACAGATCTTCCCTTAGCAGTCTTAATACTGCAGAAATAGAGCCCCAGGCTTCGCCTGAAGCAACTGTCCTTTTTTTCTGAACTTTAGACGTTCAAAGGATGGGTGAATTTGGTTGTCTTCTACTGAGCATCACAGTAATCATTTGAAGTCTCAATAGACATCCTCACTAGAAGCAACTAGCAGAGACTTTGCAACGTTGTTTCACTTTTTTGAATTTTGTGTCAAAAGGGCTTTTTGAATTTCTTTCCCTTACTTTTATTATGATTACATTAAGTTCGTGGTTATTGAGTGCAAAGAAAATGTTCACACAGTATATAGTTTTAAATGCAGGCCTGGATTAACATAGGGGCTCATGAAGCTGCATCTCTAGGGTTATGCCAATGGAAAAGGCCCAATGATAAAAAAAAAAAAGTTGTTTTTTAATTTCATTACTCTTCAAATGCTCTTGCTCTAAAATGTTGTGTAAGGGTAATGGAGCATGAGAGCATAAGAAGTGTGCCAAGGAAGAAAAGTTTTGGGGACTATCTGACTTTAAAATAATCAATTTAAAACTGTTACATAGGATAAAAAGAGACATCCAGCTGTGTTTGATGTTGATCCAAAAGAAGGTAAAAAGCACAGTTTGAAGCAAAAAAAAATTCCCTCTTGACCCCAGAGTGGCAGTCAGATTTATCTTTAGATCAAGAAGATATTAACCCACAAAGTAACAATTATATCCCTGAATAGTATGTTTTTGCAAGTATGTATCCAGTTGCTGTTTGAACATCTGTACAGACTCTGATAAAACCACCTCTTCAGGCAGAGAATTCCAAATCCTTATTGTTCTCACTGTAAATAAACCTTTCCTTTGCCTTAGACTAAATCTCCTTTCTTCCAGTCTAAACACATGACCTTGTGTCCTTTTTATGAATAGATTTCCTGACAATGGTTTGTATTGGCTCCGTAATATATTTGTATAATGCTATCGTATTCCTGTGAGGTGCCATTTTTCTAAACTAAAGAGATTTAAATTTGTTAACTAAAATATTCCATTCCTTTTATTAATTTTGTAGCACACCTCTACACTCTTTCTAGTGCCAAAATATCCTTCTTTAAAACAGATGCCCAAAATTGCACAACTTATTCAAGACGTGATCTTACCAGTGATTTATAAAGAGGCAAAATTATATTATCATCCCAAGAATAAATGCCCATTTTTATACTTGACAATACCTAGGGGGTTTAGCCACTGCTGATTGACATTGCACATTGTTGCCTCGTTTGTCGTCTATAACAGTTCCCAAATCCTTCTCATGTGTTGTTATCCCTAATTCACTAACATTTAGGATGTAAATCGCTTGTGCAGGCTTTACCCCAAAGGGCATAACTTTGCATTTTTCTACATTAAATTACATCTGCCATTTGAGAACTCAGTTTCCCAATCTATCTAAATTCCTCTGCAGCAAATATTCTTCTCACATTGTATTATTGCAAACGCTGAAATGTTTGAATGAATTTCAATGCTTATTGCAAGATAATTTTTAAATATGTTAAATTGAAGCGGTCCCAGAAACCTGAGGGACACCACTTACCACTTTTGTCCAACTTGAAAATTTACCATTAATGACAACTCTCTGTGCTCTATTTTTAAGCCAATGTTCTACCCAAGAACAAGAATTTTCATCTAGACTTTTCGTTTGGACACTAACTTATTGTGTGGACCTGCATCAAATGCATTGGCAAAATCCAAGTAGATAACATTTACTGCAACACCCTGATCTAGAAGTCTTACTTATTTGTAAATGGCAATTAAGTTAGTTTGATATGTCCTATATTTCATAAAACCATGCTGATTTTTGCTAATAACAATGTTCTCATTAATTCCTGAATATTATGCCTTAATAACCTTTGGAATACTTTCCCAGCCACATAAGTTAAGCTAACAGGTCTATAATTTCCTGGCAAACATTTTGAACCCTTTTTGAATATAGGAACCACATCTGCCTACCTCCAATCCTCCGGTACAATTCCTGAAAATAAAAGAATCTTGAAAGATTAAAAACTTGTTCCTACTTGTTCCTTAACTACTTGTGGGTGAATACCGTCAGGCCCTGGAGCTTTGTTTATATTGGGTTGTTTATATTGGGTTGCTGCAGAATCTTCTCTTGAGTCATCTAATCAAAATTTTTCTGCAGGTTTTTGCAGCAGTCATTTGCATATCTCTAGCCATAGGTTCTTCCTTAATATATACTGAGGAGAAATAGTTATTTAAAATGTCTGCCTTTTCCTGGTCTAAATTAACTAGCAGCCCCATCCCAGTTTTCAGTGTACTTCCACTTCTATTTTTACATTTGTTTTTGGTGGTTTTTTAAATATAATTTATGTACTTAAAATATTTTGGGGTAGGTTTTGCTCCCTTTGGCTATCACTTTCTTATTTTGTAGTTTAGCGAATCAAATTGCTTTTTTGCATACATTATTGGCCTGCTTACATCTTTTTTAGGATACCTCTGATTTGTTCAATTTAAATGCTTCAAATGCCATTTTCTTATTTTTAATTTCTTGATTTACTGTCCCACTAAGCCATATTGGTTTCAATTTGTTTCTTTTAAATTTTATTACCCAATAGTACATACTGAGAAATGTGCTTTTTCTAATATATGTTTGAAGATATTCCATTTATCCTCAGTGTTTTTTTCACTAAAGAGTTTATGCCAGTCAATATATTGTACTGCTGCCCTTATCTTATTGAAATTAGCCTATTTAAAATTATATGTTTTAGTATACCCCATGTGCATTTGTTTTTTTGAGTTCATTTCAAAGGATACTATATTGGGATCACCATTTCCCATGTGTTCCCCTATTTGAATGTTGGTCAAAAGATCAACATTTCTTGTTAAAACCAGATCCAGACAAGTGTCCTGTCTAGTTGGTGCTTGTACAAGTTGTGACATGAAGGTGTCATTTAACAAGTTCAAGAATCTGATTCCCTTTGCTTAACACTAGTCCCTCTGTCCCAATTTATGTTCGGGTAATATAAAATCTCCAGATGTGCAGCTTTCCCAACTTGCTCAAACAGCTGTTTATCCTGAAAAATATTAACATTAGTGGGTTTAGTTTACATTGTAACCAATAATTGAATTCCCTTATTTTTCCTCAAGCAGAAGCTTACCAATAAAGCTTACAGATTTTCCTCATCACATTCCACTTGCTTGAGATTTGGCTATAACCCCTTAAGGACCAAGCTTCTGGAATAAAAGGGAATCATGACATGTCACACGTCATGTGTCCTTTAGGGGTTACTCATGGTTGACATGCAAACATACCCCTCCACCGTTTCCTAAGTAATGTGTAGCCATTTAAGTTAGCTAGCCAGTCATGTGTCTCATCCCACCAAGTTTCTGTTAAGCCTATTATGTCATGTTGCTTAGTGTACGCTATTGCCTCTAGTTCCCCCGTTTTGTTATTTAGGCTCCTTGCATTAGTAACCATACATTTAATATTATCATGAGTCAGTTGTACTTTATGTGATTTTTTTTTTAAATTAATATTACATACCTCCTCTGCCCTTGTACTAAGCTAAAGCTTGTCTCCTTTCTGTCCTTTGTCCATTATGTAAATTGTCCAGTGCTCTAAAAACCCCAAACCCTCCTCTTTATAGCAAAACTTCAGCCACGCATTGACCTCTCTATTCACCCGCTACATTTCCACTGTAGCACATGGCACAGGTAATATCTCAGAAATACCACCTTTGAGGACCTCTTCTTAGGTTTTCTACCTAATTAATGAAAACTCATTCTTAAAGGTCCTCCATTTTTCTTTGTCATTGGTACCAATGTGGATCATGACAGCAGTGTCATCCCCAACCCCTCCCAATAATCTATCCAGTCTTCTCATCCCTACCTTTACTAGAGGGTCTTTGCACACTGTGCAATTGCTCTTGCTGCTTCTATCTCTCTTACCGCCCAACATCCTTTCACCCTAATATGGCAATGAGGCATATCACCTTTCCTGCTACATTCACTACAACCTCAGTCCTTCCTGCTACCAAGAGGGAAGAAGGTTAGTTATTAAGTGAGACCTGAATAGAAAGGATTCCGAGTTTGATTAGTAGGAGAGAGGAGAGCTGTGGGGCTTGTAAGATGGTCTGATACTTTAGATTGAGAGATGCTAGAGAGACATTGACATAGGATATGCACATTAATAAAATCCTGCAAGTGTCTCTCCAGCACCAACGCCACCATATACAAGACACTTGGGAGGTATTACCATTTTAGTGTTTTTTTTGTTTGTTAGATTCTGTATTTATGCCCTTTAGAATTGTCATCACCAGGCACAACAGGCTCTTATTCCAGCACTCTTTAGATGCAAAGCAAATTGAGATAACATTCCAAATCATCCAAAACTATACAGTGGGGCTTGGACTGTGCAGACCACTAAAAATCCCCCAGAGCAGGCTCATCAAACAATGTCTTTATGGACCTTGCTTTGAACACAGGGGCACAGCTCTGGAACAGGAAAGAGCCTGCTTAAAACTGCTGCCGCAAAGTTGTTACACCTTGTGTAATATGTCTTTATGTCCTGCAGCATTAAGATGATTCATTAGTGAATCTAAGGGGCCTAGCCCAAACCATGAAAAACAGCCCCAGACTATAATCTGTCCTTCCTCAAATTTTACAGTTGGTACTATACATTCTGGTTGGTAGGGGTTCTTTAATTTTAACCTCTGGTCTGCACCTCCACTGGGTTACACGGCAACACTGTAAGTGCTGGAGCTTGCAAGACAGCTACTCATGGTCTGCATCTGGCAGAGGAGCAGACCACTTCCCCAACAAACTGGGCCACCAGGCATCGGTGTGCAAGGTAACAACAGGAATAGGGGAATTAATGTTTTTATTCATTTATCGTTTATTTTTTAATAATTTTCTTAACCCCTTAAGGACCACGGACGTATGAGGTACTTCCGAGAAAAAAAACGGTCCTTAAGGAAAGTGGACGTACCTCATACTTCCAGCCGCTCTAAGGGTATTACATGATGCCTCGAATACCCCCACACTACCGGGCACCCGAGTGATCGCACCCCCCAGAGTGATCATGTCCGGGTTGCCGCACGTGGTGCCAGGCAGTGTAGGCAAGAGCAACAGAAGCCTTCAGGCAGGCTTCCGATGCTCTGCATTTAATGGGTGCCTCGAAAAAAATTAAATAAAAATAAATTAACCCCTACCCTCCTTCTCCCTCCCTATGTACTTACCAATAAGTCTGGGCTCAGCCCAGACAGTCCCCCGTCTGCAATAGGACCCCCAGGGGCCATGTGACCGCCCTAAAAGAGCAGTCACATGGCCACAATAAGTGTCTCCAGTGCTGCCAGCAGGGGGACTGCCTAAGCTGACAGTCCCCCTGCTGCAGCTCCAGCCACCCTGGCCCTCCAGGGCTATGTGATCACCATGATCACATTGCCGCAATAGGACTCTAGTAGCTGCCAGCAAGGGGGCTGTCTGAGCTGTTAGGCAGTCCCCCAGGCTGCTAAAAAGTATAAAATAAATAAATATATTATACATATACAGGTGGTCCTCATTTAGCGACCTACCTGTTTTACAACGCCTTGCACTTACGACCAGGCGTAAGTGTAAGCCATCGTGGGGATTCCCTGCTCTCGTGCATATGACTATATTCGTGAAAATTTCCTCGAACATAGATGAATGCACGAGAGCAGGGAATCCCTCAAATCTATGTTCGGGGAAATTTCCCTGAACATAGATTAGAGGGATTCCCTGCTCTGGTGCATTCGTCAATGTTAGGGGAAGTTTCCCCGAACACAAACGAATGCACCAAAGCAGGGAATCCCTTAACTCCTCACTTAGCGACCGATTTGTTCTCTGACCGTGTTGTAGGAACGGAACCCGGTTGGTAAGTGAGGAGTGTCTGTATTATATATGTATAATATATTATAAAATAATTAAAGCTTTTTATCATATATTATACAAATATAACACATATATGATTTCATTATAAGTGTACTTTGTGATATATACACATATCTTGAAATTCACTTATAATGAAATCATATATATGCATTTATATATGTATAATATACTATAAAATGCTTTAATTATAATATATTATGCATATATAGGAAATAAAAGTGTGTGTGTATATACACACACACACATTATATGTGTGTGTGTGTGTGTGTGTGTATATATATATATATATATATATATATACACATCTATATATTTAGAGATATAGATAGATATATAGGTTGTGAGAGTAAAAGTGGAATTGTGGTTGATGGAAGATACATCAGGCCTGATTTGCTAAACAGCAACCTGGGAATATTCAGTTAAATGCCCCAGGGAGAGATGTTAAAGTTTGCAATCTACATTGCTGATGTTCTGCAACACATGGTATGGGTCCCTGGGGCGGAGTATTTGGAGAGCAGGGTGGGCCAATGCTCCAACAGCACTAGTTGCTGTGTAACAGACCACAATATGGATCTGACTTAAGGGTTTACTAATTGGCACTCACCTGTAGCTAGTCAATTAGCAGACAGGCCTTTAAAAGAAGAGATCAGCCTGCTGCAGAGTGAGGGAGAAAAAGCCAGCTAGGAGAGCGAACAACACTTGTGTTTATTGCAAAGCCATTTCTTTTTTTTGGAAAATTGGTAAGTGGGAAAGCCACCCAATTACAGATAGTAATTTCTGTCTAGTAAGAGCTCAAGTAAGAGCAAAGGATTTTGTTTGTTTGTTATTATTTAAAGCACCTGCTTTTTATCAAATAAAAAGGAAAACTGAGCTGAATGTGTCCTGGACTTTGTATACCCTAGAAGGATGTGGTTACTGCAAGATCTGTGACAATCCTACCGGTAAAAGAGGTGGTTTGTTACAAGGTACATAGCTGAAAAGAAACTTGTGTCCATCAAGTTCAGCCTTCCTCACATTTGGTTTTTGCTGTTGATCTAAACGAAGGCAAAAAAACCCAGTTTGAAGCACTTCCAATTTTGCAACAAACTAGGGGGAAAAAATCCTTCTTGACCCCAGAATGGCAGTCAGATTTATCCTTGGATCAAGCAGCTATTACCCTACATTGAAAAATTATATCCTTGAATATTCTGTTTTTGCAAGTATACATCTAGTTGTTGTTTGAACATCTGTATGGACTCTGATAAAACCACTTCTTCAGGCAGAGAATTCCACATCCTTATTGTTCTTACAGTAAAAAAAAAACTTTCTTTTGCCTTAGACGAAATCTTCGTTCTTCCAGTCTAAATGCATGACTTTGTGTCCTATGTAAAGTTCAGTTTGTGAATAGATTTCCACACAATTGTTTGTATTTCCCCAGAATATATTTGTATTATTTTTTCATATCAGGTGACTTTTTTCTAAACTAAAGAGGTTTACATTTGTTAACCTCTCTGCATAGCTTATATGTTCCATTCCTTTGATTAATTTTGTAGCCCGCCTTTGCACTTTTTCTAGTGCCATAATATCCTTAATATTCACCCACGTATTATATATATTGAAAAAAATAAATTTATAAAAAACAACTTTGGCCAGTGTTTGTGACTAAGTGGCTAGTACAAAAGACTGGACATACCCCATTTTGAATACCCTGGGTTGTCTACATTTGAAAATGGTATGCCATGAATAGGTTATTTCACATTCCTGGGCTACCATATGGTCTCAAAAGGCAACACAGACCCAGCAAACCAATCGGGCAAGCCCTATATTAACCCTGTAACTTTCCAAAACACCATAAAACCTGTACATGGGGGGTATTGTTATACTCGGGAGACTTTGCTGAACACAAATATGAGTGTTTAATAGGGATGTGCATGGGAAAAATACTCGGTTTGGTTCGGCATTCCGAAATTCTGGACTTCAGCACTTTGGTTCGGTTTGGCACTTTGGCACTTCAACGCTTCAGGGTAGGGTTAGGGGTAAGTTTAGGGTTACTCTACCCCTAGAGTATCCGAATTTCCAAAATTTGTCCGAATTAGCATTGGGGGTATTGTGATACTCGGCAGACTTCGCTGAACACAATTATGAGTCTTTAAAACAGTAAAACGTATCGCGACGATTCAATCACCAGTAAAAGTGCAAAAAACTAATAAAAACACTTATTTGGCCAACATTTGTGACTAAGTGGCCACTACAAAAGACTGGACATAACCTATTTTGAATACCCTGGGTTATCTACATTTGAAAATGATATGCCATGATGGGGTTATTTCACATTCCTAGGCTACCATATGGTCTCAAAAGGCAAGAGAACCAGAAAACCAATTTGACAAACTGAATCGGGCAAGCCCTCTATTGACCCTGTAACTTTCCAAAACACCATAAAACCTGTACATTGGGGGTATTGTTATACTCGGGAGACTTCGTTGAACACAATTATGAGTGTTTAAAACCGTAAAATATATCACAACAATAAAATCACCAGTAAAAGTGCAGTTTTTGTGTAAAAAAAAATGCAAAAAACAAATATGAACGCTAATTTGTGACTAAGCGTTTGTGACTAAGTGGCTATTACAAATGACTGGACTTACCCCATTTTGAATACCGTGGGTTATCTACTTTTACAAATGGTATGCCATGATGGGGTTAAATTTCATTCCTGGAATGCTATGCGGTCTCAAAGGCAACATAGGCCCAGCAAACCAATCTGGCAAATTTCAATGTGCAAACATGGAAAAGGGGAAAGCCCTACATTTGACCCCTGTAAATTTGCAAAATACTCATAAAACCTGTATATTGGGGGCACTGCTGTACTTGGGAGATGTTGCTGAACACATATTGGGGTGTTCTTTGTCAGTAACACATAACAGGAACTGAGAATCCATGGCTAAGGTACAATGTGAGAGAAAAATAACACAAAAAAATGACTACTTGAAAGTTTAACAAAGACTGGTGCAGGGCCTGAGTGGCCCACCGGGATACTGGGAAATTTTCCAGTGGGCCATCGGCACCTGGGGCCGGCAAACGGCTAGGTGTGCTGGGGGAGCTGTGATGGTTGCCACTGGAGAGCTGTGATGACATCATATTCCAGCCGCGGTCTCATTAAGTAGCGCGCGAGGGTGGGGGAGCAGAGACACAGCTCCCCCAGTGGCCGCCATCACAGCTTCCCCAGCGGCCGCCAGCAAAGACAGCTGTCTGCCCTGCACGACCCTCTGACTGGTTGCCCACAGGTAGTAGTAATGTGTGTCAGTGTGAATTTGTCTGTCTTTCTGTTATGGTGTGTGTGTGTCTGTCTGTGTCATGGTCTGTCTGTGTGTCTGTCATGGTATATATGTGTTTCTGTGTGTGTTTAAAAATAGTGTTTTTACTCACCTTTTTTTTCCCCACGCCGTGCTGGCTTGATGATCTCAGCCAATCCAATACTTTGCTATAGGATTGACTGCAAAAAGCTACACTAATCAGCATCTCCTCATAGAAATGCGTTTAATCAATGCATCTCTATGGGGAATGATCAGCGCTTCCAGAACTTGGAAGCTCTGAATGTAGAAACACAGGAAGCACCTCTAGTGACCGTCTTAGTGACTGTCACTTTGAAGCAATGTAAACACTGCCTTTTCTCTGAAAAGTCAGTGTTTACATTGAAAAGCCTGCAGGGACAGGCTATAGACACCAGTACCACTACATTAAGCTGTGTTTGTGTATGTGTGCGCCTGCTAGTGAGTGAGCGTGCTTGCTTGCATGTGTGTGTGTGCACCTGCTAGTGAGTGAGCTTGTGTTTTTATGTCAATGAGCTTATGTATATCAGTGAGATTGTTTGTCTATGAGTCTGTGTATCAATGAGCTTGTGTGTGTCTGTGAGATTGTCTGTGTCTGCATGTGAGTATGCTTACTGTATAATTAAACATTTTACTCTGAAAGGGCCAATATTTTAGATTAGAAAAAGCTATATATATATATATATATATATATATATATATATTACTCAATCATCTGGGGTGGCAAGACATAGCCTTACATATTACATGTGACAATATATGGCGCAATGACTTATGGGGCTGGCATAAACATTTTTTCCAGGACTACTTTGTATCCCCAGTCCGGCCCTGGACTGGTGGTAGAAATAGTGCATGGAAAGTGTTAAAATACCACCATTTGAAAAACCCTAGTGTGTCTGCTTTTCAAAAATATATGGTTTGATGGGTGTAAATTACATTGGCTGGCTTTGAAAAATGTCCCAAATAGGACATGGGTGCATGATGACCAGCTGTGAAAATTCCAAGTTGGAAAATTGGAATGCGCACCCTCCAAATAAGGTCTTTTAGCTCCCAGAGAATCCGACACACCTATACATGTGGGGTATCACTGTACTCAGGAGATGTTGCTTAACACATATTGGGGTGTTCTTTGGCAGTAACCCTTAAAGTTCTCCATACATGTATTCTTAAATTGCTATGTGTGTCAAAAAAATCACCAATTTTTTATTTGTTTTAAATTTGGCATAGATTGGTGGTAAAATGGTTGCATGAAAAGAGTCAAAATACCCCAAGTTTAATACCTAAGGTTGTCTTCTTTTTAAAAAATATACACATGTGGAGGGTTATTCAACGATTCCTGACAGATATCAGTGTTACAATGTAACTTGCGTTAATTTTGACAAAAAATGGTTTGGAAATAGCAAAGTGCTACTTCTACTTATTGCCCTATAACTTTCAAAAAAAAGTTAAGAACATGTTAACATTGGGTATTTCTAAATTTAGGACAAAACTTAGAAACTATTTAGCTCAGGTGTTTTTTGGCGGTTGTAGATGTGTAACAGATTTTGGGGATCAAAGTTAGAAAAGGTGTGTTTTTTTACATTTTTTCATCATATTTTATAATTTTTTATAATAAATGATATGATGAAAATAATGGTATCATTGGAAAGACTATTTAATGGCGAGAAAACGGTATATAATATGTGTGGGTACGGTAAATGAGTAAGAGGAAAATTACAGCTAAACACAAACACAGCAGAAAAAAAAAAGAGTAAAAAGAGTCCTGGTCCTTAACGGTAAGAAGATTGAAAAACAGTCTGGTCACTAAGGGGTTAATAAAGTCGCTATACACATATTACACCCGTAGTACACACATAATACAACCCCTGGATGTAGCAAAGGTATCAAACTGATTTTCAAATGAAAATGGGTATGGAGGGTTGAATGCATACAATTTATATACAAACACGTTCAAACAAGAAAAAAGTGAGCACAAAGAACAACTTCACATAGTATAATGCTGTGGACTACATCTCCCATAATGCTCTTACAGCCATAATGTTGGCAAAACATCAAGGGAGTTGCAGTCCACAACTTCTGGAGTGACAAAGATTGCCTACTCCTTCTCTAGACACACAATCTTTACAGCCCTCAGACATGCACGCACTACACTAGGTTTACTTACTTAAAATGACATCCTGATACTTTACTTTTAAAGAATTGTAGATCTGCATGTGTTAGTATATTAGTTTTTACATGTATTGTTTCTCACTTCATTTTTTTTACAATTCATCTTTATTGAATATTTTAAATTATATAAATAGACATACAGTCACATTCACATCTTACAGTCAAGTGTGTATAATCAGAATAATCTATAATTATTTAAACAATCATATAGTAGATAAGATTCAATCAGTATGTATAGACAAACAATCTTACAACAGCCAAACAGAAAATTTGGACGGATACTGGGTCTATCTGGAGCACCGATAATACCAATAATATAACATCGGTTCAGCATAAGACGTGGAGAGGAGAGAAAAGGGAAAAAAGAAAGAAAGAAAGAAAGAAAGAAAAATCCATCATCTAATAATTATTGCAATTATGAAAAAAAATGTCTCCTCTTCCCCTTCCCTCACTATCTATAAAAGCTAAATTGGGGGTAGATCATTCACAGGGTCAGTTAATTCAACAGGTCACTGGCCTGGCCTGAAACTTTCATAGTATAAAATCCATGGATCCCATCTTTTTTTTTTTTATATTTATATAGTGTCTTTATATCGTTATTAAAGTATAATTTTTCTGCCTCTCTCTGGAAATGTATTTGAGTTTTTATTTTGATCCCTGTTGGAGTGGTTGTATTTCTCCAATGTCTAGCTAAACACATTTTCGCTGCAGCCAAGATGTTAACACATAGATATCTATTATATTTTTCTGTAACAGGAAAATCGATATGAAATGGGAAAGCTTGTGGTGTAAGGTTATATTCCAATGAGAAGAGAGTTATCAGTTGTTCTTCAACAAATTTTTTGATAGGAGCCAGTCTCGGGTATTCCCACCAAATATGTTTTTGTGTGCCTGGATAATTTTGTCAACACCAACAAAAATTCTCTAAATTTGTTTCAAACTTTGCAAGGCATGTAGGAGCCATATACCATCTCTGTATTAACTTAAAGTATTGTTCATGTAGACTGAAACAATGCATAGCGGTTGTCGTGATTCGCCAGGAATTGTTCCAAATCTCTGAAGAAACAGTAAAAGCGCTATCTCTCTCCCAACTGGAAACCGCTTTAGATTTATTTAAGATAGTTCTCTTATTTAGAATTTTACCAATTATAGTAATTGTTTTAGAGTTAGGTTGTGTAGTAGGAAGAATGTCTATTAATTCTGGATGACTTGTAAGATCTGAAGTTAGAAAATGTTTAATCCTAATATATTTAAATATTTCTCGTGATGGAAGAGCATACCATTCCTGCAAGCTGGAAAAAGATCTTAAGGTATCGCTATCATAAAGATCTGAAATTATTTTTATATCATAGTTTTGCCATTGTAAAATATCTAGGTCTTCAATATACAGTGGAAGAGACAAAATAGGGCTAGCTCTAATAATAGGATTTACAGTTTGTCCCTTTTCAATTCTCTTTCTGAATCTAAAAAAAACAGGTCATCAATACCGATATTATTTGATTAGATATTCTGAATTGTCTAAAATGTTCATAGTCTAGCCAGAGGAAAAAGTAGAGATCAATCCCTCCACATTTACTCCTTTCTAGATTATATCATCCCAGATTTTTATTTATTTTAATGTTTAACATAAATAGATGGGAGAGCATACATATTTCATATTTTTTTTTTGTAGATCTCAATATCCCAGTCCTGAGCTTATGTTTCTCTTGAGAACATAAGCAGGTACTCTTGGTTTTTTAGCATTCCACAGATATGAAGGCAAAATAATTTCCATGTCTTTTATTATGTTAGATGGAACTGGGATCGGAATAGGTTTATACAAATATACAATTTTTGGAACCAAATATGATTTAAGTATGTTTACCTGTCCAAGCCAAGAGATCTCTAAACCCCTCCATCTGTCTACTGTCTCCCTAAGATTTATCATCAAATCCATGTAGTTTTTATATATCGTAGACTTTGAATCTGTGCAGAGTTCAATCCCTAAATATTGTATTTCTTTGTTACACCAATTTAATGTTTCATATCGTTCACTTAAAGATAGATAATTAGAATTAGAAATATAAAAAAACATAATTTGAGTTTAAAAAAAAATAAGTTTATATTTTGAGAATAGACTAAATGTCTGTAATATCCCAAGAACTTCTGGAGAAGAATGTTCTGGAGAAGATATCGTTAGAAGAATATCATCTGCATAAAGGGAAACCAGGTGGTCCTGTCATCCAACCATTATTCCTTTAATTGTAGCTGACCTTCTTAATAGGGCCGCCAAAGTTTCCCCTGTAACAACATAAAGGTAGGGGGCCAGTGGACAACACTGATGGGTGCCATTTCGAATCTTCAAGTTCAAAGAATTAAAGAAAGGGCTAATAATCCTTGCATTGGGAAGCGTGTATAGTGCCATGGTCCTTTTGGCAAATGAGCCTGTAAGTCCAGTCTGAGCCATAAATCTCCAATTTACCCTATCGAAGGCCTTTTCAACGTCTAAGGCATAATAATAATAGATGGGGTTTTCTTATAGTGGATCTCATTTATGATGTTAATGACTCTGCGGGTGTTATCTTCCCCTGATCTGCCATTACAAAGCCCACTTGATCAGGATGTATCAAATCTAAGATGACTAAGTTTAATCTATGTGACAGAATTTTAGAAAATATTTTTATGTCTTTGTTAATTAATCAAATTGGTCTATAATTAGTTACCTTGGTAGGGTTTTTGCCTGTTTTTAAAATAGATAAAATAGTGGCTTTGAGCATTTCTTGAGGATATCCATTTGATCCAACTATGGCACCATACACGCGTTCCAACAGAGGAGTAATCTTAGGTTGTAAAATATGGTAAAAAAAGAGCCGTGAAGCCATTCGGACCTGGCGCCTCCCCCCCCCCCTTTATATCACTAATTGCATTCATGATTTCTTTCTTGGAAAAAGGTTTATTAAGTATATATTTTTTTTCAAAGATAGTACTGGAAGGTCTAGAGATCTTAAGAAATCTTCCATATCTAAGTCGGTTTTATTAGGTTCAGGTAGGTAATATAGAGATTCATAATATGATCTAAAAGCCTCTGCGATCTGGAGAGGAGAAAGACAAGTCACTCCCTCATTTGTTATTTGTTTAATTCTATTTCTTTGATCCTGAGCTTTTAATTTATTTATTAAGGCTCTGCCCCCTCTGTTATTTGACGTGTTAATGTATAATTAGTTTGTTCATTTAGTTTGTTCTTAATCTCTTGTTGAATAATTATTTTTCTGCATATTTCAGGAGAAGAATGTAGCTTGTTTTTTTTCTCCAGACCGGCAAGGCCAATATGAAGATCAGCCAATAATTTACCTTGTTTCCTTTTCATATAGATTTCCTGTTTAATCAAGTAACCCCTAAGAAAACATTTCAACGAACACCATAAAGTGAAATCTGAGACAACTTCATTATCATTCTCTTGAAGAAAAAGTTCAGCAGCCTTCAATAACTCTTTCTTATTAGACTAAGACGTTAATATAAAATATTTTAATCTCCATTTTAAACGACTCTTGTAATAAGGATTATTTTTTAAAGACATAAATACAGGAGCATGGTCTGACCAACTTCTATTCCCTATTTGTGAATTGATTCAAAGATCTAAAGATGTTGCTTTCATTAAAAAAAAAAATCGGGGGCCGAGTCAAGCTGCAGAGCAGAGAAGCCGCTTGGCACAGCAGCTCCTGCGATTTAACTCTAAAAACCAGCTAATCTTTCTGAAAAAAACGACCAAAACGGCTGAAAACCACAGGCTACAGCGGGGGAACCGACATGGGACGAAAATATAAAAAACAAAAGCCTGACCAGCCGAGTCTTGGCCTCAACATCGGAGCCATGTGGAGACAGGCACAGGGAGCAACTGGGCCCAAGATGGCCGACTACCCAGAAACTTTTTCGGACCTGTCTGTTGACTTCTCCCAGGGGGAGGACATGCAAATACCTCTCGGCCTACCGGTGACAACACCCAAGCCCCCGGACCCCGACAATGCACCTGTTACCACAGCGGTGCTTAAGGCGCTTCTGGCGGGCCTACAGACCACAATCCAGGCAGAAATGGTGGGCATCCGCACAGACCTCCAGGGCATAACCGGGAGACTGAGTACCCTGGAAGAGACCTCCACTACCACCACGACCCACATTGCCTCCATGCAACAGGAGATAAGGGGCCTGCAAAGCAAAACAGAGACCTTTGAGCGACTATTCGCCACACTGGAGGACGCACCCTGAACGGCCAACATAAAGATAGGGGCATACCTGATAACGTACCGGCGGAGGAACTGCCGCACTTCATGCGAAGACTTCTAGCAGCGCTACTACCATTACGGCAAGCAAAAGCCGTAAGTCTGGACGGAGTTTACAGGGTCCCTAAATCAGTCAAAGCCCTGAAAGCAGCTACCAGAGATACCATAATCCGCTTCCAGCGCAGGGAGGGCAGAGCGGCAACTATGGTGGCGGCAAGAAATCACGCCCAGTACTCCTTTGAATCAATATCACTTACCTTTTTCACAGACTTAACCGGCAGCACTTTGGCCTGGAGGAGGTCACTCTGGCCGTTCACTGCGCTTTTTCAACAGAAAGGCATAACATATAGGTGGTGCTTCAACCGCACCCTGCTAGTACACCAGGGCGAGAACACACACGAAGTATACGACCTGCAGGGTGCGCAAGACCTACTAGCCACATTGGGACTGCCTAAGGATGATATGCGCCCCATGGCACACACCGGGACCACCGCACCAAGGCACAGGTGGGATCCTGATAGGGTGCACACCTTTGTCCTGCTATGGCCCAGACATGGAACCCTTGTTGACAACCCAGCGTGAAGGACTCAGGGACACGAAAACCATGCTAAATCTCTGCCTGGGACAGTTAGACCTAATTCTAACAGAGTTAATTTTTTTTTATGACTGCTCACTTGTGGTGGTCGTTCTGTTTATTTTGTTTATTTGGCATGTTTTGCCTGTTATCACCCATGTCTGAATTCTTCCCTAGCAGGACACAAATAATGATGCCAGCCATCTACACACATTACACATGGGCCTATGCCACCCATCAGATTAATCTCCGCTCCCCAACCGGCCCGCCCTCATCGGATATAAGATGACACAAACCTATTAACGGCAGACGGACGGGGCTATCTTATACCCTGCAACCGAACACCCCCAAGCTACACAACCATATTAACAGCAACAGCGGGGAAAATATATTATATTATAGCATAATCATACTACTGAACCTAGCCCTCCCAACCCCTGGAACAGCTCACTAAAAACACAGTGGGGCTCATTTAAGGGCACACGCACTAAAAGCGCAAACTAAACCCTCACACATCAGCTATCAATCGGTTGTTGTGAAGCTAATATCATAAGCAAATTTTTAGTACACATTAGGCACTACACCGAAGTCACCACCACCCTGCTTTACGATGTGGACTTGTTGAAATATAAAAGTGATGAGACATTTCGTAATATTTGATAATATAATATGATGTGCTTTTTCATCCAGGTCCTCTATGGACCGAAAAAAAATCTCTTAAGTGCTTGTTTATACTTATTAATATTCCCCTTTATCCTTTCCTCCTTTGCTCTTTTTTCTCCCCTTTATCTAACCAGAGAATCTAATATGTACAAAAAAAAATAGAGGTCAAATATTCTAAACCTATGGTATTATTAGAACTGTTTAATGTTAATTTATGTGTCTAACTATTATCCCCCTATATATTGTACCTAGTGTATCCAATGTGTATTTTTAACGTGTTCCGTCTTAATATTATCAATACCTTTATATAGGTGCGCTTATACCTGACATTAATTCTAGACATCAAATATAAAAGTGACAATACATTTCATAATATATGATACCATAATTCAAAGTGCCTTTTCATTCTAACATTACTTCTAAAGTTCAAATATAAAAGTGAAGAGACATTTCATAATATTTGATAGTCCCGGTCCTCTATGGACCAGGAAAGAAAAATCTATTAAGTGACTTATTTATGACTATTAATATTATTTTATACATAAGTGAATTTTATCACCGTGGAATGGGACGAAGAAAAAAAATAGTTTTCCTTCCCTTTCCCCTCTCCCTCCTTCTTCCTTTCAAAATATTTTCTATAGAATCGTAAGCTTTGCTGGTTAGCTTGATCCTATCAATTATTCTGTTCCTGAAGTGGTTGGTATTTCGCTTCCTGCCATCAGTAATCCCCATCCTATCAATTTTTGTTTAGCAAGGTTTCGATCAGCACAAAGATGGTATGAGTCTTTATAGAAAATAATCAATTTAGTAGGGAATCCCCAATAATAGGGAATGTTATTTTCCCTAAGACATTTAGTCATGTCTGTAAATGTTTTCCTATTCGCTCTGTTGTTGTTGGTGATATGTCTGCAAATGTAGAAATGGATGCATATTTCTCTTCTTTAGTTGGGTTCTTACGTAATTATTTTGTGAACAAATACTTAATTCTTGCATTGTTGAATAGTGATGTCGCGAACCCGAAATTTTCGGTTCGCGAACGGCGAACGCGAACTTCCGCAAATGTTCGCGAACCGGCGAACCGCCCGAAACGCCATTGACTTCAATGGGGAGGCGAATTTTAAAACACACAGGGACTCTTTCTGGCCACAATAGGGATGGAAAAGTTGTTTCAAGGGGACTAACACCTGGACTGTGGCATGCCGGAGGGGGATCCATGGCAAAACTCCCATGGAAAATTACACAGTTGATACAGAGTCTGGTTTTAATCCATAAAGGGCAGAAATCACCTAACATTCCTAAATCACAATCAATATGGATTGACACCTGACATATGACATATTGACACCTTGACATATGGATTGACACCTGTCCTCAGAGCCCCTGATGCACACGGACACAGAGCAGAATAGAGACTGGTCCCCCTACATAGGGTCACTTGGCAGATATGGATTGACACCTGTCCTAAGGATCCCTGATACACACTGACACAGAGCAGAATAGGGACTGTTCCCCTACATCGGGTCACTTGGCAGATATGGATTGACACCTGTCCTAAGGTTCCCTGGTACACACTGACACAGAGCAGAATAGGGACTGGTCCCCCTACATCGGGTCACTTGGCAGATATGGATTGACACCTTGTTACAAACTGCTATTTGTAACGGGCCCTTTAAATGGCAAATTGCCATGGGTTGTGGAGAAGCCTATTTGCCAGCCTCCTCCCGCATGACTATGGCCCCGGGGAGATTGTGAAAATGTATGCACTTTTATTTGGTGTGTATGGCCCTTTAAGACTGTCGGTGGGCATATTGGGGCTTATGGACTCTTTATGTGACTGGTGCTGGCCCTTTAAACACCTTTTTTGGGACATCAGGAAGGTTGGGACACTGCCCCTTTAAGGCCGTGTCCCCAGACTTGTTGGGGACACGGCCCCTTTAAGGCGGTGTCCCCTGTGTCCCCAGACCTGGTGCAAACCCTTTGTGCCTGCCTGGCTATTTCCCACTTGGTTCAGTAAATGGGAAATTATTTCAGCTGCAGAGACTAAGTCCCATTCGGCGATGGGACTTAGTCGTTTTTTCAGCCTGAAATAGACCGACCTCACAACCCAAATCTATGGAACTGTTTTGGGCAGGAAAATGTGCTTGCGGTCGGTCATAAAGGGACCTCCAGCTAACTTTTAACCCCTGGATGGATTTGGCTGATTTTTGGTTATGTTTATGTTTTAAGTGTGCTGATTCCAAATATGTAATTATGAAGATGGGATGTGTAGTTTTAAAGTTACAGGGTATGGCTAAAAACTGTATTTTTTACTGCCTGTGTTTAATTATGTTAATCTCTTCCCAAACGTCATTTCGTTCAAAGTGGAGAGAATGTTAAAAAAAAATATTTTTGTTCTGAGTGTGAGAAATGCTTTTCAGCCGCTCCTAATCTTAAGCATCATTTGAGGAGCCATACAGGAGAGAAACCTTATTTGTGGTGTGTTTAGTATTGTTCTGATCAGTTTAATACCTTCGGCGTCTCCTATCAGTGGACGTGTATATGGCAGCCATTTTAGGAACCGTACACCTGGGACCCGAGCAAGGTCACCTCGTTCAACAGGC
>OW240917.1:115703926-115728343 GCA_933207985.1 Pelobates cultripes | reverse complement strand
GGGCAGTGAGGGTGGGGGGGCAGTGAAGGGGCAGTGAGGGTGGGTGGGCAGTGATGGGGACAGTGTGTGTGGAGGCTGTGACAAGCCTCCACACACTGAAATACCTTTTTCTTGAAATAGAAGTCCCTGGTGGTCCGGTGGGATGACTTCCGTGCTGCAGACTTCGTTCTTGCGAGAGCCTGTCAGAGCGTTGCCGTGGTAACCCGCGGCAACGCTCTGTGTGCTCGCGAGAACCTTATTACATGATCTGCAGCTCTGCACTCGTCGGAGCTGCAGATCAGAGGCTGGCTCTCCCTGTGGGCAGACCGTGTGGAGGGGCCACCCGGCGGCATACTGGGCAAGCCGCCGGGCCCCCTCTCACTGTCGGGTCCTCAGTCATGGACCGAGGACCCGACAGTTCAGTCTGCCCTAAGGCGATTTAGGCGGCCGCGAGGCCCCAGCAAGCGCGAGGCCTTAGGCGGTCGCCTAAATCGCCTAATTAGAGAGCCACCTCTGCAGCCTAATGTCTGCTCTTATGAGATTAACCTACTTGGGGAAAAAAAAATTCCATCTGGGGCTCTCTGCAGTACAAGGCTAAATAGGGCCCTGGGATGAGGCACCTGTGACAGGGAGGGGTGCAAAACCAAGGAGTTGGCTAGACTTACAGTGAGCCCTGGCTTCCACTATTTAACTATTGATTTGAACAGCTTTTTGACGTCAGATTTGATTAGCCCATTTCAGGCTCAGTAAATGCTTGATAAATTATATTGAATCCCGAAATTCAATATTTTCCATGGAGAATAGACAAATCGTTTCCGAATTTCAGAATGTCACTCACTAGAACCAAAATTCATCGACTCCTGATAAGTCTTAAATGCCTTATATGAAATCACTTGGGAGCCAAGAAGCCATCGTTATCACCTATCGGGTGATCATAAATAAAATAATATAAATAAATATTGGGCTTCTAAATAATAAATAAAAAAGTAAAAATATTTGTTGACGTCCTAAATCCACTTTTAACCCATTGATTTATGGTAACCTTCTAAACAATGCTTGAAAGATTTTGCCATCACTTATTGTAAATATGTCAAACATTTTCAAGTGTTTAGCAAAAGGCAAGCACTAATTCATTGCTATCTGTAGCAGTTTTTAATGAAATTTACGGAGAACTTTGTAGGACCTTTGTATAGATGGCTAAAGCTCACCAGGCAGTACTGAAGTACAGCATAAATCAGGTCTTTCTTTTTGTTGATTCTGTTTTTCTTTTTTACAAGAAGGCAATGTGCCCTTATATTCCTTTCCAGTTGACCTACAAAAAAAAAGAAGAATCACTTGTTCCTCTACTGCTATACAACTTGTGCGGTCTTCCTCTTCCAGCTCCACCAGTGACTAAAAACACACCTAACCTAAACTTGTGGGGTTATCGTTGGATCCTGCAAAGTGCAGAAAAACAAAGGGCTTTTTCTAACATTTCATAGTTTCTTTTCTTGAAGAAATGCTGGTGGGACAAACTAAAGGCATTGTTTGCTGATTTTCTGATCCTTGCCTGGTTTTACGCCTTTGTTGAAGTAGAGTAGAATTTTCCTACAAAGGTTTGAAGCAGAACAGTTTGACCCTTAGAGACAGTTCATTCAGTGGACAGCAGAGACCCTACATCTTACTATGCAGTGGTTGTGCGCAGTTTAATCTCCCATCACCTTAAGATCTCACAGTAAATCTAAACTGAACATTTTTTGGTGAGAGTATAGAAGTAAAAATATATTTTTTAACTATTTTTTTTTTTTTTTATACAAAACCATGCATATGTCCACATTAAATTATTAAGCCCTTAAGGACACATGACATGTGTGACATATCATGATTCCCTTTTATTCCAGAAGTTTGGTCCTTAAGGGGTTAAAGGGACACTATAGGCACCCAGATCACTGAAGTGGTCTGGGTGCAGTGTCCGAGTCCCCTCAACCCAGCAATTTAAAACATAGCAATTTTAGAGAAACTGCGATGTTTACATGACAGGATTAAGAGTGCCTCTAGTGGCCATTTGTCAGAGGTTATATTAAAGGGACACTCCAAAAAGCAATGTTTACTTAATATACCTCCAATTAAATCATGTGTTCATTCAATTATGCATTTTTTTTCATTGGGGGTATATCTACAAACAGCTTGCAAATGCTCCTGATCTCTTGTTTACATATAAAACCTATTGAAAGGGTGTTTGCACAGTGAATGTTCTCTTTCTCTTCTTTGTCATGCAATCCTCTGCATGAGTTTAAAGTGCATTAAAATAAAATCTATATATTAACTAGAATTTATTCTAGCCCATGTGCTGTATAGATGAGCATGCTGTATTTTTTTCCCTGTACAAATCATTTAGTTTTGTTTAAAAAAAAAAAAAAAAGGTTTTAAACATTATGCAACGTAACCCCACCGCTTTAGCCTCCCATTTTTACAAAATTGCCTTCTTGATAAGAAGGTGAATTGCGTAGCCTTGCCCAACGAGAGATCAGTATGAGTTGAGCTGCTGACTTAACTCCACCCTCACAGCCAATCACTGTTCTCTCTTATTTATATAGTATTTCATAATTATGGCGCTGCACCTTCTTCTCTCGTTTTATTTTAAAATCATGCTGACGGGAGATGGTAAAAATAGTAATTTATATCATGAGGAACTGTAGGCAGATAATTCTCTATTGCTCCCAACTCCCTCCCCACAATTTTTTTTCCAAAAATGCTTGATTGTTTAAATATGATTTTAAAAAATATATATGTACACACATAAAGTGTGTTTGTGTGGGTGTATGCATGTGTGAGTGTTGCATTGTTTGTCTGTGTGAGTCTTTGTGTGATTGTAACAATATGTGTTTGTAAAAGTGATGTGGGTGTGGCTACTAGTGTGCAGGGCCGTGCATTTTTCAATCACAGCGGCCCCCTGTGAATGTGGCGGGGCCAGAAAGGGTGTGTTTTGTCATCACTAATGACAAGCACGCCCCCTCTCAAAGTCAGCATGTTGGTTTAATGCGCAGAGGCCTGCTGAAGAGCTCTAGCATGAGAAAAGGGCCCTGTATTTGTTCTGCACAGCGCAAACAAATGTAATAACATGCTTGCGCTGTGTTTGCTTTTAACTTGTCTCTGGTGTCTCCACAAGTGGGATACCAGAGGACAAAAGGAGCAGGAAAGCGTATTGTGCATGTGTTTGGAGCCTGCTCGTGGGATTGTGTGTGTAGAATGAGCTGATTGTGGTGTGGTATTGTGTAAATAGGTTGATTTAATTTGTGTTTGTGGTGTAATATGTGTGGCCAGGGGCTGTAGAGAGTGTGTGTATAGGGGGCATAGTGTGTATACGGGATGTAGTGTGATGGAGTGTGTGTAGGGGTTGTATAGAGTGTGTGTTTAGAGAATGTAGTATGTGTTTGCTTACAAGGAATGTAGTATGTGCATAGGGGATCCAGAGTTTATATGTCAGGAATTTAGTGGGTGTAGATGGTGCAGTGTGTGTGTGTGTAGGGGATCTAGTGTGTGAAGAACCCAGAGTGTGTATAGGAGATCTAGTGTGTGTAGATGATTTAGAGTGTATATAGGGATCATGTGTGTGTGTTAGATGATCCAGAGTTGGGTAAGGGATCTAATGTGAATCTGGAGTGTAGTATGTAGTGGTGCAGTGTGTGTTTGTGAGGGGTGCTGTAGTATATATTTATATGTTTGGAAGTATTGAATTTGTGAGGGGCGAAGTGTGTTGGGTGTGCTGTGTGTATGTGAGAAGGGCGCAGCATATATGTATGTGTGAGGGGTGCAGTGTGTGTGTAAGAGGGGTGCTGTGAGTGTGAGGGGGCTGTGTGTGTGCTTGCAAGAGCTCCCTTAGGTCCTCCTCTCCCTCCCCAGCCGGCGGCCGCCTTTCAGTGTCTTTGGGCTGGTAACGGAGCTCTTTGATCTCCCCACCGGCCCATGAAGGCACACAGCAGGGCCGGCACTCAGAAAGTGCCGGCTCTGCATGGGCCGAAAGGGGAGATCCTGTGATTTGCCCAGTATGGGCAGTGAAAGGGTGTAGCTGTGAGTTTTGGTAGCAGTGTGTATACCACGTGGGTGTATGTTCCTACTGTACTTTATATAAAGTGGTCATTCTGGCCCCAGTCCTCTCCGCTTTCTAAGGGATATCACTGTGTGCTCCCTTAGACTTTACACAGCGAGTCCAGAGTCCTGCAGCCTCACATCAGGTCTTTGCATTCTAGAAAACCAGCAAAGCACCACGAGTCTCAGCTTTCAACAGGCACAGTAGGCACTTGGGTAGCTTCTATTGGGCATGTCTACTCTGCCCAATGGAAAATTCAGCCGTGGAGCACAGTGACTGTGAGGCAGAGTAATGTCACCTGCTCAGTTCAGACTTTATTCTCATGGACTGAGCTGAATATGTACTCAGAAGTCACATGTCTAATAAAGAAGTTACTTTCTGAAATAAAGAAGCTTGGCTAATCAGGGAATATTACAATGTAAAGAAAAACACTGCACTATTATAAGGCCAAAACCTTAGGAGGCCAAAATCCGACACATTTAAATTGTGTTGGCCCCTGGAGTGTGTCCAAACTGAGCACAGGTACACTTTAATATGGTTTAGGAAATGTTTACTTTTATGATATCTCTTCATTTAAACATTTAAAATATCCACCACATCTACATATTTTTACTTTGGAGAAGGTTTCCTGGATTCCTACCATGAAGTGTGCCTCTCACAGTTAGATATATATATATATCTTACTTAGCTCCATCTCTCTACCAGGCTTTGTATTGTAAACTGATTTTTCAAAATATTCTCATTCCTTCAATGTTTGTACTTTCTCCACAGGAACATTGTCCAGTTAATGGTGTCCCACTGAGAAATAGGGGAATCCAGTTTAGTCAGCTATGAGATGCTAATGTGACACATCAAAGTTTGTAATGACAATACATTTCAAGCACAAAACACAGAAACTTCAGAATACACTTTCAGCTCACGAAGAGTTACAGACCATGAATAGGTCAGTCCTGAGGGGAAAGGTTAAGAATGTCCCCATCTCCCAAACTGAGGATGCCAGTACCAATAAGCACTTGTTATTCCTGCATGCCTACTAAACTATAGTAACTCAAAGGATCATTATTTTTTCAAGTACAGGACTAGCCAACATGTCACTAGCTCTCTTGCAATTCTTATAATCTATAACCATAATGGATCTTGTTCCCGGCCAGCTGTTTATTATAGAATATATAGTTGAAGAAGATAACAAACAAGGGAACCAAAAAGGTGTTATAGATAAATTATCATTAAAATAAAAAAAAACTGGAAAACAAAGTTAAATATCTTGCTTTCTTTTCTCGGGTTATTGTTTCAATGCAAATAGGAAAAAAGTATATTTGCAGTGTCATCCTTAGGGGGCGCTGCAGCACTTCCCTGATAGATCACATTGAGTGTGGCAGTGTATTGCAGAAGGCACTATTGTGGCACCTTGGGCTCCCTGACAGCCACTGCCAGGAGGCTGGTATTTGGCATTGCTGTGAGGTACAATGTTGCTGGGGATATCAATGAAAACCTGTGCTATTGTTATTGACATTTTTAAATATTGCAGGTTCTTTAGAATGAAGACTTGTATATCTTAAACTGTGTACTTTGTCTTTAAGGGATATTGCAAACTGACAAGTTGTTAGAAATGGAAAATACCATTTTGTCCTAGGTTAGTGTGACACCAAGTCAGGGCCTTGTATACGTCATGATTAAAGGACCACTATAGGCACCCAGACCACTTCAGCTTAATGAAGTGGTCTGGGTGCCTGGTCCAGCTAGGTTTAACCCTTTTTTCTATAAACATAGCAGTTTCAAAGACAGCTGCTAGAGGGCTTCCGCGTTTCTCACTTTCCTATGGACTGGCTGAATGCGAGCGCGGCTCCTGCCGCGCATGTGCATTCAGCCAAAGAGGAGGAGAGGAGGCGGAGAGGAGGAGGAGAGCTCCCTGCCAGGTGTTGGAGAAAGAGGTAAGTTTAACCCCTTCCACCCCCTAGAGCTCGGCAGGAGGGGGACCCTGAGGGTGGGGTATGTTTTCCTGGCACTATAGTGGTCCTTTAACCTTAAGATTTAGTCCAAACATAGATTAGGATAAAAACGAAAGAAAAAAGTTACCTGCGCTCTCTCCTTAGATTAGGATGTCTAGATCGTGACAATAGACTGATAAAGATGTTCACATGTAAAATGAACACATCAAGGCTATATCATTTAATGGTCCTGGCCTCGCCACTTTCCCAAGGTAAGGTAATTAGGTTTGTTTTTCTTTTTTCATTTAATTTTCACATGGGAACTTATTTTTAAATTAGATTTATAATTTTTCTACATGACCTAATTGAAATTCTAAGGTATAAATATGTGTTAATATTAGACATAGAGTGGAGAATTTGGAAGCAGAGATGCTGCTGCATTTTAATTATTCTGGACTAATTTTACTTATTTTACCTACTTTACTGGCAATCACTCTGTCGCATTTTCATGGTATTTATAACATAGTTCAGAATTATGAACACTAAGTTCTCTTGTGTCACCTTCCGGTTTTAGGATTAAGTTATTGAACCATCATTCACATTTAACCCTCCACTTTTCTATACACTTGTTCTTACCTTCAAGCTCTGGTCTTCTAGCTTACATCAGTCTTCCAGGTGTATATCTATTTAGTCAAATTAGGTTTTCATTGTTTTCAAATTCACGTTTTTCAGGTCACCATACAAGTGACTCCCTTTTCCGAAACGACCTCCCTCCTTAACACAACCACTTGCTGTACAAAACATTACGTTTGGCTTGGTCTGGCTATTACTGTATCTTAGTTGGCCCTAGTTTGTATTTCGGATTCTCGTGCAATTAGATAGCTGTCCCGCAAGGCCAACTCCCATCCTCAACTACGAATGTGTTTCGCCCCTTGGTCCAAATCATACTTAGTGCCTCACATCTCTGCCTTCTTGGCAACACAGTTAGGTCCTCACATGTCACGGCCAATCTATCGTGACTCTTTTTATGGTCACCAAGAAGCCAACATCCCACCACAACGATAAGGGACATACTTACCCAAAGGCCCAACTTATAGGTAGAGCCTCTCATAGTCACTTCGCAACTAGATAGGCCTCCAAAGTCACCAATCTTAGCTCAATTGTTTTGCAGTTTGACATAAGATAGATAAGTCATTACCTGGGTGTTTACCTTTTGTCCCACTAACAATAAAGGGGCTCATAAAAAAAACCTTTTGGTATAATGATTTTAACAATTTTCTTCTGTTTCAGGTATGGTCTAAACTGCTGCTACAACACATGGAATAACAAAGAGGAGATTAGAAGGGATTAGGGGTCGATAGGCATTCTGAACACAAAAAGAATAGTGGATAAATTCAATAGTGGTATGGCGCTAAATAAAAAAGTGATGCAGCTATATCACCCGTGAATAAATTACTATAAACTCACATGACTACATATGAATACAAAACTAAAAAAAAAATTAATGTGCACACAAAGTGAAACAATAAATATTATATTTTGTTTCACTTTGTGTGCGCTTTCACTTCTTTGAATCGATAAGCATTCTAGCAATTTGTTTTCAGGTCCATTTTTGGATTTTGCACCAAGACAGTATTTCCTTACAGTAGCTAGTTAGGAGCAATACTTACATTATCATACAACCAGCATAGTTTCATGTTTTCAACTGGGTTACGTTATCATTTGCCCAATCTTACAAGTTGAGGGGGGCTTTGTTAATTGTTTCTCTTCTGAGATTAGGTGGTATTAATATTTTTTTGGCCTCTTTTTCAGACCTACCCATTCGTCAAACAAGTCGGTTTCGGAACACCACATCCAACTTACCCTTACTGTTATAGTTCAAATCTTATTATATGCTCTCTGCCTTTTCCTCGACCACAAATATGTGGTATGTACCGGTCCTTGGTATCGAGGATCACAACATTAGTAGCAGATCCTCTAAGTCCTGCATGTTGCGAGGTGAATCGTCCATGAATCAGATTTATTGTTACAGCACATCCCACAAATGCTCTTTTACTGGTTGCCCCTCCTTGCAACATTTTTGGTAGGTACTAAGCACCACGTATACATCACAAGACTTGCCGTTTTGGAGATGCTCTGACCTAGTTATCTAGCCATCGCTATTTGGTCCTTGTCAAAGTCACTCAGATCTTTTTGCTTGCCCATTTTTCCTGCTTTCAACACATGAAAAACAAAAATTGACATTTTATTTACTGCCCAATATAGCCCCCTCCTTCACAGGTGCCATTGTAATGCTATAATCAATATTATTCACTTAACCTGTCATTGGTTTTAAACTTATGGCTGATGCTATTGGTCTCTATAAACTTTAGCCTAGGTGCTGACCCAGATAACAAATATAAGTCTCCAATACAGGGGTGTACTCAGAGGACTTCCAAACAAGTTCTGTATTTATTCAAAATATAAAGTTAAATCTGTCCAATCGACGACTCAACCCTTCTGGGTCTTTCTCAAGATCATCAGTGATGCAAGCAAAAGCACAATATATGCCAAATAACAAACAGTGACTTACCAATCATGCTGTGCCATCCATCACTCTGTGCCAATCATGGAAGTGCACAAGCGGGACACGTGACATGTGCATGAACCTGCTGACGTATCGTGTGATGCCGTGGTTCGTGTGGTTGCTAGGTGAAGTGAGAACAAAACTCCAATTACCTCACCATTCATGCAGTACATTAACATGGGAAGAACACTTAGAAGGCTAGAAGAAAGCAATCTCATACTTACTAATCGCTAGTGCCACAGATGACCAAAATATCTATTACATATTAAGTGTGAAATAAAATGAAATGGAAAAATGTGCAGCAAACCAGTGAAAATGGATAGTGTCATAAAGGTCACTATAGAAAACTAGCAATCACCAGTACCAAAAGGGGGACTACACACCACTACGTGTATAATACATACATAAGGTGACTAATAAAGCATGAACCATTCACGTGCATATTTGACAAGAAAACAAGAGAGAGATAATAAATTATAGATCATGGACTTGGAAAATAACAGCAATTATGAAAGAGAAATAAATAAAAGGCATTAATAATATTTTAACATCTTAACTCCTATAAAGATATGTGAATTTTTTTGAAGCTGACAAAAAGGCAGTATATTATTACTATTAACCACTAATAAGACAGCCAGTACAATACCATGATGGTGTGAATGTAGAAATATAATTAATCAATTATTAAGTAAATTAAAGTAGAAGAAGAGAAAAGGTGGAATGCCCCGATCGGTCCTGTATTTGGCAGTAAAGCAGTGATATAAGCCCCTGTTCTACTTTCTTCTCTGTTATCGATCTATTGAGGACAACGGTAATATGCCTTCAGTGACCACATCTATATACCAGCCTGATTAATGTAATATAAATGTCCAGCTTTATAGCAGAAGAGTAGCACTTCACTCTCCCTGGTTCTAGAATGCTTCTTAAAGAATAACATATTTGGACCACACAGACATGCATGTATATTTAATCAAATTTCCATCCTTCTTTTTCTACATGGAACCACTGGTTTCATTTTGCTTAGAATCCCATTCATACCATGAAGATTTATCTCATCAATATATATATCATCGATTTTCCTATTTTAATGACCAGTACTGCTCCTTTATAACATACTTGTAGGTTAGAAATTTTGATTTGATGAAAGGTATCAAAGAGAAAACGTAAACAACACCATACTGTATTTTATTATGTCAATCCATCAACGTGTCCTCACCTTTTCAGCCTGACATTTTAATTATTTTCTGAGTACCAGCTGACAAATTAGAATCTGGAAAAATTTACATTGTGGGCAGTTTCACAATATCTAGCTTCACCTGAATAAACCAATATAATCAGTTGCTAAAATTGTTAGCTGTAATATTTTCTAAAACACACAGTTTTTCCATTATTGTGTTTTTATTATCATAAGTATTATTTTGACACATGTTTTTCCCCTGCTAATTAGCTAAATTAATTGTACGATAACATAACATAACATAAGAAAATTAGAACAGGAAACAGGAATGTATAATCCATTTTTACTTGGTTGGCAACTACAAAAGTGACAAGTTTAATCACAACTATTACAGCCTGCTGTTTAGCAACAGTTTTCCCCTGACCTCAATCACCGCCGGATTCCAACGTTCCTTGGTGGTCCATTGACACACTTATGGCTTCAGCAGAGCTGACTGCTCCTAGCCAATGACAGCCATCTGTGCAACAACAGAATTGACATTAACCAGCCCAAAGCCAGCTGATGCCAACCCAATGACGCTACCGGAGGTGGGTTTTATAGTAAAATGGTGCATAAGCAGACTCCAGGCATCATGATCACTTCAAATCACTGAAGTGGTCAAGCTGCTTGGAGTAACCCAATTCTGCCAAATCCCTTGAACATTTGCCATTCATTTAACAATAAAAAATAAAGATTTCTCAAGGTGTGACTGGCATCTGTTTGATTTATGAAAGTGGGGACTAATAGTTGTGTGAATAAAGTTGCACTATATTCTATTTGCTATCAAACATTTTTCTTATGTGAAATACATTTTATAACTATACCTGAGATATCTCGAGGTTTCCCCTGAAGAACCTGCGTTTGACAGACAGCTGCCAGGCCTTTTGAGCAGCACTTAATTTGTCATTCAAGGAAAGGGTGTTATCAGGGCAGAATTTCCCATTAGGCAGGATAGGCACCTGCCACAGGCACTTTACCGCTAGGGGTTGCGCTTTTTCACCACTTTTTTAGTTTAAAAGGACACTATAGTAACCAGAACCACCATGGCTTAATGTAGCTGGTCTGGTGTCTATAGCCAGCCCCTGCAGACATAGCACTGTAAACACTGCCTTTTTACAGAATAGGTAGTGTTTACATTGCTGGCTAGGTACACCACTAGTGGTAGTCACTCAGACTGCACTAGATGTGCTTCCAGACCAGCGGTTCCAATGTGGGGGGGGGGGGAATTAATTATACATACCTAAATTACCTAAATAATATATTCTTGGTGTATTTCAATATATATTATAGTATCAATATATATCAATAAATAAATAAATATATATATATATATATATATATATATATATTCACACACTGAACAAAATTATAAACGTAACACTTTTGTTTTTGCCCCCATCTTTCATGAGCGGAACTCAAAGATCTAAGATTTTTTCTATGTATACAAAAGGCCTATTTCTATCAAATATTGTTCACAAATCTGTCTAAATCTGTGTTAGTGAGCACCTCTCCTTTGCCGAGATAATACATCCACCTGACAGGTGTGGCATATCAAGATGCTGATTAGACAGCATGATTATTGCACAGGTGTGCCTTAGGCTGGCCGTAATAAAATGTCACTCTAAAATGGGAAGCTCATGAAAAATGGGGCAAAAACAACAGTGTTGCGCTTATAATTTTGTTTAGTGTATATACAGTGGTGTATTTTGGATCTGTGCTGCCCTAGGCATGACGGAACTCAGGCACCCCCTAATTTACATTTGTCCCACCCCTTCCTGTCAAGGTCACACCTCTTCCTGGTAAAGACTAACACACACTTTGACTGACAGAAACACACTCTCAGATACACTGACATACACACACACTCACTGATTTGACACAATCTGACAGACACACACAATCACTGACTCACTCACAGACATACACTGACATACACACACAATGACGCAGATACACACACATTCACTGACAGACACACACGCACCCACAGACACACACACATTGACAGGCATACACAATCACTCAGACACACACACATACAGACACGCATTCACTGACAGACACACACACACTCACTCACAAACACACAATTATTCAGACACACTCACTGACACACACTGACGGTCACTCAGACACACAGGCTCCCTCACAGACACACACTGACAGACATACGCACACACACACACTGACTCACTCACAGACACACACAATCACTCAGACACTCACTGACATACACTCACTCACAGATATACACACATTCACTGACAGACACACTCACAGACACACACACTTCCCCCCTCCTCCACCCAACACTCACAGATTATTATTATTATTATTATTATTATTTTATTGAAATCCACCCAGCCTCCCTACCTTTGGGAGAGCTGGGTGGATTTTTTTTACCTGGGGTCCAGTGGGGGTATTGTTGTACATGTTAGACATCTCTAAAAACAAATATGAATGTTTTAGTACTGTAAAACATATAATGACAACAATATCATCGGTGGAAGGACAGTTTTTTTGTGAAAAATGCAAAAAACAAATATGAACACCAACTATGGCCAGTATTTGTGACTAAGTGACTCCTAAAAAGACTGGACATGATGGGGTAATTTTCGGCTGTCATACAGTCTCAAAGGCAACCCTTATTTATGCATTATTTATAAAAATATTTTAGGTAGGAGGGCTACATTGAGATTTTTCTCATTTTCAAGTATGTCCATTCATACTACTGCATACCATACGTATGCCCTGTGATGAAGTGCCCTTCGCCAATTGTGCCTGGAGGGGACTACTGGCTAGCCTCCTGCCTTCCAACTATGGCCCCTGTGCTGATAGCTGTATTTTACCCTGCAGAAAGGTTTGTTTGCGTATTTCTGCCGGGGCGTTCAGGACTTTTAGTATGTGAGTAGTGCTACCCCAGATAGCTATGCCATGGAGCCTATTTATGTAACGAAAGACTATGGAAAAGACTTTGGCTCCATGGCGATTGAACTGTATGTATGTGATCTGAGCGCCATTCGGTAATAATGTGCCCTCAGATCTAAGCTATCTTGGGATATGTTGCATGTATATGTTTTATGTAATAATTGTAACATTGTGTAATTTTATATCTTTTTGTAACCATGTGGTTAATGGAGTCTTGCCTCTGTCCTGGGAGATAATTTAATTACTTCCAAATTATCTCCAGGATAGAGAGGAGGGATTGTGATGTCACTGTGGGAGTGATTTGTTTGTATTGTCTGTGATTAGCTAATATCCAATATGTGTCCCATGGTTCCATCAGGTCCCCTAGGGGAGTGTCCACCTGGTGGACACTTGCATAAATACCGGGCAGGTAGCCCTCAATAAACCAGACCTACTTGCACCTTTCTTGAAGCCTTGGCTCATGCTTGGGGGAAGGGATACCTACACTCTGGGGATTGCTATAATCACTTACTCCCCAGAGTAAGCTCTTGTAAGAGCTTGATTTGTTCCTGCTACGCTCTCTGGATTTAGGAGAGGTTCACCCACTGGGAGCTGGATCCTGGTCATGGATCCAGGGTGGGTGAGAGACGGCGAGACCCAGGCGCAGCTGCATCGCTGGAAGTGGGGTCTGCAGTGCTGATGGTGTCGGTTGGAGTGCTCTGAGTCCTCGGCAAGCGCTAGGAGCATCGATTGGCGGAGATACTCGGTCGGAGTGCCAGCGTTCCGTCACATGCCCATTCATACCAATGCATACCATACGTATGCCCAGTAAACCAGTTTGGGAAATCTCAATATGTAAAAACTGAAATGGACAAGCTCTTTGACCCTGTAACTTTCCAAAACATCATGAAACCTGTACAGGGAGGCATCATTGTACCCATGGGACAACACAGCATACAACGTGGGTTTTATTGTAGTAAAAGTTAACAGTAATGACATTCAAAGTTAAAATACCATCCTGAAGTTGGAAAATAAAAACATTTCTTTATTTCTCAAACTTTTTTTTAGATTGTTTTTAAATTAAATTGTGTTCCATATATAAATATTTGATGTGAGATGAAAACTGTATTTCTCCTGAACAAAATTATATAGCATAAGTGTGGGTGCACTTAATATAAATACAAAAAGAGGTAAATTGTGATTGAAGAGACATATAACTCAAATTCTAGGTCTTGTTTTGGTCATAACTTGTACAATTTCCTCTGTGCCTAAGGGGTTAATAGTACGCATGAGTGCACTTTAAGAGAGTCGTTAAATTATGGTGCAACAAGCACAAAGCAAAAGTGTCAAAACAGCTTTGGTCCCAAATGCACAGTATTTAGGCAAAGTCTTGATCACTAATGGGTTAAGATAAGGGCCATGAATCAAATTACAATATAAAAATGGATGTTGTCTGCTCTTAGTAGAAATGACAAACGGTTAAGTCTTGAAACTATACTATGACTCTTAAATATGATGATAAAAGGCAACATTTGTATTTGTTTTGTTAAATGTAAAATACTCTTCAGAACTTTATGCCTATGCATAGCTAAAGAAATCACTACAACTCAATAAATGGATGGGCGTCCAAATGTTATACTTAACTGTGCACCCACTCACTTCAGCTCTAATAGATACATACAAATGACTGACGTTTGTAGCAACCGTGGCCTGCTGACCTAAATAACTCAGCCAGCAACTTGCTCTCTCAACTCCAGACTGCAGCATCTTTTGGAGAGCCTGGGTTACCCAGGATATGGACTCTGGCAGTGTCCACATAGTGTTTATATAGAAATGTGTCAGAGTTTATAACACTATGCTGTAAGCATGATCTATATATTGTCATATTTTACCTTTACCTGTATTTGGTGCCTTGACAGATTTCTAAACGGACATGAGACATAAAATCAAAAATAGATTTTCTCAATTTCTATTCTCAAACAGTAGACAGCACAGATACAGGGTGATACAGGGTGGAGAGAAACTGTAGCGATCTAAAAACTTGGCAAACTAGCAGTCTTTTTATCCATTATCTGGGGGGGAAGGGGGCACTAAGGGGAAATACTACAAATGTAAATTGAGTACGCGTTAAATATCTGTTAAAAGAAAAAACAGCCAACACTATTTAGCTATTTAGAGTGACCAAAAGAGGGAGATCCTATGTTATTCCTAATATCAAGCAAAATAAAAATGTTCAAAACAGAAACATTTCTCTATCTTGTGTCTCTTTTAATTCCTTTAACCCATGTGTTGTATAATGGCACGGGTAAAGAGAGAGGTGACTAGGTAGGTAGGTAGGTAGATAGGTAGATAGATAGATAGGTAGATAGGTAGATAGATAGATAGATAGATAGATAGATAGATAGATAGATAGATAACATTAGAGAGATAGATACATAGATAGATAGATAGATAGATAGATAGATAGATAGATAACATTAGAGAGATAGATACATAGATACATAGATAGATAGATAGATAGATAACATTAGAGAGATAGATACATAGATAGATATATAGATAGATAACATTAGAGAGATAGATACATAGATAGATACATAGATAGATAGATAGATAGATAACATTAGAGAGATAGATACATAGATAGATAGATCGATAGATAACATTAGAGAGATAGATAGATAGATAACATTAGAGAGATATATAGATAGATAGATAACATGAGAGAGAGATAACATTAGATAGATAGATAGAGAGAGAGAGAGATAACATTAGAGAGATAGATAGATAGATAGATAGATAGACCGATAACAGAGATAGATAGATAGATAGATAACATTAGATAGATAGATAACATTAGATAGATAGAGAGATAACATTAGAGAGAGAGATAACATTAGATAGATAGATAGATAGATAGATAGATAGATAGATAGATAGATAGATAACATTAGATAGACAGACAGACAGATGTTCCTCTGATTCTTTGCTGCTTACTGCAGTCTCGTCTAGTTAATGAATCAGATTGTGGTTTATGATATTTAATCTGAGCATTGATGCAATAGCTGTGCAGACTCAGTGTTCTAAACGGAATATCTAAGTATATAATAAGTGCTAATATTGTATCCCGGGCTGTTATTACACTTTGTGTCTCTGGGGCTGCCCAGGTTATTGTGGTACTCAGTACTCAGTGTATGGCAGCCAGTGCAGGCTATTACCCAGCCTCTCCCCCCATCCACCTGCCTCCTCCCTCTCTTCCCGCCTCATCAGCTGCTGAAAGGGCAGCAGGCCCCGGCGCGCGTGGCTAGGTGGCCCCCTGGCCCGAGCCCTGGGATTGGCTACTAACATTCCCCCCCCCCTCATCCATTAATAAAATTAGCGGCACGCTTCAGCCGAGCGGGATTCACCAATCACAATGCAGGGAGCGCCAGCCAGCCATGGGAGGAGTGGCAGCAATGACAACAGACAGCAGGATTGGGAGGGGTGGGGGAAATAAAATGATGATAATGAAAAGCATAACCTGGGGAGGGGTGCTGTGCCCCGGGGTAGGTTTGATTGTTCCGGGAAGGGTATATAAGGGGTTTTAGGAGGGTCGTGTGCCAGACGCACAGCCACTGATCCACAAGCAGCTTCACTTGGGCTGGACAGCAGGACGCGTGCCAGGGCACACCCCCACCCAAAATACTGTGCCAGGAGCAACCACACTGGGCATCCAGCACAGCAGCCCACGGTCATCCTTGGAGACACTGGGATTACCTGACACCCTCCAACTCAGCAAGTAAGTACTGGGCATCGTTAGCCTTACTTTCACAAACATCAATAACTGAATTTGAAGAAAATAGCCTGCTCTGAGTTTTCTGGAAAAGTATGACTCACTCGGGGATAAGGTGCTAAGGCTGGCGGAAAGCAGAGAAATTCCATGGGTTGCCATAGGGACTGCGCCACTTTTAGAACGTTGCCCCAGAATAGCGGTCTGTTCACACTGCGCGTTGTGTCTGATTGATGAGAATAGCTATATGTGGAAAGCTCCAACACACGGCTTTAAAATGATGATCAGTGTAGGATTTTTATAGTGTTGGCTGGTCATAGTTATCTGTATGTTAATGTGTCTTCTTCTATCTTCCAGGATGGTGAAAAGTGAATACAGAGAGGAGGAGGACTTGCTGTCACCTGGCTCAGACTGCTCGGGATCTTCCTCCAGTCTTTCCCCCCAGACCTGCAGCTCTGACGATGAGCTCCTGGTCCTCCAGCCGGGGCAGGGGGATGGAAACACTCCGGGCAGCAAGAAATCAAGACGAAGCAGAGCCAAGACCACCAACAAAAACGGAGAACAGGTCACCATCATCAAAAAGACCCGGCGGGTGAAAGCCAATAACCGAGAGAGGAACCGCATGCACAACTTGAACTCTGCCCTGGACTCCCTCCGGGAGGTGCTGCCCGCCTTCCCCGAGGATGCCAAGCTCACTAAGATAGAGACCCTGCGCTTTGCCCACAACTACATCTGGGCACTCTCTGAGACCCTGCGCATGGCAGACCAGCTGCAAGTGGGGTCACAACCCCCAGCTCCACTCCTCAACCGCGAGCCCCTCTCTCCAGCCAGCCCCTCTGCATCATCATGGAGCTGCACCTCCTCCCCAGCTTCATCCTGTGATACCTTGTCCCCCTGTAGCCCAGCCAGCTCCTCATCGGACATCATGGAGTACTGGCAGTCTTCTAACCATCACCTCCACCTGGAGCGCAGCCAGCATCATCACCTCATTATGTCAGGGGGTTTCATGTGAGCTGGACTCTCTCATGTCATAAACCCAGGCTGTAGGACCTGTATGCCCGTATACAGTGACTTTATCTTTCTGAGGAAGGAGAGACCGAAACTATTACTGCAGGGTCATCTGTACCAGTGGTAGATGGGCTGCCTTGTCAATGTAACTTGGGGTTTACTTGAAATGTGGAATAATGTCTTTATAGCATTCCACCACAAAGTGGGTCTCAGAATCTACTCATCAGCATGTGGGGCTAGTGACGTATATTGTGTGATATGGCATCATGTATCAGGTGTAGTGATCAGGGCTAGAGATTGAGAATATTTATCAGAGAGAATGTAGTATGGTGGCTTCTTAGCTTATGTGGGTGATCTTACAGGACAGGGATCGAGGAAGAGCAGCTAGTAAGTGATGTTGTCAGATGTAATATACATGTTTGATTTGGGTCTGAGTGCACAAATTTAAATATAGGACATCTGCTTCCTTCCCAGTGATTGTTGGATGCTGTGGGAATGTCAACTGTCAAACCAAACTTTCTGATATGCACTTTGTTCACTTTCCCAGATAAGTCACAATACCTTTGTGTGCTTCCATTCTTTCTCTCCACTTCCATCTGTCTTCTATGATTAATATGAAGAAAAAAAACAAAAAACGTGTTCAGTAAGAATCAGGTTAGAAGTCATTGTATAATTTGTTAGCTTTGTACTGACTCAATGCAAGCTTGGAAATTAAGGCTGAAAAACATATCAAAAGAAAAAGAAATGTGAAGAAAAGAGAAATCAGAAGGGAGGATGTCTCCTTCATACATTATTTAAGCTTTGGAAGGATGAGAAGACTGCCTAGTCGTTCAGGAGATTAAAAATAAGTCAACAGACTGGAAACTAAACAGACAATGTGAACAAACACAAGTTCACTTTTAATTTATTACAAATACTGATTTCATGGAAATGTATTTTTTTTGTATATTTGACAGAGTTTATTTTAGAATGTATTTTACATCAAGAACAAACCAATTCTTGTGCTAATTATTAAATAAAGTATATAATTTTCTGAATCAATGCATCTTGTGTCTTTTTCTGTATTTACCGATAAGCGATCTATTTTAGTAATAACTCAAATTTTGTTATATTTCCCATATTTGTTTTCATAACAAGCTTTGCATTAATTAAACTAATTCACAAGATTTTAATAGGTTAAAAAAAGTTAATATTTCAATTCAGTTTTTAAATAATTTTTATTAAAATATTCTGTTAGATATAGTGCAAACATATACCGTTTATATCTCTATGTATATTTTTAAGCACAATCAATTGCTGCACATCATTTGCTATCACACCGTAAACACTCAAACTATACTTTTTAAGCAGTGTGAAGAGTATATCAGTTTTTTTTGCACAAACTTACAATTTTAGAGATTTTTTGATCTATACAATTCTTTGTGAAGAATTTAAGTGCAAAAAAACTACAACAGACACAGCTCAAGTCTGACTTGGGAATTGTGACATAAATAGTGTCTGCCTTACAGAATTACAGAATCTATGTTTAAGGGGGAAAAAAAGTATCATATAATTATTTTTTTCCCATCTAAAGAACACACCAATCAACAAATAACTATTTACTTTTACACAAAATTGCAGTCCTAGTTTCCTTCTGATGCATCTACACAACAGACGAGATGCACAATGCTGTGTCAATGATCTGTACTCAAAATGCCACAAAGTGAAGTGAGACATCACTTAACTTATTTACTTTATATTGTTGTATCTTGAGTGCAATTCTTTATGGCTGCTGTGTAGAACATTTCTAACTGTTGCCAAGGCGATGTCAAAGTAACAGGTGGTCTCAGCCCCAGTAACAACACACACATTGTTTTAGAATATATTATCTCAAAAGAAGATTTTCACAATATTCTCTTTTTTTAAAGTTTAAAATCTAGATACACCTAGGGAATATGACATTTTTCGTAGTCTATCTTATAGAATCTTATAGAATATTGATATAAAAACAGAAGATCTCACAGATAATTAATCTTGCATTCACCACTGATCACACTAGATAGATGGTGGTATTATACAATACAAAAACAAGTGTTACTAAAGTGATTTATTCTATGTAATAAAGACATGGATTGATTGTCATTAAATTCTAACTTTAGAAATGTTGTTGTTTTAGGATTACTTTAATCGTAGTTTGACTAAATTCCTAAATCAATCCACCAATATTTTATATCAGTTTTATAAACTGGTGCAGTTATTGGATTCTACATTTTCCCATGCATGTATGTTGCTGCTATTTTTTTATTCCATCTGTTTTTGTTTTGATATTTTTATCAATATAATTTATGTTCTTTTACTTTTTTTGGATGGGATATATTAGATAGACAGATCTCTTACTGTTTAATACAGTGTGCATATGTTTTATCACAGTCTTTAACCCCCTAAGGACACATGACATGTGTGACATGTCATGATTCCTTTTATTCCAGAAGTTTGGTCCTTAAGGGGTTAATGGCCAGCTTTTTCATGTAGGATTTCTGAAAACGAAAGTATAGTGTTTTTTTTTCCCCTCAGTAGCATTTCTAAGTATGGCAGCAAATTTAGGAGACTCATGCTGCCTGCATTCTAGACCCTCTTCTTTCTATCAAGCTTGCCATTCAATAAAGCAGTGTTATTCAATAAACTATGAATTGTCAGAAAATCCAGTAGTATTTACAAAGACTTGGAGAATTTTTAGAATGTAGCTGTTTTTGCCTAAATGCTAAAATTCAAATTGAATTCCCAACATTCATGTTTTAGTTAACTATGTGCAATTGAAATGCTAATTATGTGTTAATAAGCTGCTAATTTACAGTGCAGCCAATACAATGTACTGACATTGAAATATGTTTGTGTGCAACATCCTCTTATCTATGACATATTAGGGATGTTTTTATATATTGTTTATGGTATGAGGAAACTGTGTGCAAGTAAAACGGAAGTATTTGCCTAAATCAGTGAGTTTTGTCACTATTTGCAGTGGTCTGCATCAAAGTGAGAATTTGATATTAATTCAAAGTTAAGGTCAAAATAGCTGTACTAGAAAAGTTCTCAAAACCAGCTAAACTTTGAGCTTAAATTTGAAATTGAATTCTCAATTAAGTAAATAACCCTGTTAATCTTAACACATTACTAATGCTTAGCTTAGACTAAAGGGACTCAATGATAAATGGTAACCTCTTTAAATTCTACCTAATCAGTTAGGGAACTTGTGATACTAAGTGCATGTGTCTGAAAACCCAAAATGTTTTTGGTATATTGTGGTCTAAACTGTATTGCCAACACTACATTTGTTTGTCCATAATTAGGTTATTTATAGGCAACGTACTTTGTTTGGAGAGATTACAAAATGTATTCACTAAGCAGCAAATTGTAGTGAGCTCTAAACAAAATTGCAAAATTTTAACTAAAACAATTCATCTAAAAAAATCTCCAATGCATATGTAATCACAGTTTAGCTACTTGTAGATTGTTTGAATTTACAATAATTCACTGTTTAATTAATCTTCAATATTTCAGCTTAAAGGGTATTTCTATGTAGTGTCCCTATTTTACCTCTTTGCACCAGAATCTTTCCATATTTACTGTATTAAATATGGCCTGCTGTGGGAATTATGGGGGGCATAGAGCCTAACTTATATAGACAAAAAAAAAAAATCTCATATCATTTTTAAATGGTCCAGCTTAGAAAGTAGCCATGCACTTTTCAATCAGAGCTGGTTAAATAAGATCTTTAGGTGAAACATTTCTGCCTTCAGATGAAAAACTACAAATTCACTAGAGAAAAAGCAATGTAATATATAATCGTTGGCTGAATATCTAAAGGGACTAAATGTTTCTGCACCTTGTGACTCCTTTATACCTACAATCTACACCCTGTTCAAAATTATTATGCAAATTCTATTTAAGTGTCACAAAGATTAAATATTTAGTTTTTCAGTTTAACTCATGGATGGCATTGTGTCTCAGGGCTCTTTTGATCACTGAAAACAATCTCGGACACCGCTCTTTTGATCACTGAAAACAATCTCGGACACCTTTGATAATTAGATTGCCAGGTGAGCCCAATTTAAGGAAAAACTACTAAAGGAGATTGTTCCACATTATTAAGCAGAGCACCATTTTCATGAAATATGGGGAAGAAAAAGGATCTCTCTGCTGCAGAACAGAGTGAAATAGTTCAATGCCTTGGACGAGGTATGAAAACATTAGATATTTCATGAAAACGTAAGCGTGATCATCGCACTATTAAGAGATTTGTGGCTGATTCAGAGCACAGGCAGGTTGGTGCAGATAAAGGCACATTAAGGAAGATTTCTGTCAGATCCATGCATCGGATCAAGAGAGCAGCTGCTAAAATACCATTACATAGCAGCAAACAGATATTTGAAGCTGCTGGTGCCTCTGGAGTCCCACGGACATCAAGGTGTAGAGTCCTCCAGAGTCTTGCAACTGTGCATAAACCTTCTATTCGGCCACCACTAACCAATGCTCACAAGCAGAAACGGCTGCACTGGGCAGCAAAATACATGAAGACTAATTTCTAAACATTCCTGTTCACTGATGAGGGCCGTGCAACCCTGGATGGTCCAGATGGATGGAGTAGTGGATGGTTGGTGGATGGCCACCCTGTTCCAACAAGGCTGCGACGTCAGCAAGGCGGTGGTGGAGTCATGTTTTGGGCCGGAATCATGGGAAGAGAGTTGATTGGCCCCTTTAGGGTCCCCAAAGGTGTAAAGATGACCTCTGCAAAGTATGTGGAGTTTCTGACTGACCACTTTCTTCCCTGGTACAGAAGGAAGAACTATGCTTTCCATAATAAAATCATGTTCACGCATGACAATGCACCATCTCATGCTGCAAAGAATACCTCTGCATCAATGGCTTCTATGGGGATAAAAGGAGAGAAAGTCATAGTGTGGCCTCCATCCTCCCCTGACCTCAATCCTATTGAGAACCTTTGGGGCATCCTCAGCCAAAAGATCTATGCGGGTGGGAGGCAGTTTACATCCAAACAGCAGCTCTGGGAGGCTATTCTGACATCTTGCAAACAAATTCAAGCAGAAACTGTCCAAAAACTCTCAAGTTCAATGGATGCAAGACTTGTGAAGCTGCTATTAAATAAGGGGTCCTATGTTAAAATGTAACGTGACCTGTTAAAATGTTTAAAAAGTTTAAGTGTTGTTATAAGTTTGATTGACATAGCTTTTGATTTCAGTAAATATGCTGCAAACACAACAAATGACAATTTTCAGTTCTTTACAACCTATTTCAAAGTGTTTTGAAACTTACTGTGCGTAATAATTTGGAACCGTGCAAGTTTTTTTATGTTTTAAAAAAATACTGTTATCATTAGGAGGTTTGTTCAATAAAATTTGAATTGTAATCTTAATAGTTGATAACATGAGAATTATGCTGACTGTTATTTACATCAATTATTTAGGTAAATTAGAAAAATATCATTTGCATAATAATTTGGAACATGGTGTAATTTCAGTACTTATTAGTGAGCAATAGTGCATTCATTGCATGTGAAAAGTGGGCAAAATGTTTGCAATACTTGTTGGAAATAACCCCTTGTTTGTGGTCTGGATGAGCAAGACATAGGGACTAATCACATGGCATTTCCACTGCTCCCTCACACGCCAAGCTGCCAATGAAAAAGGTGTGGAAAGATGTAATAACAAGTGCCTTCAGCCACGAATGCTCTGAAGAGATGAGATATGCAACAGAGACTGATGTTAAATGTTTTAAATCAAACACAGAGAACATTTCACATACTCCTATAGCTGACATCTCCCAGAAAAGTTGATGCATTGCCTGCAGTTGGTACAAAATCCAACAGAAATGCTGCTAACAGGCAAGTCAAAAATCTGCCATGCAACACCATCCTCTATTCCCTTTATTGGATGTCAATAAAATGGCACATATAAAAAAAATAGTCTTTCATCTTACAGAGCACTGCATAATAATGGACAATGCTACTTAAAAAAGAATATATATATATATATCATGGTGCCAGGGCCAGACTAGGACAAAAATTCAGCCCGGCAGAACAATAAAGATCCTTTGATCTCCCCTTTCAGCCTCAGCCCATGGCCATCGCGGCCCATGGCCATTTGCCCGGTTTGCCCGATGACCAGTCCGGGCCTGCATGGTCCCATATTCCATCACACATTCTTCAGTCATCTAGTACAATAAAGTTAACGGTGTCAAGAATTTGACATAAATAAAATAAAGAAGGTCATTATTATTATGATATTTATATAGCGCCATCAAATTCTGCAGCGCTTTACAATGGGTGGACGAACAGACATGTAGTTGTAACCAGACAAGTTGGACACACAGGAACGGAGGGGTTGCGGGCCCTGCTCAATGAGCTTACATGCTAGAGGGAGTGGGGTAAAATGACACAAAAAGGTAAGGATAGTATTAGACTAGTGACAGTTGCAGAAGAGGAATCAGTCAGGAGCTATTAACAGGTTACCACCATGCTGCAAACACCAACATTTTTATCCGTTATGGGGCCGTATGTTATGCAAATATGGGTAAAGTGTTTGGAGTCCTGCCAGAAGAAAAGATGTTGTTTTCTAAATGTTCTTGAGAGAGAGAGAGAGAGAGAGAGAGAGAGAAGGCTCAGATATCCAATGATGTGTCAACAGTGTGCCACTGAATTTGACAATATTACATTGAAACAAGCATTTAAAGATAAATAATTATTATCAAAATGTGCTTAACCACTTATACAATTTTATTACCCGTACCAGATTGTTTTCATATGAAGATTAATCTCTAACAGAAGCAATTGCAATAAATTAGCATTGGGATTATTTAGATAATTTATGTTACATTAGATTATATTTAATTTCATTTGGAGTTCCGGAGGGGTTTATTATAGTACAGTTTAGAGGGGTTTATTATAGTACAGTTTATTTCCTTGTCTTTCAAACCCTGGGT
>OW240917.1:115659664-115703826 GCA_933207985.1 Pelobates cultripes | reverse complement strand
TGCAGTCAATAATTAAAATTCCTGTGAGTTGTTGTGTAGGAAGGGCCCCAGTGTATTGCTTTGCCCAGGGGCCCTTAACTCTGTTAAAATGGTACTGCTTGTGTGTGTCAGTGAGCTTCTATTTAGTGAGCATGTGTGTGTCCCTGAACTTCTTTGTAGTGAGCCTTCTGTTTATACAAGTGAGTGTCTGTAGTAAGCTTGTGTGTGAGTCAGAGAGTTTTGTCTGTCAGTGAGCCTGTTTGCGCATGTCAGTGAGCTTGTGTGCTTACTGTACTATATATATATATATATATATATATATTTTGACTTGTAGGAATGGCATACGTTTTTTTTTCCAGGGCTGCTTTGGATTCCCAGGGATTCCCAGTTTGGCTCTGCCAGCGAGTGCACTTTACCGCTGAATAATCTGTGTGAGCTGCCGCACACTTTAGCCCTGTTACACGCGTCTGGGAGCTGCTGTTGACAGGTACTAGTAGTCTAGAGATTGGGGTATATGCTCAGCTATCTGTATAATACAGATCTGTGTGTATAAAATATCCCGGGATAGTCAGTGCTTCCTGTATAGTGCTGCTCTCTGTCTTGGGATTATACAGAGAGCAGCACTATACAGGGAGCACTGAGTGTCCCAATTTATTATACACACAACCCTGTATTATACAGAGAGCACTGACTGTCCAGGGATATTATACCCAGACAGTAATTGATAGCTGTGCTGCAAAATGTCCTTGGAAATTTTTTTTCAAATGTTGGCAACTATGGCACTGTATCAAGGATAATGTGTTTGTTTTTTTAATAATCCCTGGTGGAAAATCATGATTCCTCCACCAGGTATTATTAAAAAAACAAAACACATTGTGTCGGGGCGTGGCTTAACATGTGACAGGGGCGGGGTCAAACTGCGGCGAGGGCGGGGTTAAATGTGCCCCCCTACTTTTGTCACTGGCCCTCCATGTGCCCCCCCGAAAAATGAATCCTAGAGACGCCACTGGGTATCACTAATGACTACCATGCTATCTAATCTGTTTTGAATTGGAAGATGGCACTGTAACAAGTCAACCTAACGTTTTATGATCCTATTCAACCAGGGGATAGAGTAGGGGCACTTTGAGTCCCTAGCCATTACATTAAAAAAAACTCTTCACCCTCATGAGGTGCAGGGAAAAGAGAAAGTGGAACTTTCTACAAACTTTTTGGTACCTCTATTGTATGTTACTTTGTACTGTGTTTGATTTTTATATATTTATTTATAGAGCCGGTTAAATGTAAAAATAACAATATTTAAGGACTGCATATGTTTGAATATAGTAGGATTCCTCCTATGGTCCCACGCAGATGGCTACATTTCCATCCATACAGTAGAAGAAAACGTCATCCAAGGCAAACGTTTATAGGAAAGCAGAGAAGCAACATTTTGGTTCTATATTAGAGCCTTTCTCAAGCCAAACACTATAGTCACAAAAACAGCTTAATGAAGCAGTTTTTGTGTACAAATCATGCCTTTGAAGTCTCACTGCTCAATTCTCTGCCATTTAGGAGTTATATCACTTTTGGTTCTGTCCACGCAGCACTAACCACATCTCACGTGGTTGTGACTGACACAGCCTGCATGAAAACAAAATAGTTTCATTTTCAATCAGATGTAACTTACTTGAAAAGTTTATATCTCTCGCTCTGTAAATTGAGCTTGAATCACATACAGGATACTCCGGCAGGGTCTAGCAAGCTATTAACATAGCAGGGGATAAGAAATTCTAAATTAAACAAAATTTGTAATAAAGGAAGTGTAAACATTAGATGGCTCTTTACAGGAAGTGTTTAGGAAGCTTGTGTAAGTCACATGCAGGGAGATGGGAAAGGGCTGTATGAACAAACTGATTTAACTCATAAACAGCAGAGAATTGGCCACTGAGACTGCATGGACATGATCTATACACCAAAACTGATTCATTAAGCTAAGGTTATTTTGGTGACTATAGTGTTCCTGTAAGAATTTTTATGCGTTTATGAGTTTAAATGTTGCTGCACAGTTTTTTTTACTAAATGCAAAAATACAATAATGTAAGGTACAAATCACATTCCAATTAGATACAAATACACAACTTGTACAGCTGTTTTACATAGACCAAAAAAAGACCAAAACACAAGTTCGCCAACAAGCAAAAGCGAAGAACTATGACTGAGAAGGAAAAAGGACAACGATTAAAGGTTAGAAAACTATACTAGAGAATATGAGAACTCTGAAAATGGGCAAAAGCTCAGAGAAACCTCAATAGCTTGCCCTTCGGTTAGTCCCCACTCAGTTTTCAAAAACGATATCCTTCTGCACCTGGTGGAAAACATATGATAAAAAAGAAAAAGAAGCAATCAGAGGAAGAACAAGTACACGGATACAAAATCTTTACAAAATCTGAAATAGAACAATGTAAAATTACAGAGAGATCTTCCATTTGGGTCCCCCTCTTGGGGACCCTGGTCTTGGTCAAAAAACCCTCAAAACAGTATTCACTGAGAACTGGGGGAGAGATCCTGCTGTTTAAAGGCACCATGTGCCAATGTAGTGTTTATGATGTCTAAGACCGCAGACTAATCCTTTAAAGGCCATAAAATTGCCATTGATACTAGAATCATAATTATAATGTTGTTGTGAAATCTCAATAGTGAGTGATTACAAAAGTGGTTCTAAAAATTCTATTTGCCATAACGTCTATATTATATAAAGTAATTATGGTCTGAAAAAAATAGTTCCTATATTACCAGTACTTAACATTTACTTTTCCATTTGCTGGACATCTTTTTCACCATAAACCATTTGTGTTTCAATAATGCACTACTATACAGGCATTTTGACCCTTTGGGAAGAGATGCAGACTGCAAACCTCATCCCACATGCATAATGTATTGATATGCGCATTGAAATATTCTCTCCCTGTTGCTTAAACGTAATGCATCCATGTAAAATAGATGCAATTTGTCCCTGAGGTCATGTAACACAAAATAAAAGTTTATGCTAAATTGAGATGTCAGTACATTAACCCATTCAGTATATGTGGGGTTGCAACGAATTGGTACTTCAATAGTTTGCAGAACCCTTCTGGCAGCTAAGGGGTTAAAAGAGTAAATATGTCCAATTAGCCAGAGGCATTCCTGTATGGGAAAGCACATGTGGTATATGCTACCCAACCCCTGCTGAGTTTTCTTTAAACACTTGTCAGTCCTAAGGCTTCTGAATACTGATTGTCTGCAGGCATTGCCCTGAATGACAGCCATACAGCACATGTCAGAAACTAGACACAAAGCTGCAGAGTCCTTTATGAATAAACACAACACCCACCGCAATTAAAGGCTGCGGAATAAAGTGATATCATACCCAGACCATCATTACCAGTGATTGGGTAATGATCAGAATGGCACACATTAGAAGTGCTTCTTTTATGGTTAACAACAACTAAATGAGATACACATTGGTACATATATCCTACCATGTACACAATTATTGTACATTGCATTTATAATGCAGCAACGTATTCAGCAACGCTCATTGCCAAGTTATGTTACACAGTTATCATTCGGAATGTTTCTAACAATAAGCAGTTTCTGTGTAATTCTATTTATTTCATATACCAGGCATCTATAGTGAAAGGATTACTAGCCGATAACATTTTTAATTGATGGTGTTTACTACAAAGTTCTCCCCTCTACATTTTGGATTTCAGCAAATTAAATCTACTGACAAATGTAAAAAAATGTCAACTTAGACTCAATATTTTGCTAACATTTGGAGTTTAGTAAATAACCCTGAATGGTACTTATCTGTTTATAATAAATAGTTTCAGTTAATCTGCTTATGATACTTTTTGTACGTACTATGTAATATGCTTTGAATACAACACAATATCATTCAGGAGACATTAACCCCTTAAGGACTGAGTCAAATGTACATGTTTTGATCAAAATGAAACCTAAACAAAACTTGGAATTTGACTTCACCTCTTTTATATTAAGAGGCACCCACACTTATTATATACATCATTTTATTCAGGAGAAACGGGGCTTTCATTTAACATCAAATATTTAGCTATGAAACATAATTTAATATGAATAAAATATTTTAAAAAGTGAGCAATTAAGAAACTTAGTTATTTATTTAGTTTTGCATGACATTTTAACTGTGAATGTCATAATACTGTTTGCTTTTACTGCAACAAAATACACATATTTGTATTCAGCGATGTCTCAAGTGTAAAACAGTACCCCCTATGTACAGGTTTTATGGCGTTTTGGGAAGTTACAGGGTCAAATATAGCATGTTATAGCAGGAATGAGAATTAGCCCCATGATGACATACCATTTGCAATAGTAGACAACCCAAGGTATTGCAATGCAAATGGGGAATGCCAGTCTTTTTTGGTAGTCACTTAGTCTTAATTTAATTCTAAGAATATGTATATATAATTATACTATTTTTTTAATCAGATATTTGTGGACCTCCCTAAAAACCCAGTTAGAAATTCCAGAGAATTAACTTTAAAGCTCTATATTTGATCCTGTAACTTTCCACAACCCTATAAAACCTGTACCTGGGAGGTACTGTTGTACTCGTGAGACATTGCTGAAACACAAATATGAGTATCTTAGAGCCGTAAAACATATAATGAAGATGAAGAATGATGATCATCAGTAAAAGTTTTTGTGTGAAAAATGCAAGAAATAAATATGAACACTGGCCTGGGTTTGTGACTAAGTGGCTACTAAAAAAGTCAGGACATATGACATTTTGAATACCCTGGGCTTTCTACTTTTGCAAATGGTATGCCACAATGAGGGTAATTATCAATAGGGATGTGCATGGGGAAAATATTCGGTTCGGTTCAGCATTCCGAAATTCGGGACTTCGGGACTTTGGTTTGGTTCATCACTTCGATACTTCGGAACTTCAGGACTTTGGATGTTCTCTTGCAGCCGCTTAGTAGATAACTCCCTAATTCCCACAGTATTAGGGAGCTATCTACCAAAAGGCTGAAAGACCTAAATTGGTCTTTCAGCCAAATTTACTAATACTAAGTAAAGCTTACTTAGTATTAGTAAATTATGCCCCTACTCGCTATACTGTGAGTAGGGGCATGTCTATTAAACAGTGAGCAGTGTGTGGTCTCCAAACCCCTAGTCTCCTCCCCTCCCAAAATTTTTTTATAAACCACTACTAACCCCCTCACCCTAAAAAATAGTGAGGGGGAACAATAACTAAGTACCTGTAAAAAAAAAAAAAAAAAAAAAACTTACCATTTGATGTCTTCTTTTTTCTAATATCTTCTTTTATCAGCCTCCAAAAAGGGCAAATAAAAAACCTGTCGCACTTAAAAAAAAACAAAAAACAGAGCACAAAAAAAAAATTCAGACAAAAAAAAAGAACCCTGAAGCGTAAAAAGGGCTGGGTGGGAGGACAGTAGGTCCCTCCCCCTTATTCTAATTTAGGGCCCCAACCCGTCGCTCAGGGGTGTGGGCCAGGGGGTAGGACAATTGGTATTTAGGGCCCTCACCCGCTGCTTAGGGGTGGGAGCCAGGGGGAGGACAATATGCCCTCCCCCTTAGAAGTAATTTAGGGCCCCCCCCCGCCGCTCAGGGGTGGGGGCCGGGGGGAGGACAATAGGTCCCACCCCTTATTACTTTAGGGCCCTCACCCGCTGCTCAGGGGTGGGGGCCAGGGTGAGGACAATAGGTCCCCCCCCTTATTCTTATTTAGGGCCCCCACCCGCCACTCAGGGGTGGGGGACGGGGAAAAGGACAATAGGTCCCCCCTCCGTTTTTCTGATTTAGAGTCCACACCCACTGCTCAGGGGTGGGGGCCAGGGGGGCAATAGGTCCCCCCTTCAGTTTAAAAGCCCCCACTTGCACGGCACGGGTGGGGGCTCGGGAGGGGGGACACTTGGTTTTTTTTTTTTAACTTTAAGCAGCCACAGGGGTAGAATTTACTAATACTAAGTAATTTTTACTTCGTATTAGTAAATTTGGCTGAAAGACCAATTTAGGTCTTACAGCCTTTAGGTAGAGAGCTCCCTAATACTGTGGGAATTAGGGAGTTATCTACTTACTCATTCCTATCCATTGACTGGCTAAGTAACTTACATTTTATAAGAACATGTTACTTTATTGTTGTAAGTGTTCCAAATGCTTACAGCTGAATCCTGGCTATGTTTGTATACTTTTTATTTAAACTGGTATACAGTGTAACATTCTTCATTCTTTCACTGGGTATATTAGTACTTCGGAAATTCTGTGCTTTGGAACTTCGGCACTTCGCCAATTCGGGAGTATCTGAATGACCGAATTGATATTCAGAATGAAACGAATTGCACATGTCTAATTATCATTCCTGGGCTGCCATACGATTTCAAAGGCAACATGGGTCCAGCAAACCAATCTGGCAAATATTAACGTGAAAAACTGAAATGGGCAGTCTTTTTACTTTAACTTTCCAAAACACCATGAAACCTGCACAAGTGGGGCATCACAGCAAGCAAAAACGTACCGTTTATTGCAGTAAAAGCTAATATAATTATTACGTTTACAGTTAAAATGCCATGCAGAAGTTGGAATACAACATTTCTTAATTTCTCACTCCTTTTCAGATTTTATTCATATTTAATTGTGTCACATGTAAATATCTGATATTAAATTATATTCCTATTTCTCCTGAACAAAATGATATATAATAAGTGTAGGTGCACTTAATATGAAAGTGGTTAATTATGGTTAAATTATATAGCTTAAATTATGGGTTTTGTTTTGGTTCAGAACTTGGACAAGTGCCTCCATCATTAAGTAGGTTAAATTGACAATATAGGAATATTGATTGGCAGGTAAAGAGCTAATCTCAATCAAACTGCCACCAAAGACACCCATTAAAGGGACACTGTGAACCACAACCATTGTAGCTTAAAATAACGGTTATGGTTGTAAGACGAGGTAGGCAACCTTTGGCACTCCAGCTGTTTTGGACTACATGTCCCCTAATGCATTGCCAGCATTGTGGGAGATATAGTCCACAAAATCTGGAGTGCAGAAGTTTCCCTTCCCCTGTTCTAAGACCTATATGTAGAGTACCTTATATGAAATTATTTTGAAGTAGTTGTATGTGGAAAGCTCCTGTATGTATTACCATGGGTCACTTCACATAGATATCTGGCCCTCTATCCAATTAACAGTACTTTTGGACCCACAGAGAAAAAGCAAACCCAATTAAGAACCAGTTTTCTAGCAGAGGCATTAGAAAGTACAGTCTGCATAAACATAGACTAACTTGTAAAAAATAATTAAAAGTGGATACATCAACATAGAAATCAATGGGAGGCTCCAGCATCATTCTGTATATGTATCCCATGATGCATTAGGTTGTATCTATCTAATTTTCACTTTAGAATAGCCAGCAGCACATATAGAATAGAACTCTTTCCTCCCCAGCACATGTATGCATGCATATCAAATATCTGATGCCTGCTACTTCCAACCCTGTGTATCAGTTAAAAGCAAAGTTAACGCAAACGTTCACATAAGTCATCATCCAAAAAAAGGATTTCTACAGTTGCTGTAGTCCGTTCCACTTCTTTTTACAGCGGTGAACTTTGTGGCATAGCCCACGTGTACAGGACACAGGACTAAAAGGTCAAATAATTGAAACTAAAGTATAGGAAAGACGCTGGGCATCTGTCACAAAACTGCAATATGAGTTCTTGTTATAAAGGTGTATCCTTTTTTCTTTAGACAACTATGTTTACCTTTTTTCATCAATTTAGCCACATATACACATTGTCACACTATTATATGGTGTTTTCAACTTTGGAAATCCAAATTGTTTGCAAGCCACCTAACTTAGGCCTCAGTTTAATAAGCTTTCCAAATGATATATCTAGGGAAGTCACAGCACTGCAGATAATGTTGGCCCTTTATAAATACCAATAATAATGAATCTTATTATGTTCTAGTAATATTTTCTTCAGGACTTATAATTCCCAAAAGACATTGGGCAATCAATTTTCACATCCCAAATTTTGGAACAAAAATTGAATATAACATTTCTTTCTGTAAATATACCTGATTTATATATTAGGTTGTCCTCACATTAGATTGTTGGTTTATGTGAACTCTAGATCCTGTGTTTCATACACTTTATACAGATTACTTCTATTAAAAATGGATTCCAACATTTTTTTTTTTGTTTGCTTTTTTACTTTGGAAAGTGCTTGATCTTATACAGAGTAAGGTTGCAATTGTTCTATAAAACAGCTTCTATTTATTTAGTGAAATATAGTGTCTTTATGTGATACATAGTCTCTCTGTGTCACAATCCCTTAGTTATGATCTCCATCTCTGCTCCTACTCCCCAATGATCAGTCAGAGTGCACAACATAGCATTAGGAAGTGAGAGGGAACTGAGTCACGAGAGCTCTTGTCTTGGCACACGAGTGCTCTGTGTGCAGCCTATGGTCTAGTCATCAGCTTCGTGCAGACTCCCCAGAGAACAGCCACAGCTATTTAATCATTCAAAACCAACTCTGCCTGTCTGCAGATACCAGGCTTTCTTTTTATAGCTTGACAATAGGCACCATTTATTTAGGAGACCATCCTATGTCCAGCTCTAACTGCGTTATATTTGGTTCTATATTCATGATTTTAAACCTTCTGCCTTTTCACCTAGTGATACAATTATTAATTTTTTAATCGAGTATATACATGTTCGGTGGGTTATAAAATAAACTAAAATATTTGGACACATTACAAGTGTTGTCATACAGGGACAATTGGGAATGAAGAATGAGTACTAAAGCTCACACTAGGTTATGTGTACATTTGTTAATTTTATAGTGTTTCATGTTTCAAAAGATTTTGGGAGTACATTACTCACTGATTATAGATCTCCTGGACCATGTAAGATGGATGGAAACAGTTGGGACAGTGCACATCACCCTCTTCATATATTAACTCTCACTCTCCTTTATACAAGATGGGGTAATAGTGACGACTAGTCTTTGGCTTCCAATTGGTTACTTTTGTTCTTTTCTGACTCCCCAAGTTCAGAGTGGGTAAAAAAAGGGAAGCATTGTTTACCCACTTCTAGTTTTATTGTTGGTTTGTAGTCCCCAATACTATGTTTTGGAGAGAAGAGACAAAAAAGGTTATCACACTGGGAACTTTGACTGCATTCTCTTTCATCTACAATAACCACACAGTAGTTAATAGTTATATTATTATATTATACAGTCAAGCACTGTCTAGACTTGCGAAAGGAAACCTTCTGCACTCCAGTTGTTGTGGACTTCATAACTCCTGATTCTTTGCTAGCATTATGACTGTAGTCCTCAACATCTGGAGTGCCGGAGGTTGCATCATCTATGCCAAGCTGAAGCATATTGGAATGGAAGGTGACTTGATAATGAAGGCTCACATGGCACCCATAACTATGTATTCTCGTTGATTGTCTCAGTGGTCTTACATGTTCCCAGCTTGCCCCGTTGCAATCTATAATGAAATCTGTGGCAAAGTTTAACTTCCTGTCCGCCTGCACCTCCCACGCACTCCTCTCTGACATTGCCTACATTGGTTTCCTGTAAGATATAGGGCTCAATTTAAGATTCTGGTGCTTTTATATAAGTATCTACATAATGCTGCTCCACCCTATCTATCCTCCCTAATACACAAGTATGTCTTGTGTCCCTGCACTCTGCCGAAGACCTATGTCTATTCTCTGTCCGTACTCCCACCTTTGATGCTCGCCTTCCAGGGCTGCACCGTTCCTGTGGAACGTCCTTCCCTTTTCCATTTCACTCAAGTCTCCATTCCTTCAAAAACTCATTGAAAACTCACTTCGTCTGAAAAGCGTATTAATTAAACTGTGAGCAAGTTTTCATCCCTACACACTGATTCCTCTCCTGCAACTGTCAAAAATAACCTACTAAGCCCTCAGTGAATACTTTTCTACCAACCTACTTTTCTACCCCTACCTTTAACTTTTGTTTTACTATATCCCATTCCCTCTAGCATGTAAGCTCACTGAACAGAGCCCTCAACCCCTCTGTTCCTGTGCGTCCAACTTGTCTGGTAACAAATACATGTCTGTTAGTCCACCCACTGTACAGGGCTACGGAATTTGCTGGCCCTTTATAAATAATAAAATAATAGTAATAATTGTGTCAGTGAGGTGACAATCCAAAACAAGCAATGTCTCAGAAACAAAATAATGTGTTTTTTTTTTTTCAAATAAACAGAGAATTTTGGTGAAATAAAAAATCAAATGAAAAAGGTTTCACCAAAATAAACATATTTGAAAAGTAGATGAATTGTAGCATTTTTTAAATTAACCTAAAATGTAAAATTTTGAAAAATTTGACATTTTCCAACACTTGCAATTGCATCCTATATATATTTCAAATTCATGAAAAGAACAAAAATAAAAAATAAAAAAAATAATATAAACGTAATTCAATATAATTGTGGTCTGAAGTGTTAAGTTCTATATAGATAATATACAAATGGTGCCTTTTTTCATTGTGTCAGTTTCCAAAACTTGCAGTTCTGTCTCAGATGTAGCCTTAATCCAGTTACGAATAGAACAAACACAAAATAAAGAATGCAGAATTTGAACGTAAACCTATTGTGCCATTTATATCTGCTTATTTTAAATTGGATTTGTTATGTAAAACCTAATGTGTTTTGTTTCCATGACCATGAAAAATGATGGGATTGGGGGTTATAGAACAGAAAGCATATCAGGGGCCTAAGGGAAAGAAGGACCTAAAACAAACACTTCATCACAAAAGCTTTTTATATACGGCTTGGTTAAAATGCCTGTGTACGAGCCAGAGTGACCCCCCCTTTGTTGGCATATACAAATAGCACTGGAACTTTAGTCCTCTATTCATTTTAACTCCCCCATTTTTAAGCTACCAGCCCCATGCACCTGGAAATCATTCTGAGGTGAAAAATCCACTTTTTCTTGAATGAATACAATAATTAAATAAAACCTACAGACCATGAATCTTCTAAATAAGGTGGGGTTTTGTGAGCGTGACGCACAGCTAGCAAATCATTACTTAACAAAATAAAATGTGTGAAAATAGAATTAGTGAAATTAAGTTAAACTAATAAATCCTGCCTTGCTCCCCCTACTTTTGTTTTTTTAAACCAGCCCTAGGCTAAAATTGCTAGCTTGCCTGATCTATTGTTTCCTACCTAAGCAGGGGGTTTATTGTGTGATAAATAATTCCTTTAAAAAAGTGAGTATTTGCATAATTAGAGCTTTGAAGTGCCCTGCATTCTGAGGTCTGGTCCCCAGATCCGCAATAGGCCTGGAGTAACAAAAAGACTGCACTCTTTCACTGCACTGACAGTGTGTGGCAGCCCATCATAAACACCTTCAACCTTCCACTTTTTTCCCGAACCCCCTTTAATGATTAAACTTTAGGAATGCTAAAAATAGAGGTTGTATTTTTCCTACTAGTCAGGCATGATGGATTTCATTGTCCTTCTCAACTTCTCTCCAAAAGTCTACTTTGAAGAAACTCCTGCTTGTATAGCAATAGTTTAAATAGCAACTTCTACAATAATACCCACCCACAGGCTAAGATTTATCCATTGACTTGATCCCTCTATAGAAATGGATGCAATGGCCAGTGGATGTTGCTGTGGGAGGATAATTACCCACACTTGGCATATGGGTTGATAGCTTCTTTTTATGAACACACGTTTATTTGTTAAAAGTTTTTTTTATTTTGTAGCAGAAAAAAATACTGTGGCTTGGGAAAGAATATTTGGTTAGTTATAAATCTGGATCATCGTAATGAAAAAAAAATATTTAAAAGTTGTTGAGTTTTCTTAATATTTTATTTCATTCTAACTCTCTTTTATTAAAAGTGATATGACACATGTATAAATCATGTAGCCCTCCATGACATGTTTCCTTGATGTTCCTCTTAAGCAGTTTTGCCAAAACAATACGTTGCTCTCTGTTCCTGGTAAATACCAAGCATTCCAGTGGTGCAACAAAGGCTCAGTGTTGGCACACATGCAGGTGACAACTGAGCACCCACTTATATTGGGCAAATAAAGATGCCTAAATGGCTGAAGGAGGCCCTTGTAGCTGATCTAATATCATGTAGAATTAACATGTGTCTGCATCTTTAAGTATTATATAGACCCAGGCTTGGGCAATACCGCATTGAAGTGGAAACTTTGTATAAATCCATTTGTTTTTTTGAATGCTTAAGAAGTTCAACACAGTGATTGTTACACTCCATCAGATTATATGGTTCTTTTTCAAATGGACAAACTACCAAGTAATTTCTTCTGGGAGGTGTGGTCAAAAAGGCACTTATCTCCACAGGTAGTGGAGCTGCCAGGTAGTTACTTCCTATTGAAGACAAATACAAAGATTATTACGACGGGTCTTCCATAGGTTTTTTGACCTGGAACCTTGGTGGTTTCGGTTATCCAAACCATTAAGCATTTTCCCCCGGCACTCACAGAGGTTACATTATAAAATCAGGGTTTAACATTTCAAGTCAAATGTTACTAGCTAGGCCTTAAAAACATACTCACCAATGCAAGAGAGTAAATAGCCTAGTCACCACAATTTCTAGTCGCCATGTCTAAATTTTCACTCATCAATGGCTTGTGGCAAGTAGACATTTTAAACCCTGATTACAAGATTACCCTTGCATCCAGACCCACCTTAGATGCGCATTGATTCAAACTGTTGGTTCCCTCTCTGAGTGAAGTCTGAAAAGTTATGATAATTGTATCCTGGATTAGCTGACCCGTTCAGTTCACAAACATTGCCCACCTATAACAAAGCATGATCACCATGGAGGATTAGATTTTTTTTAGATATACCTGAGAGGTATATCTGGTTTACCCACTCCTCCCCTTTTCCTTTGCCCGCCCTCTAATTTACTCTCTTTCCTTCTGGCCCCTATCCAATAGCTTCTGTTGTTTTCGAGTAATAGTATCCTGATTCTGAACATTTTTCGAATTGCCTGACTTCATTCTCCATTCTCCAGTATCATTTTAATTTATTTTATTGTTTCTTTACTTGTTATTTTTGTACTCAAAAAATGTGTTAGGATCAATGATCTTATACCTACTGCCAATTATTAACTGAATTCATGCCTTTGAAGCAGTTCTCAGGGTTGGCACGTCCATAATGCGGCACAAGCGGCCGCCTTAGGGCGCACCGGGCCAGGGGTTGCTAGATTAGAGTGACCGGCAGGAGGTGGGCGCACAGCGCTCCCTCCTCCCAGTAGCTCAGTGTAGCGTGGCCAAATGGAGCGGAGCGGACCCTGGTACAGGAAACTGAAGCTCCTGTACCATGGTCCGCTTCGCTCGGTCGTGCTGCAAGAAAGGTAGGAGACACACCGGGGAAGGGAGAGGACCACAAAGGGTGGGAGGGAGGGGAGCAGACCAAGGGAGGGAGAGAGAGGAGCACTAAGGGATGGGGTGGAACACTAGAGGACAGGGGTGGGGAGTGACCACTAAAAGAGAGGGAGGGGAGAGGAACACTAAGGGACAGGGAAGGGAGGGGAGGGGAACACTAAGGGACAGGGAAGGGAGGGGAGAGGAACACTATGGAACAGGGGAGGGAGGGGAGAGGAACACTAAGGAACAGGGAAGGGAGGGGAGAGGAACACTGAAGAACCTGGAGGGGAGAGGAACACTAAGGGACAGGGAAGAGGAGCACCACAAATGGACAGTAAAGGGAGGGTAGAGGACCATTAAGGGATGGGGCTGGGGAGAGGACCACTAATAGACATAGAGGTGAGGGGAGAGGAACACTAAGGGACATGGAGGGGAAGTGGCACATGTGGGGGCCTGAGTGGGGAGAAAGACACACAGAGGGACATGAGGGGGGAGAAAGACACACAGATGGGCCTAGGGGTGAGAATGAAGCACAGAGGGGCTAGGATTAAAAGTGACACACAGAAGGGCCTGGGGGTGAAAATACAAAGTGGCTGGGGGTGTAAGAGACACAGAGGGGCTGGAGAAGAAGAAAAAGATACACAGAGGGGCTGGGGGAGGATAGATGGGCTGGGATGAAAGAGAAACACACAAAGTAGCTGGAAAGGGTAAAAGACACAAAGGGGCTGGGAGAGAAGGAGACACACAAAAGGGCTGGGGGTGTAAGACACACAAAGGGGGGTTGTGAGATATACACAAGGGAGGTGTAAGACACACAATGGGAAAAAATAGTGGATAATATAGGGGGTAAGACATTTAAGAAAGGGGATAATAAACAAAAGGCACACAGGTGAATATGCCTTTTGGGGAGTTGCAAAATCCTTGCATCGGCCCTGGCAGCTCTGTCACCAAAAATAAACTTAATATAATATGTTTCTATATAGTTTCCTGTGTCTGAATCTCTGTTTATTTATTTTCTGAGTGCTCTAGTTTCCTTTTAATAAAAGTAGTGAATACTTTAATTTATGTATAGCAGTCAGGTTGGAAAAACTTGTCAATGGGCGGAACTTAAAGCAAGGTTCTGTTTCAGCTGCCAATCCGATTTACCCACAATCCACCAGTAAAATCAATCCCAGAAAGGGAAACTGCAGACATCACGGACAGAGGAGAACAAAATGGCCGCACCCACGTGATCCAGCACAAGAAGAAAAAGATAATAAATATAAGCAAAGGCAAGCGGCAAGAGAGGATTATAATCATTAAAATACAGGGGACATAAGGAAAGGAAAACCAAAAGAACCCCCCCCCCAAAAAAAAAAAACCGGCAGGTTTGCTTTACATGAAGAATTCTAAAAAAAAACAAAACAAAAAAAAACTGGCTTTGATGCCTCTCGACTCCTATTAGGTTTGCACTCCTATGTAATGTTCTGCTTGGGTTCCATACAGAATGCATTATATATAAACCCTGTGAACACTCATATAAACCAATACAGTGTTCCAACTGTGCCAGGCTGTAACTGGTTTCTGTTGTAAATAGAGAAATGAGCTGCTACTGATCCAGAATGATCCTATTACAGAAAGTCTGCCTGCTTAGAGGATATAAGCATTGTGGTTTCTTATTCTGAGAAGGGACTAACAGCATAACAGAATATGTTCTGAATCTGGCCAGACCTCCTATTTCCATTACAGCGATAGCCTAGTAGAATCCTAGTCTCCTACTGGGCTAGACTGGCTTACTGGTCTATGAGGTGTGGGTTAGTCTGGTGACTGAGTAATTTTTTATTTTATACCATAAAGAATTTTTGTGTTACCAGACAGTCCCATCTGCCAAGTCATAGAGTTCATCCACGCTATACTGCCTCCACTATCAGCCAGCAGTGTTAACATAGAGGAGCAACAGTGTTCCTTATCAGTGCAATTAATGGGAAATGAAGTGGGGTATATAAACAATGGGAGGAACAAAGATGACAGAGTTAATAAAGGGCATTATGAAATGATTACATGAAGGGGAATGATAAAAGATAAATAAGGAGAAAATAAAGAAGGAGCTTTAAAATGTATGAATTGGAAGTAATTAAAGTGTATCAGTATTAGACAAGAGGTAATCTGAAATCAGTGGAGATATTTGGGATACATATAGGGTTATTCACTGAAGTGATAATTCAAAATGAATTCAAGATAATTTTCAAATTTAAGGTCAAAATAGCAGATCTGGTGATTTTGTGCATTCAGTTTATCAACTCTAGTCTTAAATTTGAAGTTCACCTTGAATTCATTTTGACTTTTCCCTTTAGTGAATAACCCTGACAGAGATAGAACAGATAGGGGATATAAAGAATGAAAGGGGGCATGTAAGATGAATGGTTATAGAGTAAATTAAGTTGGCGAATATTAAATAAATGGGGAGAAATTACATGAAGGAAGGGGATATATATTCACAATTCAGCCACTTCAAGAAGCAGAGGAGGCTAATCACCATTGATGCAGAGTGCAAAACTCTGAAATACCATGCTCCTAGACATCAGCACAGTTGCTGACCATGTCATATTTTTAAGGAACTCCTCCAGTATTCCTTTCATCTTTTCCACTGCTTGACTCTGTTCTTCCCGTTACAGATTCTTCCTGCCTAGAAGCATGTCTTGCTCTATGAGGAACACAAAGGAACAAAGAGAGAGAGAGAGAGAGAGACAAAGACAGACATACTCAGACAGAGAATGAGAGATCAGAGATAATCAACAATTCCTCACCTAAGCCACTAGAAATACAATTATCACTGGTTAAAAGGTATGCATTAAGCATAATTTTGCAATAAACCTGGCAACAGTTTTAGGAAAAATTAGAGTTCAGAGGTCCTGAAAGTCAGATTAACTTTCCTGTGTGGCTTCTTCTAAGAACTTATCTGGATCCTTCTAATTTTAATACATGGCTGCTATCAGTTTACATAGTGTGGCGAACCTCATCAGTGTCTGGGGTTGCCCGAACACATATGGAGTTCTTGCAAACAAATTCGTACCACCCTATTCAGGAACCGAACAGAACTTGTGTGGTCCTCCCCTGTTATTGACTTAGAACACCGACCACCCCACAAACCACAACTATACAATAAATTAAGTAACCCAAAAAAAAGGCACAAGTACAAATATAATTACCACCAGTAATCAAGCCTAATGGGACAGAACACGAGTCACCAATCCCTCCAATGTTTCGGCAACACTTCTGCTGCCTTTATCAAGGGTGTCTATGACACAAAGGTTTTGCCGAAATGTTGGGGGGATTGGTAACTCATGTTCTGTCCTAACAGGCTTGATTATTGGTGGTAATTATATTTGTACGTGTGCCTTTTTTTGGTTGCTTTATGTATTGAATGTTTGTTATTGTTTCTTTTTTTGTCTAATAAAAAAAATTTAAGCAATTTTTACTTTCTGGTACAGTAGTGTGGATCCTTATCTTGTTGAACATATATGGTTTTGGGGGCAGTTGACAGAATTCCTTATGAGGTTTTGCACCTAAGGATATAAATAGTGATTTTTTGTGTTTTTTCCTCTGTGCAATTATGATATGAAACATTACAAAAACTCAATAAAACTTCATTCACAAAAACAAAATGTAGTTTACATCTCATTGTTCAGCAAATAAAACCTACTAATAGGGTGTATGGATGATTGTCTGTCTGAAACTTGTACCAGGTTCAATAGTATCATAGCAATAAAAACTGTATGGATCATCTATGTTTTTTCCAGTTCTGATGCAGGGTCACATCTGATTATTGGTAAAGTTTTTGAAAAAATGATCAGATGATGCTGGTAATAAATGCTGAAACTAGCTATAATTCAGGACTTATTCTTTCTACACATTACAAGTTTGAAAAATGCCAAATGAAAAAAAAAGACTTTGTGATGTGAAGTAATAGTGTAGCAAACACTATTGCATATATATCAATTTATAATCCACTTGTCACTCCTGTCTTTGTCTCAGACCACAAACCATTCTTGTGGAAAACTGTCTCTGCAGTCGCACCCTTGCACCACAGTGACATAGATATGATGTATGACCTGATCATTTTGGTGTCCTTTACACTTAGCTAACAAACTTTTTCTGTAGACGCTAAAGTGCTAGAAATATGTAATTTATGTTGGGTGAGCTAGTTTGCATTCCACAGATCATCCATCCATTCAAAGAGTGAAAGAAGATGTCCCATTCTCTGTTGACTCTAAACACAGAGTTGAGTGTGATCCCTGATGGACGAGTATCTATACCAGTACAATTATTCCTGCTCATCATCATGACAACAGGAAACAACTACAAACACTTTGACGGCACTTTTACAAACTTTCTTCTCCAGTGAGCTGGATGAGAAATTGTAAGCGACAGTATAGAGTTTCTTACTTTTAAAAACACCTACCCTTTAAACATACTTTTCTTCCCCAATGTAATCCCATACCGCAAAATAGTCCTATAGACTATTATAAACCCTCATGTTCAACAAAATCTCCATCCCATTTCACCACACACACACAATAGATGACAATGCATTAGCTGGTAAAGTAGATGAGGGCCAATGAGTTGTTTTTTTTTACCTTATGTTTATCCATGAACTCATAAACAATTTTTAGACATACCGCTGTGTTTGTTAAACAAAAACATGGATATCCTTGCAAGATTTCCTACATAATGAAAATGAGCAGAATTTTTTTACCAGAATAGCATACACTATGCTGAAGTTCAGTGCTGTGTTTGACATTTAAGGTGACCATGTCATGTAAATGGGTCAAGGGAAATCTTTGTTAGTAATACATTTGTATTTAAAGACTTGATAGCTAAATGACGAGGCAATGGATAAGTAAAAACATATTATATACACATACATCTATATGCAGTCCATACAAATCTTGAACTCAGGTTATTTGTTTGCTTATTTATAACTTTGTTTTTTTTTTTATTTGGTCCTGAGGAAAGTTCCAAGCTGGAACTGAAACATTGCTGTTTTTCATTCTTTAAAAGATTTAATAAAGGAAGACTAGTTTAATAGGTCTGTGAGTGCAGATATAATGCCCCCGCCGAGAAAGCCTGCGACGACGTTCCGTGGACCAAGTGGGCTCCAAAACAGGAATACAAGCCTGCTCGCAACAGCAGCCAGTGAATCCATCTTGCCAACGTAGTAATCCAAACCAGCCTGTGTGGTTAGACATACAAGAAAAGGACAGACCTAGATGAACGTAAGGTAGCGGTGGTCTCCGTTTATCGAAGCAACACTTTAACCACACAAAGTTTAAATAAACTGTAAAAACCCAGTTAGAAGCCATTTACGTAGACTGTAAGATCGAAAATGAGACTCCCTCAGGTGAAAACGAGCAACCAACAAATGTTCGCGCATTTACGACCGACGGAACGCATAAGGCTGAGTTGTCTGGCAAAGCGCAAAGGAAATGGAGTATTAGGTCCACATCTTAAAGATGGTAACATTTCGGCACCAGGGGTCTACACAGCTAATATCTGTAGCAGACGTAGCAGACGACACACAGGGATCCCCTGAACTGGAACATGAGCCGCTAAAACCAACAATCAAATAACATTGATAGAGCGATATGATTGTCCTAGAGAGAAGATGTGGGACAAAAAAATTCAGGATCAAGGGTACAGGTGCCGTAGAGGGATCAGAAAACCACTTTGGACATCAGCTAAGCCATGATTTCCTGGTGAAGATGTAGCTTTGCCTTGTACTGGGGCCCATTAGTCCCATAAAAGGTCCTTAGCCGACTGTGATAAACTGACTACAGACTCGGAGCCCCTGAAAGCATCCAAGCCATTAGGTCTAAGCAGTCTTGGAGGTAAAAGAGTGAGGTTCACCGTGGGGACTCAACAGAAGTAGAGGGAAAGACGGCAGAAAGCGAGGATGGTCGTGAGACAATAGGAGGTTCGGAAACCACATGTGAGTCGGCCAGAGGGGCGCAACGATGAGAAGGGAAGAAACCTTCAGGACGTGGACATGATGGAGAATCCTCGTCAATATCGAGAATGGCGGGAACACATATGCCCTTTGAACTGGCCAAATCTGAAGAAAGGCATCCACCACATTGGAGTCCAGACTTGGAAGCCAGCTGAAATACCTCAGAAGTTGATGGTTGGTCCGGGAGATGAAGAGAGTCACCCAAAGTGGACCTCAGAGTGCGTCATAGAAACATAGAATGTGACGGCAGATAAGAACCATTTAGGCCATCTAGTCTGCCCAAATTTCTAAATACTTTCATTAGTCCCTGGCCTTCTCTTATATCTAGGATAGCCTTATGCCTATCCCATGCATGCTTAAACTCTTTCAACACAGTAAAGGAGGAGACTGTATTTAAAAGAAGAAAAACTACCACAACAAGAGGACATAGTCTTAAATTAGCGGGACAAAGGTTTAAAAATAATATCAGGAAGTATTACTTTACTGAGAGGGTAGTGGATGCATGGAATAGCCTTCCAGCTGAAGTGGTAGAGGTTAACACAGTAAAGGAGTTTAAGCATGCGTGGGATAGGCATAAGGCTATCCTAACTATAAGATAAGGCTAGGGACTAATGAAAGTATTTAGAAAATTGGGCAGACTAGATGGGCGGAATGGTTCTTATCTGCCGTCACATTCTATGTTTCTATGTTTCTCTACCACTTCAGCAGGAAGGTTATTCCATGCATCTACCAGCGTAGTTGCGTCCTCTCTTAAAGAGTAAGAGGCACCAAGTGGCTCTATGTATCCAAAGAAAATAGCCTGGATGAAGGAAGCCAGGAAACCCATAACACAAGCGAGAAGATGGAGAGAAATGGATTCTCGTTAGAGAACTCTGGGAATCTCCTACAGGATGATTGTAATCTTTGACATGGGCAGCCAAACCGATCTTGAAACTGAGAAACTGGACAACCTGTGAAGGAGATAGTGCAGACTCCTCTCTGTTCAGTACAAAGCTTAGAGACTCGAGAAAGTGAACTATAAACGCAGTCTGAGATCGTAATCGAGAAGCAGAATGACAAAAATAAATAAATACATTGTCCAGGTAGATAAGGTGACTTATGCCCTTGGACCCCAGAAGAACTAAAACAAGAAGAACTAAGACCGAAATGAAGGCAATTTAATTTACAGTGACGGCCAGGCCTGAGAAAACAGAGAAAGCGCAGAGTCGTGGTTGCGGCATGAACCAAGAAATACGCATCCTTCAGATTGAGACAAATGAATCAGTCATTCTTGAGGAGAAGGTTTTGTAGTAGATGGATGCCCTCCATCTTGAAGTATTGCTAAAACACTAATGCATTGACATTGCATACATTGATAACAGGTCAGTAGTCTCTGGTCTTCTTCTTTGCGAGGAAGATGTTGCTGAAGAAGCCACCATCATCTGATGCAAACTGAACTGTGCCACTGGCAAAAGCATCTTGATCTCCTCGTCCATAAGAATCATATGGGCCCTGGAGACATGTAAGGGAGGTGGAAGCAGTGCCTGACTGTGTTACTGTCCGGAGGACCCAGGAAATCGCCATCCAATTCTATTATAGAGGGACTGAACTAAGCCAAGTTGATTTGGGTACAGGACCCACCTGGGGAAAAGCAAACTCCACTTCTGGCTCTATCCAATCCTTTGTGGAAGGAGGTGGTCCGATTGTACATGGTTGGATAGAAGTAGGATAAAGAAAAAGGTGCTCTGTGCAATAAGGCGCTTAACAATAATATATAAATAGAACAGCAGCTCAAACACGCATGCAGGTATCCCAATCCTACACAAACACAATGTGAAAGAAAAAAGTGAACTTAGTGGATCGTACTACCACCAAAAGATCACTCAGTGGAGCGCTAAATATCAAATTCTTACCCCTATTGGAATAACGTATATATCACTTTAAGGGGCTGACAGCATAATAAAATCAACAACAAGAAAATACACATCATAGTGCAGTATGCTTGTAAGGTGTGAATGGAGTGGAAGAAGATGTATGTCCAACTCACATGGTAAAGAGCCTGGAGATTGGCTCAAATCACAACAGCTGAGGTATGTTTGGTAATACCAGACCTTCTCCAGATATACAGCTCACAACATATGTGGATAAAAAAGGACAAAAATCCTAGTGCAAGTATGTTTAAAATAAACAAGTGGTCACATATAACAGTGCATGAATGTGCTCACCTGGAATAGAGCCAATTGTACTAGGCTCTATGTATAAGCTTGTGGTGCCTTTAAGGGAGGCACTACCCTTCTTTAGAAAATGCAGGAAGCAGTTGAAGATCCACTACCAGATGTATAAGGTAAAAGTAACAATTTATTAAAAAAAAAAAAAAAAACAATTAAGCAAAGTAAAACTGTATATACAGATACCAAAAAGTAAAAGTCTCTGGGGTGGTCTTCCTTGGAGAAGTAGGATAAAGGCTGGGTTAGTCCTGGGGTGGAAGTCCAGAAGTGGCTGGTGACAGCCCCACAGCCGACCAGCCCTCTCAAAAACACCCATGCCAGGTGAGGCTCTGAACACAACCTCATAGAGATCCACACTTTATTTAATGTGGTGAAGAGACTTGATGGATGCATGTCTCTTTTCAGCTATGTAACTATGTAAGAGACTGACATTTTTTTTTTAGTTTAACAATGAAGGCTTCCCTGAAGAGAAGACCTTTGGCCAAGGGTCCCAAGCTACTTAGAACCCAACTCAAGCAATTAAGTATCAATCTGTAGAAGTGAGACTTTGCACTGTCCTGAACAAAGGGCAGAGTTAATGTTGCAAAAAAAGACATATGTCAAGCCCATTCACTGATGGCATTTGGATCCAACTCTGTGCACTGAAATAAAGACAGATCCACTAAATATAACATCTTTGCAAGTGGGCCAAGGATATCCAGGAGCTTGTTCTGTGATGCCTTTAAGCCTTTTTTAATGCCCTTACAGGGATCATGTCTCATCCATGACATGAAGACCACCAGAGTGTTGTTGAATTCTGCCATGTTAGCTTATCTGGGAGAAGAGGGAGAGGGCATTCGGCCTGCAGGTATGCGTGCATTCACTTTCCTGCTGCTTTCTGAGCCAGATGTGGAGAAGTTTGGTCAGAAGATCTGTCAGGGTCCACTTCGAGGATCTTGGGTGTTGGACTGAACATGGATGAAATAGAGAGACCCTTGAATGTCCAGGAAGACATCTTCCTCGACATGCCAGAGTGTATGTGTATCGTGTGTTGGAGGCTGTCAGCCACCATGGACTCCTTCCTTGACATAACAGGTGTCCTGAGGGATGTCTTGCCAATTTTCTATACCCCATTCCTCCGCCACTCATCCACGACAGCAAAGGTAGGTGGGGAAAATAACTTTCTTGATTTAAAGAGGGCAAGGTCAGAGGGACATCCTGCACTTCCACGTGCTTTGACCTCTTGATCATGGCCTTTCCTTTTGGCCTACTGGAGACCAGGTCAGTACTTTTTCAATGATATGTCTAGTCCAAGACAGTCAGACCAGGCACCAGCGACTATTACTAAAAAGAACAATTTAGCATTAAAGTTAGTGCATATTTAAATGAGAATCATTTAATGTGTCACAGGATCTGTGAGAGCTTATGGACATTTCTGGGTTTGCAGTTGGCAGATTGGTAAAGTTTCTTCTTAGAGTGGCAAGTTAGTTAAGGTTGTGGTTAAAGAAAAATGTGCAAATTTTCTTTCTCCCAATTATATTTATATAAAACCACCCCACCATAAATTTATGTTTAACTCTATAACATTACGATATTATAATTGTGAACAAATTGATGGCACCACTGGTATGGTCAAACCCACTGATGTAATACAAAGGCAAATGAACCAATATTTGTTTCCACAACCATGTTTTTTTTTCAAGCTAAACATTTCATCCATACACTTTGCCAACATAGTAGGCTAACCACCAACAACATAAATGGTGCTGCCTGGCAGATTAGATTTATTTGTGAGTAGTGCTGAAAAGGAAGTTGCCAGAGAACACATTCTTAAAACTCAGAGAAGAGAGATTTATACAGACAGTCAGCAAATTCCCATATATATTCATACAGCATACAATATTTGTTTTTTGCTAGTAGTAGAATTTTGGGCCAATTACACATTAACTTCTCCTAGAAACTAGATTTCTGATCAGCTATTAAATACATCTCATTGACAAGGGAATACAGTCTACTGGGGATTCAAGACCTTTTCTTGCCTAATGGGCACCAAATGAATGGTCCCATCTCCACACTCAAAAGAAGTGCACAGTTATAGAATTGAATACCTCATACAAGATCCAGTGTTTCCCTAAGTTTGTGTGGAAGGAAACATGCCTGATCCATGCTTATGTTATAGTGCCTCTCTAATTATATGTATGACCAGTGATACCAATCAATCATGGTTTTAAGTGACCACTTCATATGATCCATATTATTATATTTAAGCATAATAAAAACACCACCTCCTCTTTCTTTTACATATTTTATAATCAGTACTTACTTTTATTGCATCAGTTATGAAGATGACTTATAAATGTTACATTAAAGAAATCAGCTTATCCACTTGCTATTAATTGTAATTTTACTTGAGTCTATACACTTTAGTAGCCACACTACCCATCAAAGAACCTGAAGCATGGATCTCATATGGGAGAAAAGGGACAAAAATCAAAAGGTTTGGGTCTGTGAAGCCACCGCCATAAAAGCTTAATCCCTTGTCACACAGAGGTCATCTTTCCTTTAAAATGTTTTTATGATCCCTTTGTGTATTGTATGTTGCCACAAAAGCAGCTCTGCAATTTCAAGGATGAAGGGGCAGTTCTATGGCTCTCATGGGGGTTTATTGCCCTCACTGGCATAAGAATAGTGACAAGAGACCAAACTAGTGCCAATGTGACAAAAGCTGAACCCCAAGGGCTTGCATGAGCTGACTTTCATGTTGCATATAAATCTAGCATAGGACAGAAATAATTAAAAAGTCTTTTTCTGTGGATCTATGACTTGTTTGCACAATATATATTGCTCATCACTTCTGTATCCAATGGTCCAACATTGATGACAATAAGAGAAAGAAAACAACATTTCTAAATGCCTTTGCTATATTTTTTCTCAATGACATTACTATTATTCCATAAAGATGGATTAAGTGCCACATCTCTTTATTTGCAGCTTTCTTGTTTTATTAATGTATTACCATTTAATGAGTAGCAAATGTTTACATCCTAGGAATATTGGTTAATATGAATTTAGAGCTTTAGGTGTTTCAGAAATCATTGCCAGCTAAGTCACCCACATGCCATTGCTTTGACAGTGATACTAACCCACTCACTATTTTCTGCTTTCTCATGGATCTGCTTTTTTCATATAACATACTGCAATTCCTTTTACTGAATAGGAATAAAATTCAGCGGAAAATTAGATTTTTCTCTTTTCCCAGCAATAAGATCCCTAATGCTTTAAGACTTACTGCACATCCAGTAGAACATGTAGCAGCCATAAAGACTATATCTAAACTCTGACCACAGTTGCTCAAAGGAATCACGACGTTCATAAAAAGGGAACCATATGATGGATTCTCTTAGGGGACATCCATTGTACAGCAGTAAAGAGGAGATAGAACTATGTTGCTTAGAGGTCATGAGAATGCCTTAAAATGGAGCAATTAATTGATTCAGGTTCTGCTTTAAGAACATACTATGTTGAGGCATATTGTACATTCTCAATGCCAGGAAAACTTGGCACACCTAAGCTGGTGATAGAATTGCCAGGTGGCTTATCTTACCTTAATCTTAGCAAGGGTACAGATGTTGAGCGTAATAATTGATTTAAGTATATATACTGAATAGCCACAACATTAAAACCACTGACCGGTGAAGTGAATAACATTGATTATATCATTACAATGGCACCTGTCAAGGTGTGGGATATATAAGGCAGCAAGTGAAGAGTCAGTGCTTGAATTTTAAGGGATGGAAACATGAAAATGGGCAAGCAAAATGATCTGAGAGAGTGATGGCTACATGACAGGGTCAGAGTATCTTCAAAATGGCAAGTCTTGCGTGGTATGCAGTGGTTAGTACCTACCAAAAGTGATGCAAGAATGGGCAACCAGTGAACCAGCTTTAGGGTTACCCAGGCTCATTAATGCATGTGGACAGCCAAGGCAAGCCCCTCTAGCCTGATCACACAGAACGGCTATTGCTTAAAAAAAAAAAAAGGAATGCTGACCATGATAGTTTGCTGTGTATGAGGCTGTATAGCCACAGACAGGTCAGTGTGCCCTTGATGACCCCTGTCCACAGGTGAAAGCATATTCAATGGGGATGTGAGCATCAGAACTGGACCATGGAACAGTGAAGGAAAGTTGCCTGGTCTGATAAATCATGTTTACTTTTAGCTCAGGTGGATGGTCAGGTGCATGTGTGTCATTTACCAGTGGAAGAGAAGGCAGCTGAATGCACTATGGGAAGAAGGCAGCTGAGGCAGTGTTATGTTCTGGCAGTGGCCTTTTTCAGCAGGATAATGCACCCTGCCACACTGCAAAACTGTTCAGGAATGGTTTGAGGAACATGACAAAGAGTTCAAGGTGCTGCCTTGGCTTCCAAATTTCCCAGATCTCAATCCGATTGAGTGTGGGATTTTCTGGAATAACAAATCTGATCCATTGAGGCCGCACCAAGCAACTTGCAGAACTTAAAAGATCTGTTGCTAATGTCTTGGTGTCAAATACCACACACAGGACACATTCAAAAGTCTAGTGGAGTCCAGGCCTTGACACTTCAGAGCTGTTTTGGTAGCACATAGGAACATACACAATATTTGGCTGGTGGTATTAATGTTGTGGTTGATATACGTAGTATATACACACACACACACACACACACGCACTGGCTTTGTGACATACTAATGCAATGTATGATCATATACTGTTACTAAATCCCTAATACATACAATAAAAACTAAAGAAAAAAGTTCATTGCAAACTATGCCCAATCCTTATACAATTATTAAAATAACTGGAGGTTTTTAGTAGCACTCCAACAGCCATTTAAGTGTAAGGTCACCTGCCACGTCATGGCAAACCTCTTAGGTGAGTCCTACAATAAAAATTCACTTTGATGCTTTCAGCTGAAAAGCAAAATCTCCATTGGGACCGAAACCCCTACACACTTATTAAGCCTTAATGGGGAACACATGGGATAGCTGGCCGTAATGTAACAAGGCTGTGTAATACAAAAGCAAATACAAACATACAAAATTAAGCTCAAACTCCCACTACTCCTGGGCAACAGCAATGGCTATAGTACACATCAGACATACTATAAAGACATACTTATACATACATTAAAAACCAAAGAAAAAAGTTGCCCTTCCATTATTCCAAATCCCTATGAACATTTAAATAACTGGAGATAGTAATACTCCAAAGTTCATTCAAGTGTAAGCTCACCTGCCATGTCAAGGCACATGCCTAGTATTATTTTTAGTCATATTTTTAAAAAACTATTCAATTTTCGTAGCTTTGAAACTGATGTTTACCGATTGAGTATGCTGGATCTTGTATGTAATTAAAGTCCAGGGATTGGATTGAAACATTGGTGTAATTTGTGTGTGAATTAATTAAAGAAAGCAGAAAGTCTGTTGAGTGCTCTCAATTGTCGGTTTCTAACTTGCACTCCAGGGTGTTGAAAAGTAAACTGGCCTGGTGCTGGTCTGCAAAATTATCCTAAATGCAAGAAGAAGATAGCACTCCAGGGACTTCAAAGTAGTGTAAAAGTAAAACTTAACTTTTATTCAGCAGATGCTGTGCCAACAAAAAAATCAACGTTTCAGTTCTAAATCGAACTTTCTTCAGGATACGTATCCTTTATATATCCGTATATATAAAACATCAAATTTACAATAATAATTTTTTTACATTCCACATTTCAATAGACTATTTAAAATGGTAAGTTACTATAGTAACCAGAACATACATTCATACAGCCATATTCAAGATTATGAGAGCGGTACAATATTCCAGAATTGCATAATTACTGTTTCTCTGTATATTGAAACATGTTGTGTACACTGTGGCTTGTAACAATTGAGACTTGCATATTCCCTCAGGACACTTTCATTGCTTACTGTGGCCAAGATTCTATCATCTGATACACCCTGCAGCATGGAGATAGATGTCAATGATTCAAGATATTTATACAAGCTTAAACGAGATAGGTGTTAAAGGTGATTTTAGATAATAAAAAAAAAAAAATACATTAAAAAAATAGACAAATTTTAGGAAAGATGTTAACGATAATTCAAGATAATAATAAAAAAAAACTTAATTGCAGGCCATTGCAAATTCTGTTCTTCTGGGGTAAAAGGTGTAGATAAATGCCCTAACATGGCATACATATTGGCATTAACAAGCACTTTACCAGTTGCACATTGTAAATCAATTGTAAAGAAGAGTATTTAGGAAGGTTCAAATGGGTTTAATGTATTTTTCAAGCTAATCAACTGTGTAGTGATCCTAACTCTGTAGAGCTAATTGACTAGTACCTTTCCTGTAACCCAATTATGTAGTCACACACTAGTTCATTCTAATAAAAAGCAAATCTCCTTGGCCAGGGCACTATCCAACAGTTCCTCTCTTCCACCTTCCCCATCTGCAATGGGACAACACAGTGGAAGCCCCTTGTCTGCCACCGTCTAGAGATGATCTGCTATGATCCTGAATATTAATTACTCTAAATCGGAGATCTTGGGTATAAAAGTTCCCTATTCCCTTCAAAAATCCATCAGCAGGATATTTCCATTTCGGTGGTGTCAGTCATCTATATGCATACACATTCCCTAAAATCTCCCAGAGCATTTCAATTGGACTTTCCTCCACTCTTGCAGAGATACAAGATGTATGGTTCTTCCCCCATATCACATGGCTGGATAGAATTAGACTACTCTTAATGAATGTTCTAATCAGAATCCTATATTTATTACAACCCAAATTCCAAAGACAGTTTATACTCAAATTATGTCTTCAGACTAAGGCATGACCTCATAAGCAGACAAAAACAACCTATACAGCTGTAATTAAAATTATCCAACCCCCATTGAAAATCAGGTTTAGTGTCAAAAGTTACAGACTTTCAGTTGTTTGCAGTGAACAGATCAAACAAAAGCAATCGAATTAGTGATTCAAGTTGTTTCCCCAAATTCAACTGAAAATGCAACCTCTAATGACTTCTCCAGTCTCAAAATGATTCAACCCCTTCATGGCAAGCATCGTTAGTACTAAGTAGAGCACCCTTTTGCTGTTATGACCTGCTGCAAACGAGATGCATAGCTTGACACCAGCTTCTGGTATGAATGTTTGGCCATTGCTCATGAGCATGAGCAATGGCCTCCAGTTCAGTACTATTCTTGGGTTTGCGTGCTGCAGCCACTTTCTTCAAATACCAGGAGATTTTCTATGGGGTTCAAGACAGGTGACAATTTTTACAATATACCTGATTTTCAATGAAGGTTTGATTACAACTGTAGCTACATAGTAACAAAGGTTGAAAAAAAGACTCAAGTCCATCAAGTTCATCCTTTAAAACCCATTCTTTTATTTTTTATGCTGTTGGTCCAAAAGAAGGCACCCGCCCACCCGCACCTATTGTAGCCATTTATAACTATACAAAAAGGGAAAAGAAGACATTCCTTCTTGACTACATAATGGCAATCAGATTTATCATTGGTTCAACTACCTGTTTACATAAATATCAATTATGTCCTTGAATATTTTGTTTTTGCAAAAGAAAACCATCCAGACCTTTTTTTTTTTTTTTAAACGTCTATACAATGGGATGAAGACATAAAAAAAGTTTTTCAAAAGTTATCAAGGAATTTAGTAACACATATATAAAAGAAATGTTAGTTAAAAAAAGAACATGGTGTAAATGCAAGGAAGATGGAGGAAAGTAATATAATGAAAGCGTTCAAGAAAGCTTAAATAGACACACTGGCGGTCCAAACACCCATCAACATGAAGAACAAAGCCAGTGATTGTAGGTAGATAATATAGAGATTTAAAGGGTCAACTAGTTCATGTAAGGTTAATAAGGATGTAAGTGTCTTATTATGTGGCAATATCAGAGGATTCAGGACAGAAGCAAATGTAAGTGACATACAGATGCACACAATATACACTTACCATAATCCCATTATATATTACAACAAATACATTATCACCCTTAATTTATGGATGAATAAATTCATTATTTATTTGTGAAATGATGAGCGACTCTAACTTAACACACTTATTTGCTTCTGTTAATAATGAACCATACATCCCAACATATGAAATAGACAAAGAGGGACACGTTAGTTTTAGGAGTGTGAGTGGGGTGTGGTGGGGGGTAGGGGCTGTTCTACGAAATTTATGGGACTTACTAATATACAACAATTTATGGAACTAAAGTGTAATTTAGAATAAGAGCAATGCATCTTATTTACACAGACTGATTTCTAAACACATTTATAGCCGTTTAAAGACACATTATTGGCAGTATTATTGCTGTGTATCTTCACACCAACAATATGGAGCGTCTAACAAAAAAGATCATTAGGATAGAATATAGGGATAGATGGATTTGGGCCCAAAATATTTTATAGGTTTATATATATAGTACAGTGTCAACCTACATATTTATATCAATGATGTATGAAGACGTTCATACTATATACTTCAAATACGGACTGTCTAAATATTGTATCATAGGCCAGATACAGCTTTAGTGCATTTATAAAGTAACCATCCTGAATGAAAAGCCACATGACCAGTGCATCACATCAACAATTAATTTAATAACATCTGTTCTACGCATGTCAACAATCTCACGTAGCCCTCTACATTTCAAAGTTGGATGACAGTGGTCTCTGCACGAATACACTATTTGCGTGGTTAGCCCTCTGAACGGTACCAATTACATTACAATCAAATATCTGTTTAGGAAAATGAAGTATATTGCATTCTCCTGTCATAAAGAGCAAAGGTTCTGGTATCTTTTCTATGTGAGCATGGTGATTTTGATGAGGAATCTAAACAAAAAAGTGCATAAATTTACCCTAATGTATAACAATTCACTCCACATTGTTCAATTCACTACTGTAAAAAGTGCTGGGTTGGCTTCAGATGTTCATAGATACATAGTTGAAAAGAGACATGTGTCCATCAAGTTCAGGCATTCTCACATCTGTTTTTGCTGTTGATCCAAAAGAAGGATTAAAAAAAAAAAAAAAACAGTTTGAAGCACTTCCAATTGTGCAACAAACTAGGGAAAATTTCCGTCTTTACCCCAAAATGGCAGTCAGATTTATCCTTGGATCTAGAAGCTATTACCCTACATTGAAAAATTCTATTCCGGTATATTATGTTTTTGCAAGTATTTATCCAATTGTTGTTTAAACATCTGTATAAACATCTGTTTCCCAGACTTTCTGTAGAATTTGTATACTGTGGCAGAATATCATTTTACATGTTGCCACTTTTCGAAGGAGTGATGTGGTCCTAAATTTAAGAGGCAATAAAAAGTAGTGAAATGTCACTAAACACTGCTGTGTGTTCGGGAAGGTGGAAATCTACAGTGACAAGTATTTGTGGATGGTGGGGAGCAAGCATTTTCTAGTGTGACAATATTCAATGACATTGCGAGCAGCAATACTGTATATAGGTAAAATGTTTCGATATGGCATGCTGCTTAGGTGGAAATGTTTACTGGAGTCCTTTGGGTGTAGTTTATCTGCTTCGATTATCGTTCTGAAGTCTGTCAGGGTGTATATAGACATCAAGCTAAGCCTTTAAAATCATTCACTGGACAATTACCCAATCAACTCAAACTCCTTAATAGCAATCACTTGGTTATTCCTTTCCTGTCTCATGACAAAGGCAAGAGGATGGCCTGATGCCTTTGGCTAAGTTACCTCAGTGAGTTAAAAAATTAATTACTGCTCGGAGCCAAGTAGTGTAGCTTTCCTGAGCAGCCTTTTATTACAACACCCCTTCATTAATTTGCATCAGAGGATTTGCCGTTAATGGTCGCCTGGTCCCAGTCAACTATAGAACAGCATCTGTGCCATTGAGTAGGGAAGCGCAGGCCAAGGGAGCTCTAGACAAGAGAAGAGAAGAGGGATGCTGTTTACAAATCAACCCTAATTAACATGATGGTTTAGTCTGGAGGGACTTGCATCCCAAGCCCAATGGAACAATCGCATAGTTTACACTTCATCTCCACTCTGTTATCTGATTGCAACCTTTCTTAACCCTGTTAATGCAAAACGAATATCACAGATTCCTGGGCTTGTTTAATTCTGGATATTATCGATATTTCAAATAAAAACTCAGTTTGTAAAAAATTCAAAAACGTTTAAACAGAAATACAATTGCACATTTATTTTTTAACGGTAAATTAATTACCTCATGCTATTATAGAACAGAGAAATAGCCCAGGGCCAGGAAGTCCTAATTCCTAATGCAGGCCTTCTTATTGTGACAGTGTGGAAGTTGATATCTCACAGCAAAACACATACAAGATCCATTGTCTCAAGGGCTTTTCAAATGGATGTAGGCACTCAACGTGGTGGAATATCTGGCATATTAAAAAGAAATGTATTATTATTTATTTAAGCTGAATGAATGTTAGCAGGATTCAAATGCATGCAAGATAATACACTGTATTGGGATGGACAAGGAAGACATCAGAACAAAAGAACAAACTAAAACAAATTACAATCAGAGAATCAAAGAAAGCAGGATAAGCACTGACAAACGGTACTTGCATGTATCAGAGTACGCATAGCAGAAAATAAACATTTCAGCTTGATACCGTTCCAACTAATGTCCACTCCAGTCATCCAGTATTTAACAAATTAGGTTATTAGTTCAACTTTGTATATAACAAACTATGTTACTAGTTCAACTTTTATAACTTAAGGTCGGCCAGATTTATCAGAACATTACATAACTTTTTATAAAAATTACCACAGACAAATGAAATGTTACATGAAGCCACATTTCTAATAGAGCTTGGCAGCTGCTTCTAAGTGCTGCTTCTAAGTGTGTGATTGGAGATATTCTGGAGAGTTTTACAGAAGCGTCAACTGTCTAAGAGTTGTGCTAAGAGTTTTCTTTTTTACTGTTACAGGTAAGATTCATCTATAGGAAAAGGTTACTGATTGCACAAGGTTAGATTTCATGTTGGCAATTGGTAAGGCATTTGATTTGATTAGCTAGATACTTGCTACTGATTGTTGTTTGATTAGCTATTGTTTGCAAATAAGCATAGGCCTACCCTGGTTGGGTTTTTTTTTGGGGGGATCTATATTTTGTTATTGATCTACATTTATAAATATATAACAACTTGAGATACACATATTACATATATTCAACCTATTGTTATATAAAACATAACAGACAATTTGGTCCAATTTGATCAACCATTATAAATATGTTACTAGTAGTACTAAATACAGTCTATTTCATCACTTCCTGAAAATGTGGTAGCCTTAGTTCAATTAGTTGACTCCACCTTTGCCTAATAAACATACAACAAATATAACTTCATGTTTTGATATGCTTAATAGACAACCAATAAGTTTGATTTGCTTGTACACTGGGGTGTCTACAATGTAGGGATGGAGGTCGCTATAGTTATCTTTATTGTATTAAATAACCATTGATGGACTGGATACAGGCTACATTCTTATCTTGCATCCTTGCCCAGAGGGTTGACATTGTACTCTATAATATTTAAACCATCTAGACCAGATTTTATGGTATTTCCCAATGTTTCCATTATTAAAATACACCGCCTTCTCCATTACCCCTTGCTAATTAATTTGAGTTCTAATTTCAGTTGAAGAAGGAATTTCTGGGCTCTTCCAATATTTGGAAATATAGATCTTTATTGCCATTAATATGTGTATTAATAAGTGCCCTTCAGAAATCTCTACACCAATAATGTTTATATGGACAAGGAATTTTTCAGGATTCAATTCGAATAGTTTTATATCTAGATTTTTAAGAAGCTGTAATAAAAAAATCTTTATTGGGTGTAAATTAACACAGTCCCACCAAATATGTTTCAATGTTCCAATATCGTTGTTGCACCTCCAACATTGGTTTGAGCTTCAAATTTATATAATCTAGTGGGAACTAGATACCATCTATTAAGAATTTTATAGTAATTTTCCAATATGTTTGTACAATGTATTGATTTCCTGAGATGTTCCATTGCATCCATCCACTTTTGATGGGAGAAGGAATAGCCTAAATCTTCTTCCCACTTTATAATAGTTTTATTTTAGCTCCTGGGACAGATTTATTGATAATTTGTCTGATTTTATAAGATTTTTTTAGAACTTGACCCATATAGAATTATATCCAAAGGAGACTGGTCTATTAATTGCATTTTTTTTCAAGAAATTTGCAATTGTTAAATATGTAATTTTTTCATTATTAGGAAGATCATACTTTTGTTGCAACTCAAGAAAAGCATTGGGAGATATATTAAGTCCTATTTAACCAATTTTAACTATACCATTTTTCAACCACTAGGTTAGTTTCAAATCTTTAATAAATAGTTTAATGGCTTCAAGTGGGACTTTACAGGAGATTTGATTTTGAGCATAAAATAACTTTTTTATAGGGTCGATTGATTTAAGTATTTGGAATATTATCGGATTATCTATTTCTAAATTCCTAAACTATTTATTATCTAACCAAAAGAGGAGGAAAGGGTCTATCTTACCGCATTGCACCATCTCGATTATATACCATGTTTTCTCTCTAGAGTTCATGTTTCCCCATTCTAAAAAAACCATCACCGAGTTGTGAATCAAATAAATATTAGGAAAAGACAATCCTCCTTCTCGTAAATGTACTGACATTATTCTCCTATTTATTCTTGCTTTTTTATCCGACCATAGAAAAGAGTGGAATAGCTTGTCAAAAAGATTTAATATTTTATTTGGAACTCTTATTGGAATTGTACGAAAAGCATATTCAAGTTTGGGCACTAAGTGAGCTTTAATTGTATTTAGTCTACCCATCCAGGACAATATTGTATTACCCCATTTTTTTATCTGATCTTTTAAGACTTTAAGTAGTTTAAGATAGTTTTGATTTATCCAAGTTTCTATATCAAAGTTGATTATAGTTCCAAGATAATTTATTGTTTGTGAATCTCAATTACATTTGTATTTTAACTTAAGTAGTTTTACTTGATCTTGAGTTAGATTTCGGTGTATTATTTGAGTTTTTTGTAAGTTGATGTTATAGTTGGATAAACGACTAAACTTATCTATGCATTCCATTACTAAAGGAATAGAAGTCTCTGGGTTGGTAAAGGTTAATATTATATTGTCTGTGAATAACATTATTTTTTGCTCACTCTCTCTTATTAATATTTCCAAGATATTTTCAGCTTTCCTGAAATATATGCGGCAAGAGGTTTAATAGAAAGAACGTACAACAGAGGGGCCAGAGGGCACACCTGACGCGTACCATTTATAATGTCAAACCAGTGTGAATTCAATCCATTACTATATACTTTTGCTTTAGGACAAGTGTATAATGACATTGCTAAATCTTTAAAAGTGCCTATAATTCCAAATGTTGTCAATGTTTCATCTAGGAATTGCCAACTCACTCTGTCGAACGCTTTTTCGGCGTCGACAGCAATAAAAACAGTTGGCAGATTATCCCTGATGATCTTTAAATTTATGTTGGCAATTTTCCGAAGGTTATCCCCTCCCGATCTTCCCCTTACAAACGCGATTTGGTCGTTACTTAGTAATTTCGGAATGACTTTGCTTAATCTACTTGCTAAAATTTTAGATAGTATTTTTATGTCTATGTTTATAAGTGTAAGAGTCACCAGGGGACTTATGGAACAGTTTACTAGGAGTTGGAGCCCAGTTGCAGGAGATGGCACAGGAAGCAGGCAAAATCCAAAACACAGTACAGATTAAGGGAAAATCCAAAGGCAGTGTCAGGTGAGAAGCAGAAGTCAGGGCTGGCAGCGGAGTAACAAAGTCGGTAAATCAGGCAGAGGTCAGAGTCCAGGAAATCAGTCAGTAGTGTAGCAAAGATCCAGCAGGAAACACCAAACAGGCAAAATGACCAGATCCTAGGTTTTAGGCAGGGTTGGCTTTTACAGCCTGCTAACTAGGTGCAGCTGACCCTAATTGGAAAAGGGCTGCAGGTGGATCAGTGCTGCTTAATCCAGGCAAGCAGAAAAATGCAAACAGAAACTGAAGCCCCCTAGTGGACAGCATGGCAGAGAACCTGACTGGGATGCTGGAGCTGTGAGTTCAAACCCAGCCAGGTCCAGGTTAAAGAATGACTTAACTCTGGAGGTGGTTACAATTTTTTTTTATTTATGTGGTCTTATAAAAGTGTGGCTGTCTGGACCAGGTGATTTCCCATTTACAATTTTTTTTATTACTGTCTTGATTTCTTTAATCGTTATATCATTATTTAATTTGATTAGTTTATCTGGATATATTAGCGGAAGAGTGACTTTATTAAAAAATTCATCAAACTCCTGTTTAGTAAATTTGGTTCCCGGCAGATAGTACAAAGATGTATAGTAGTTTGCAAAGGCGTTCCCTATTTGTTGGGGAGAAAGAAGGGTTTTATCTTGATCTATAATGTTTTTATACTGATTGTTTATTCCTCTCAGGTTTAAGTTTTTTCGATAATAACTTCCCTGCTTTATTAGTACTACTATACCATTTTTGTTTACAAGACATAACCATGTTTTATCTTATCTGTAGTTGAATTGTTTTAGTTTGATTAGCTATTTCTCTAGACGGATTTTTTTTATTAATTTGTTCATTTTTAGCCAATTTTTGTATACGTTTGACAATTCAGCTCACCCCCCCCCCCCTTTTTTTTAGCTCGAGCTTCTAGTTGAATTAAATTGCCTCTCATTACACATTTAAATGTTGACCATAATGTTTCATTAGAAATGTTACCTTTGTCATTAAGTTCCAGGAACTCCTTAGCTAATGATTCTAAACAATCTCTATTCTCTTTATTAAGTAAAATTGTTTAATCTATTCTCCACTGATGATTGGTTTTTATATGCCAAATCATTTTTAGTTTTAACTCCTATTGGAGCATGGTCAGACCATGTAATAGGACCTATATTTGAATTTATGAAATTATTTAGATTTAGTTTGTCTGTCAAAAAAAATATATATATTTGAGAATAGCTACTATGAACTTTAGAATAAAAAGTATAATCTTTTTCCCTAGGGTGCTGGACTCTCCATAGAGGTCATATTTATTAAGGATATCTTGGAACCATTCTGCTCCGTTTTATAGCCTTTCAACTTTTTGCGAACTGTATCTGAGTTTTGTACCATTTTTCATTTAAAACAGTATTCTAGTCTCCCCTATCAGGGGTATACCTTTTTGGATTATATCAATCTTACTACATAGCTTTTTATAGAACTTCTTTGAGAACTCATTTTGAGCATATGCATTTCCTAGAGTATATAGCCTATCATTTAATTTACATTTTAGTATCAAGTATCTGCTATTAGGCTCTCTCTCTATAAATATCAATTCGAACTTTATTTTATTTGAACAGATAATGGCTATCCCTCTTTTTCTTTTCCCCTTTAAATTTGCACATAAAACAATTGGATATTTGGAAAATGTCCACTGATCCTGAGTATGATCTTTCCAATGAGACTCTTGAATAAAGCAAACATCTAGAATGTAATTTAATATACCTTTCTTTATGGAATTATTCAACCCCTGGGCATTTATAGATAATATTTTAATCAACATTAATTATGATTTCTAATACCAACTGCGCTGTATCCATCAAATTGCAGACACTTTCATCCTTTCTTAGCTTCCCCCGTGCAACAAGCAACCTTGTAATACATATCCGTACACGATTAAAAAAAAAAAACCCACATAACATATATACATAAAAGGAGTTCAATACTCCACCTTCGATAGCAACCTATCTTGTGGTTCCCCTGTATTTCATACATACTCCTTTCCAGGGGTACTCAAATGCTGGTGGAGATAATGACTATTTATCTAATTTATATCTTAAAGACTTTGGTAGAAATTGACTGAATTATTTTAACATTACTAAGCTTTCAATTTACCATTTATTAAATGTCTATATATCTTGTTATCGTTGACATTGCTGATGTGCGGTGCCATCCACCCTTGGGTTCATTATTAAATTAGTTACATCTAATATCTAATAGAGCTGTTAATACCCTACCCATCTTACGTTTTCAGTTTTATTAGTAATAATGGAATCTCAGCTACCAGCCACCCCATGTTTGTCTTATTAAGATTTTATAAGTATGTAGGGGCAGCACCTTTCCTGTCTCAACAGAGAAATTTGCCTTTTAGCTGATACCGGCAAGTTGATTTGTATGTTTTATAGCCCTATTTAGGGTTAATAAGTATGTAGGTGTTTATAAAACACCCCTTCATGTTTCAGAGATGTTTACACTTTTTCTGATACCAGCAAAGTTTATTGTATGTGTAGAAGCCCTATAAAGGGTTAAATGTGAAAGGGTTTATAAAATACCCCTTCCTGTCTCACTGGAGACTCTTGGCTAATATCAGCAAATCTAATGGCTAGTGTAGGACTCACCTTTTGGGGCTTGCCTTGACATGGCAGGTGAGCTTATATTAAAATGGCCATTGGAATAAAACTAAAGAGCCTCCATTTTGTTTAAATGTTCATAGGTTTTAGGCCAGAGCGCAGGTATTGTTCTCTTTGTTTTTACTATGTAATTTGGGCTGCTGGAAACTAAGCTACTGCTGCTGTAAGCGCGGTGCTTTATCTTTGTGTTTGTAAAAAAAAAAAAAAACCTGATAAAACTAAGGCTCCACCTATCAGTACTTTTTATTCTCCTAAATCACAGACAAATATTCAGGGCTTATCTTCCGGCCCCTCGATGGATCAAACTATAGATTCAAGCGATTTAGATTCTTCAATTGCAATAACAAATATCAATCTAAACCAAGCATTAAATAATTTATACAGTAAAATCAAAAAAGATCTGGAAAGGAATCAAGCAGAAATGAAGGAGGAAATCTCCCAGATTTGTTCAACACTGGCTCATGAAATTATACAACTAACGCAAAAAAATACAGATTTACAACTTCAAAATGATTCTCTAAAACAAAATATTGCTAAACTTGCAGTGAAAATCACAGATATTGGGGATAGATCAAGGAGACAAAATCTCAAAGTTCGAGGTATACCAGAAACAACTGAAGACTTAGACACATATATGATGGAACTTCTGAAGATATATTTTGACCCAAAGTTACTGGGATCATACCCTATAGAAAGAATACAAAGGCTACCAAGACCACCAAATATGACCCTGTTCTCAAGAGATGTGATAGTACGCTTCAACAATGCAAGAATTAAGTATTTGTTCACAAAATAATTACGTAAGAACCCAACTAAAGAAGAGAAATACGCATCCATTTCTACATTTGCAGACATATCACCAACAACAACAGAGCGAATAGGAAAACATTTACAGACATGACTAAATGTCTTAGGGAAAATAACATTCCCTATTATTGGGGATTCCCTACTAAATTGATTATTTTCTATAAAGACTCATACCATCTTTGTGCTGATCGAAACCTTGCTAAACAAAAATTGATAGGATGGGGATTACTGATGGCAGGAAGTGAAATACCAACCACTTCAGGAACAGAATAATTGAAAGGATCAAGCTAACCAGCAAAGCTTACGATTCTATAGAAAATATTTTGAAAGGAAGAAGGAGGGAGAGGGGAAAGGGAAGGAAAACTATTTTTTTTCTTTTTCCCATTCCACGGTGATAAAATTCACTTATGTATAAAATAATATTAATAAGCATAAATAAGTAACTTAATAGATTTTTTTTTCCTGGTCCATAGAGGACCGGGACTATCAAATATTATGAAATGTCTCTTCACTTTTATATTTGAACTTTAGAAGTAATGTTAGAATGAAAAGGCACTTTGAATTATGGTATCATATATTATGAAATGTATTGTCACTTTTATATTTGATGTCTAGAATTAATGTCAGGTATAAGCGCACCTATATAAAGGTATTGATAATATTAAGACGGAACACGTTATAAATACACATTGGATACACTAGGTACAATATATAGGGGGATAATAGTTAGACACGTAAATTAACATTAAACAGTTCTAATAATACCATAGATTTAGAATATTTGACCTCTATTTTTTTTTGTACATATTAGATTCTCTGGTTAGATAAAGGGGAGAAAAAAGAGCAAAGGAGGAAAGGATAAAGGGGAATATTAATAAGTATAAACAAGCACTTAAGAGATTTTTTTTCGGTCCATAGAGGACCTGGATGAAAAAGCACATCATATTATATTATCAAATATTACAAAATGTCTCATCACTTTTATATTTCAACAAGTCCACATCGTAAAGCAGGGTGGTGGTGACTTCGGTGTAGTGCCTAATGTGTACTAAAAATTTGCTTATGATATTAGCTTCACAACAACCGATTGATAGCTGATGTGTGAGGGTTTAGTTTGCGCTTTTAGTGCGTGTGCCCTTAAATGAGCCCCACTGTGTTTTTAGTGAGCTGTTCCAGGTGTTGGGAGGGCTAGATTCAGTAGTATGATTATGCTATAATATAATATATTTTCCCCGCTGTTGCTGTTAATATGGTTGTGTAGCTTGGGGGTGTCCGGTTGCAGGGTTTAAGATAGCCCCGTCCGTCTGCCTTTAATAGGTTTGTGTCATCTTATATCCGATGAGGGCGGGCCGGTTGGGGAGCGGAGATTAATCTGATGGGTGGCATAGGCCTATGTGTAATGTGTGTAGATGGCTGGCATCATTATTTGTGTCCTGCTAGGGAAGAATTCAGACATGGGTCATAACAGGCAAAACATGCCAAATAAACAAAATAAACAGAACGACCACCACAAGTGAGCAGTCATAAAAAAAAATTAACTCTGTTAGAATTAGGTCTAACTGTCCCAGGCAGAAATTTAGCATGGTTTTCGTGTCCCTGAGTCCTTCACGCTGGGTTGTCAACAAGGGTTCCATGTCTGGGCCATAGCAGGACAAAGGTGTGCACCCTATCAGGATCCCACCTGTGCCTTGGTGCAGTGGTCCCGGTGTGTGCCATGGGGCGCATATCATCCTTAGGCAGTCCCAATGTGGCTAGTAGGTCTTGCGCATCCTGCAGGTCGTATACTTCGTGTGTGTTCTCGCCCTGGTGTACTAGCAGGGTGCGGTTGAGGCGCCACCTATATGTTATGCCTTTCTGTTGAAAAAGCTCAGTGAACGGCCAGAGTGACCTCCTCCAGGCCAAAGTGCTGCCGGTTAAGTCTGTGAAAAAGGTAAGTGATATTGATTCAAAGGAGTACTGGGCGTGATTTCTTGCCGCCACCATAGTTGCCGCTCTGCCCTCCCTGCGCTGGAAGCAGATTATGGTATCTCTGGTAGCTGCTTTCGGGGCTTTGACTGATTTAGGGACCCTGTAAACTCCGTCCAGACTTACGGCTTTTGCTTGCCGTAATGGTAGTAGCGCTGCTAGAAGTCTTCGCATGAAGTGCGGCAGTTCCTCCGCCGGTACGTTATCAGGTATGCCCCTATCTTTATGTTGGCCGTTCAGGGTGCGTCCTCCAGTGTGGCGAATCGTCGCTCAAAGGTCTCTGTTTTGCTTTGCAGGCCCCTTATCTCCTGTTGCATGGAGGCAATGTGGGTCGTGGTGGTAGTGGAGGTCTCTTCCAGGGTACTCAGTCTCCCGGTTATGCCCTGGAGGTCTGTGCGGATGCCCACCATTTCTGCCTGGATTGTGGTCTGTAGGCCCGCCAGAAGCGCCTTAAGCACCGCTGTGGTAACAGGTGCATTGTCGGGGTCCGGGGGCTTGGGTGTTGTCACCGGTAGGCCGAGAGGTATGTGCATGTCCTCCCCCTGGGAGACAGGTCCGAAAAAGTTTCTGGGTAGTCGGCCATCTTGGGCCCAGTTGCTCCCTGTGCCTGTCTCCACATGGCTCCGATGTTGAGGCCAAGACTCAGCTGGTCTGGTTTTTGTTTTTTATATTTTCATCCCATGTCGGTTCCCCCGCTGTAGCCTGGGGTTTTCAGCCGTTTTGGTCGTTTTTTTCAGAAAGATTAGCTGGTTTTTAGAGTTAAATCGCAGGAGCTGCTGTGCCAAGCGGCTTCTCTGCTCTGCAGCTTGACTCGGCCCCGATTTTTTTTTTTAATGAAAGCAACATCTTTAGATCTTTGAATCAATTCACAAATAGGGAATAGAAGTTGGTCAGACCATGCTCCTGTATTTATGTCTTTAAAAAATAATCCTTATTACAAGAGTCGTTTAAAATGGAGATTAAAATATTTTATATTAACGTCTTAGTCTAATAAGAAAGAGTTATTGAAGGCTGCTGAACTTTTTCTTCAAGAGAATGATAATGAAGTTGTCTCAGATTTTACTTTATGGTGTTCGTTGAAATGTTTTCTTAGGGGTTACTTGATTAAACAGGAAATCTATATGAAAAGGAAACAAGGTAAATTATTGGCTGATCTTCATATTGGCCTTGCCGGTCTGGAGAAAAAAAACAAGCTACATTCTTCTCCTGAAATATGCAGAAAAATAATTATTCAACAAGAGATTAAGAACAAACTAAATGAACAAACTAATTATACATTAACACGTCAAATAACAGAGGGGGCAGAGCCTTAATAAATAAATTAAAAGCTCAGGATCAAAGAAATAGAATTAAACAAATAACAAATGAGGGAGTGACTTGTCTTTCTTCTCTCCAGATCGCAGAGGCTTTTAGATCATATTATGAATCTCTATATTACCTACCTGAACCTAATAAAACCGACTTAGATATGGAAGATTTCTTAAGATCTCTAGACCTTCCAGTACTATCTTTGAAAAAAAAAAATATACTTAATAAACCTTTTTCCAAGAAAGAAATCATGAATGCAATTAGTGATATAAAGGGGGGGGAGGAGGCGCCAGGTCCGAATGGCTTCACGGCTCTTTTTTTACCATATTTTACAACCTAAGATTACTCCTCTGTTGGAACGCGTGTATGGTGCCATAGTTGGATCAAATGGATATCCTCAAGAAATGCTCAAAGCCACTATTTTATCTATTTTAAAAACAGGCAAAAACTCTACCAAGGTAACTAATTATAGACCAATTTGATTAATTAACAAAGACATAGTAGACACAGTAAAGGAGGAGACTATATTTAAAAGAAGAAAAACTACCACAACAAGAGGACATAGTCTTAAATTAGAGGGACAAAGGTTTAAAAATAATATCAGGAAGTATTACTTTACTGAGAGGGTAGTGGATACATGGAATAGCCTTCCAGCTGAAGTGGTAGAGGTTAACACAGTAAAGGAGTTTAAGCATGCATGGGATAGGCATAAGGCTATCCTAACTATAAGATAAGGCTAGGGACTAATTAAAGTTTTTAGAAAATTGGGCAGACTAGATGGACCGAATGGTTCTTATCTGCCGTCACATTCTATGTTTCTATGTTTCTAAAATTCTGTCACATAGATTAAACTTAGTCATCTTAGATTTGATACATCCTGATCAAGTGGGCTTTGTAATGGCAGATCAGGGGAAGATAACACCCGCAGAGTCATTAACATCATAAATGAGATCCACAATAAGAAAACCCCATCTATTATTATTATGCCTTGGACGTTGAAAAGGCCTTCGATAGGGTAAATTGGAGATTTATGGCTCAGACTGGACTTACAGGCTCATTTGCCAAAAGGACCATGGCACTATACACGCTTCCCAATGCAAGGATTATTAGCCCTTTCTTTAATTCTTTGAACTTGAAGATTCGAAATGGCACCCATCAGTGTTGTCCACTGGCCCCCTACCTTTATGTTGTTACAGGGGAAACTTTGGCGGCCCTATTAAGAAGGACAGCTACAATTAAAGGAATAATGGTTGGATGACAGGACCACCTGGTTTCCCTTTATGCAGATGATATTCTTCTAACGATATCTTCTCCAGAACATTCTTCTCCAGAAGTTCTTGGGATATTACAGACATTTAGTCTATTCTCAAAATATAAACTTATTTTTTTTTAAACTCAAATTATGTCTTTTTATATTTCTAATTCTAATTATCTATCTTTAAGTGAACGATATGAAACATTAAATTGGTGTAACAAAGAAATACAATATTTAGGGATTGAACTCTGCACAGATTCAAAGTCTACGATATATAAAAACTACATGGATTTGATGATAAATCTTAGGGAGACAGTAGACAGATGGAGGGGTTTAGAGATCTCTTGGCTTGGACAGGTAAACATACTTAAATCATATTTGGTTCCAAAAATTGTATATTTGTATAAACCTATTCCGATCCCAGTTCCATCTAACATAATAAAAGACATGGAAATTATTTTGCCTTCATATCTGTGGAATGCTAAAAAACCAAGAGTACCTGCTTATGTTCTCAAGAGAAACATAAGCTCAGGACTGGGATATTGAGATCTACAAAAAAAATTATGAAATATGTATGCTCTCCCATCTATTTATGTTAAACATTAAAATAAATAAAAATCTGGGATGATATAATCTAGAAAGGAGTAAATGTGGAGGGATTGATCTCTACTTTTTCCTCTGGCTAGACTATGAACATTTTAGACAATTCAGAATATCTAATCAAATAATATCGGTATTGATGACCTGTTTTTTTT
>OW240917.1:115640842-115658704 GCA_933207985.1 Pelobates cultripes | reverse complement strand
TGTCTGTGAGTGACTGTCTGTGTGTGTGTGACTGTCTGTGTGTGTGTGTGTGTGTTACTGTCTGTGTGTGACTGTCTGTCTGTGTGTGACTGTGTGTGTGCGTGTGTGACTGTGTGTCTCTGTCGGTGTGTGACACTGTGTGTGTGTGTGACTGTCTGTGTGTGTGTGACACTGCGTGTGTGTGACTGTCTGTCTGTGTGTGACACTGCGTGTGTGACTGTGTCTGTGTGTGACTGTTTGTGTGTGTGACACTGCGTGTGTGTGACTGTGTCTGTGTGTGACTGTTTGTGTGTGTGACACTGTGTGTGTGTGTGACAGTGTGTCACTGTCGGTGTGTGTGACTGTGTGTGACTGCCTGTGACTGTCTGTATATGACTGCCTGTGACTGTGTGTGTGACACTGTGTGTGTGTATGTGACTGTCTGTCTGTGTGTGACACTGTGTGTGTGTGTCACTGTCTGTGTGTCACTGTCTGTGTGTGACTGTCGGTGTGTGTGACTGTCTGTGTGTGTGACTGTCTGTGTGTGTGACTGTCTGTGTGTGTGACTGTCTGTGTGTGTGTGTGCCTGTGTGTGTGTGTGCGACTGTGTGTGTGTGTGCGACTGTCTGTGTGTGTGTGACTGTCTGTGTGTGTGTGACCAGGGCCGGACTGGCCCACCGGGATACCAGGAAATTTCCCCGTGGGCCGCGGCACCTGGGGCTGGGCTGACAGCCCTAATCATTACTCAGGCTCCTGTGATCCCGGCCGGCTATGTGTGAGCTGTGCGGCCGCACAGAGCCCCATGGGAGCAGGGAGAACCAGACGGCCAGCACAGCTCACACATGGCCGGTCGGGATCATTTAAAAAAAAAAATGCGGCGGGGCGGGGCTTAGCATGCGGCAGGGCGGAGCTTACTCTGCGGCGGGGGCCTGGCTAACTGCAGCATGGGAAGCAGGAAGGAGTCCCTGCTTCCCCAACAACCAGCCTCCAGGAGCTCCAAGCAGGAGGTAAAAAGGAGGTCAGTGTGTCTGTGTGTGACTGTCTGTGTGTGTGTGACTGTCTCTGTGTGACACTGTGTGTGTGTGAGACTGTGTGACACTGTGTGTGTGTGACTGTCTGTGTGTGACTGTCAGTGTGACTGTCTGTGTGTGTGACACTGTGTGTGTGTGTGACTGTCTGTGTATCACTGTCGGTGTGTGTGACTGTCGGTGTGTGACTGCCTGTGACTGTGTGACTGTCTGTGTGTGTGTGACACTGTGTGTGTGTGTGTGACTGTGTGTGACTGTCTGTGTGTGTGACTGTCTGTGTGTGTGACTAACTGTGTGTGACCGTCTGTGTGTGTGTGACACTGTGTGTGTGTGTGTATGTGACTGTCTGTGTGTGACTGTCTGTGTGTATGTGACTGTCTGTGTGTGACTGTCTGTGTGTGTGTGACACTGTGTGTGTGTGTGACTGTCTGTGTGTGACTACCTGTGACTGTGTGACTGTCTGTGTGTGTGTGTGTGACTGTCTGTCTGTGTGACTGAGTGACTGACTGTGTGTGTGACTGTCTGCCTGTGACTGTCTGTGTGTGACTGTCTGTGTGTGTGTGTGTGCGCACCTGCTAGTGAGGGAGCCTCTGTGTGTGTGTGCCTGTTAGTGAGTTTGTGTGTGTGTGTGCCTGCTAGTGAGTGAGCTTGTATGTGTGTCAGTGAGCTTGTCTGTAGGGATCATGTGTGTGTGTGTGTGTTAGTGAGCTTGTCTGTAAGGAGCATGGGTGTGTCGGAGCCTGTCTGTGGTGAGCATGTGTGTACAGTGAGCTTGTCTGTAGTAAACATGAGTGTGATCGTGAGCTTGTCTGTAGTGACCATATGTGTGTCAGTGAGCTTGTCTGTAGTGACCATATGTGTGTCAGTGAGCTTGTCTGTAGTGAGCATGTGTGTGTCAGTGAGCTTGTCTGTAGTGAATCTGTGTGTTAGTGAGCTCTTCTGTAGGGAGCATGTGTGTGTCAATGGGCTTGTCTGTAGGGAGAGTGTGTGCGCATCAGTGAGCTTGTCTATAGTAAGCTGTGTGTGTGTATCAGAGTTTGTCTGTACTAAATTTGTGTGTGTGCCAGTAACCTTGTCTGTGTGTGTCATTGTCTGTCAATGAGCCTATTTGTGTGCATCAGTAAGATTGTCTGTCTGTGTGTGAGTATGCTCCTACTGTATAATTTAATTACCCTAAAAGAACTAATATTTTGAATTAGAAGAAATGTATCAATAAAATTATATATATATATATATATATATATATATATATATATATATATATATATATATATATATATATATATATATAATATATACTGTTGCATCACCAGGGCTCCAGAATCCAGGCAATTGAAATAGTTGGCTGCACTCTCAGATTTCCTTAAAACGTAACTTTTATTGAAATATTTAAGAGAAGATCAATGTTTCAGTCCCTCTTGTGGACTTTCGTCATGATCCTGATGCAAGTCCACAAGAGGGACTGAAACGTTGATCTTCTCTTAAATATTTCAATAAAAGTTACATTTTAAGGGAATCCAAGCGTGCAGCCAACTATTTCAATTGCCTATATATATATATATATATATATATATATATATATATATATATATATATCACCCTACACAGCACAATGACTTATGGGGCTGGCATAGATTTTTTTCCAGGGCTGCTTTGTATCCCCAGTCTGGCCCTGACAGACACACAGACAGACCATGACACAGACAGACACACATACACACACACCATAACAGAAAGACAGACAAACTCACACTGACACACATTACTACTACCTGTGGGCAACCAGTCAGAGGGTCGTGCAGGGCAGACAGCTGTCTTTGCTGGCGGCCGCTGGGGGAGCTGTGATGGCGGCCACTGGGGAGCTGTGTCTCTGCTCCCCTGCCCTCGCGCACTACTTAATGAGACCGCGGCTGGAATATGACGTCATCACAGCTCTCCAGCGGCAACCATCACAGCTCCCCAGCACACCTAGCCGTTTGCCGGCCCCAGGTGGCGACGGCCCACTGGGAAATTTCCCGGTATCCCGGTGGGCCACTCCAGCCCTGCACCAGTCTTTGTTAAACTTTCAGGTAGTCATTTTTTTGTGTTATTTTTCTCTCACATTGTACCTTAGCCATGGATTCTCAGTTCCTGTTATGTGTTACTGACAAAGAACACCCCAATATGTGTTCAGCAACATCTCCCAAATACAGCAGTGCCCCCAATATACAGGTTTTATGGGTATTTTGTAAATTTACAGGGGTCAAATGTAGTGCTTTCCCCTTTTACATGTTTGCACATTGAAATTTGCCAGATTGGTTTGCTGGAAAAAGAAAAAAACAGCGCTAAATTGCCACAATAAAATTATTAGAAAGGCAGCACTCCTCAAAGGGGAGTCCCCAATAATCCCCTAATGGTAACAGATAGCAAGAACAAACAGAGATATAAGGATGCGCCTAAAACTTGATAAAATAAAAGACTAAATTAGTCAGATAAAATACAGAATAAAATAAGTGGGGCGGGGCCGGGCCGCCAAGCTGCATGGCAGCAGAGCAACGAGGCTCCAGGGCCAAGCTCCGAAAAACAGCATAAAATTCAGTTATAATCTGCCCCAAAGCGGGATTGCTCACCGGGATGCCAAGGGGATTTACCCCGACTTCCATCCGATACCAAACTACGGCCAAAAATATGCCGGGAGCACCCAGTCGGACGAACCCGGCCTACGTGGCATTTTAAAGCCTGAACATAGGCAGCAGCTTACGGCAGACCGACACCTAACTGCACTTGGGGAGGAACAAGCATGCCGGCTCCAGGAACATCGATGGGGACCCACACGGGCGAGAGACGCGGCCCGCTCCGCCCCCCCCCCCGGACGGTGGGGGTGATCCCGGCCACATGGAGGCTGCACGCCCCGGGCTGGACACAGCCACCTAGGGAACATGCTGAACTCCTATACAGGCAAAGGCTGCCTAAACGTAGCCGCCTGACAACTGCACTCGAAAAAAGGAACACATACCATGGAGCACCAGAAGGGACCAACATGGGCGGCTCACACGGGCCCTGGCAGGGCCAGGTGCCGGACGGATCCACCAGGCCGTGACCTCGACCACGGGAGAGGTGTGTGCCCGGGCATATGGGTCAGGGGTCCCCGGAAAGCCTAGTCCCTGGCGCTGTGAGCCCGGTGGGGCGGGATTGTGCCGCCCCCTCGACGGACCGGTGGTCATGGGGGACGGTCACCGGCTCCAAGCATGCGGCCGGCGTCGGGTGAGACGCAGGAACACACTCCTCAAGGGACCCAAGCGGGGCCGGGGAGGTGCAGGGAGTGGACGGCCGGAGGACTTTTGTGGTGGGGCCCAACGGACAGTTTAAGCTCCCGAGTGCCCACGGAACTGTGGGGGACCAGACCGGTGAGCGATGATCGGCGTGGGGGTGAGGGAAGGAGACCAGGCACCCCAGGGGCAGTGTGGAAGCAGCACCATGAGAGATTCCCTCCAGACAGACATCGAAACTGTGCAGGACGGTACAAATAGATGAGCAACTGACCGAGCAGCAAGGGCATGTTGATATGTTCTTAATTGCTACCATATGTTTTTCATGTTTCAGTATTGCCTATTTACCTACCTAATTACTGCATTGTATATGTTAGCTAAACATTGTACTGCTACCATATGCGGACCGCAAAATAAGATGCAGAGAATGATCTCTCCTAGCTAATGTTAAAACAGATATGCAACATGATATTTGCTTAATCTTAGTTATATTACTTGTGTTCACGTAATTTAACCTTTCTGCCCTACTAGGCTATGACTGTTCTTATTCGATATAAAACACACTCTGTGGCATATGCCCATGTCGAAAGCTTATTTTAGTTATGTTACTTGTGATCACGTACTTTAACCTTTTTGCCTTACTAGGCCTTGACTGTTCTTATTCGAAATAAAACGCACTCTGTGGCACATGCCTATGTCGCAAACTTATTTTAGTTATGTTACTAGTGGCCACGTAATTTAACCTTTTTGCCTTACTAGGCTATGACTGTTCTTATTCGATATAAAACGCACTCTGTGACACATGCCCATGTCGAAAGCTTATTTCAGTTATGTTACTTGTGATCACGTACTTTAACCTTTTTGCCTTACTAGGCTATGACTGTTCTTATTCGATATAAAACGCACTCTGTGGCACATGCATATGTCGAAAACTTATTTTAGTTATGTTACTTGTGGCCACGTACTTTAACCTTTTTGCCTTACTAGGCTTTGACTGTCCTTATTCGATATAAAACGTACTCAGTGGCATATGCCCATGTCGAAAGCTTATTTTAGTTATGTTACTTGTGATCACGTACTTTAACCTATTTGCCTTACCAGGCTTTGACTGTTCTTATTCGATATAAAACGCACTCTGTGGCATATGCCTATGTCGAAAACTTAATATGAAACGCACTCTGTGGCATATGCTTATGTCGAAAGCTTCTTATGAAACATTTGTCTCCCCTGCGTGGGATGACTGCTTTGTCTATGCACCAATAAACATATTCAAAACAGAATAAAATAAGTAATAAAACAATAGTCCAATAAAATAGGCTTGGTTTGCTGGGCCTATGTTGCCTTTGAGACCGTATAGCAGCCCAGGAATGAAAATTAACCCCATCATGGCATACCATTTGTAAAAGTAGATAACCCACGGTATTCAAAATGGGGTATGTCCAGTCATTTGTAATAGCCACTTAGTCACAAACGCTTAGTCACAAAATTAGCGTTCATATTTGTTTTTTGCATTTTTTTACACAAAAACTGCACTTTTACTGGTGATTTTATCGTTGTGATATATTTTACGGTTTTAAACACTCATAATTGTGTTCAACAAAGTCTCCCGAGTATAACAATACCCCCAATGTACAGGTTTTATGGTGTTTTGGAAAGTGACAGGGTCAATATAGGGCTTGCCTTCAGTTTGTCAAATTGGTTTGCTGGGTCTCTGTTGCCTTTTGAGACCATATGGTAGCCTAGGAATGTGAAATAACCCCATCATGGCTTATCATTTTCAAATGTAGATAACCCAGGGTATTCAAAATGGGTTATGTCCAGTCTTTTGTAGTGGCCACTTAGTCACAAATGTTGGCCAAAGTAAGTGTTTTTATTACTTTTTTGCATTTATTTTTTTTTTTACACAAAAAACTGCACTTTTATTGGTGATTAAATCGTCGCGATACGTTTTACTGTTTTAAAGACTCATAATTGTGTTCAGCGAAGTCTCCCGAGTATCACAATACACCCAATGCAAATTCGGACAAATTTTGGAAATTCGGATATTCGGATGCTTCCGAATGTCCGAAGTGCCGAATTTCAGAATGCCAAACCGAATTGCCAAATTTCGGAAGTGCCGAGTGCTTTGGATTTCTGAAAAGTGGCAAAACAGGAGAGGGTTGGGGTTAGGATAGGGTAAGGGGTTGGGTTAGGGTAGGGTTAGTGGTTGGGGTAGAAGTAGGGTTAGAAGTAAGGTTAAGGGTTGGGGTAGGGTTAGTGGTTGGAGTAGGAATAGGGGTAGAGTAACCCTAAACTTACCTCTAACCCTACCCCAAAGTGTTGAAGTGCCAAAGTGCCAAACTGAACCAAAGTGCTGAAGTCCCGAATTTTGGAATGCCGAACCAAACCGAGTATTTTTCCCATGCACATCCCTATTAAACACTCATATTTGTGTTCAGCGAAGTCTCCCGAGTATAACAATACCCCCATGTACAGGTTTTATGGTGTTTTGGAAAGTTACAGGGTCAATATAGGGCTTTCCCGATTTGTTTGCTGGGTCTGTGTTGCCTTTTGAGACCATATGGTAGCCCAGGAATGTGAAATAACCTAATCATGGCATACCATTTTCAAATGTAGACAACCCAGGGTATTCAAAATGGGGTATGTCCAGTCTTTTGTACTAGCCACTTAGTCACAAACACTGGCCAAAGTTAGTGTTTTTATTTGTTTTTTATAAATGTATTTTTTTCAATATATATAATACGTGGGTGAATATTAAGGGTGAATATTAAGGATATTATGTCACTAGAAAAAGTGCAGAGGCGGGCTACAAAATTAATCAAAGGAATGGAACATATCAGCTATGAAGAGAGGTTAACAAATTTAAACCTCTTTAGTTTAGAAAAAAGTCGCCTGATATGATAACATTATACAAATATATTCTGGGGAAATACAAACAATTGTGTGGAAATCTATTCACAAACTGAACTTTACATAGGATACAAAGTCATGCATTTAGACTGGAGGAAAGAAGATTTCGTCTAAGGCCAAGGAAAGGTTTTTTTTACTGTAAGAACAATAAGGATGTGGAATTCTCTGCCTGAAGAAGTGGTTTTATCAGAGTCCATACAGATGTTCAAACAACAACTAGATGCATACTTGCAAAAACAGAATATTCAAGGATATGATTTTTCAATGTAGGGTAATAGCTGCTTGATCCAAGGATAAATCTGACTGCCATTCTGGGGTCAAGAAGGATTTTTTCCCCCCCTAGTTTGTTGCAAAATTGGAAGTGCTTCAAACTGGGGTTTTTTACTATATATGCATAATATATTATAATTAAAGCATTTTATAGTATATTATACATATATAAATGCATATTTATGATTTCATAATAAGTGAATTTCGAGATATGTGTATATATCACAAAGTACACTAATAATGAAATCATATTTATGTGTTATATTTGTATAATATATGATAAAAAGCTTTAATTATTTTATAATATATTATACATATATAATACAGACACTCCTCACTTACCAACCGGGTTCCGTTCCTACAACCCGGTCATAGAACAAATCGGTCACTAATTGGTCACTAAGTGAGGAGTTAAGGGATTCCCTGCTTTGGTGCGTTCGTCTGTGTTTGGGGAAACTTCCCCTAACACAGATGAATGCACCAGAGCAGGGAATCCCTCTAATCTATGTTCAGGGAAATTTCCCCGAACATAGATTTGAGGGATTCCCTGCTCTCGTGCATTCATCTATGTTCGAGGAAATTTTCATGAATATAGTCATATGCACGAGAGCAGGGAATCCCCACGACGGCTTACACTTACGCCTGGTCGTAAGTGCAAGCCGTTGTAAAACAGGTAGGTCGCTAAATGAGGACCACCTGTATATGTATAATATATTTATTTATTTTATTTATTTTTAACTTTTTAGCAGCCTGGGGGGTTGCCTAACAGCTCAGACAGTCCCCTTGCTGGCAGCTACTAGAGTCCTATTGCGGCAATGTGATCATGGTGATCACATAGCCCTGGAGGGCCAGGGTGGCCGGAGCTGCAGCAGGGGGACTGTCAGCTTAGGCAGTCCCCCTGCTGGCAGCACTGGAGACACTTATTGTGGCCATGTGACTGCTCTTTTAGGGTGGTCACATGGCCCCTGGGGGTCCTATTGCAGAGGGGGGACTGTCTGGGCTGAGCCCAGACTTATTGGTAAGTACATAGGGAGGGAGAGGGAGGATAGGGGTTAATTTTTATTTAATTTTTTTCAAGGCACCTATTAAATGCAGAGCATCGGAAGCCTGAACGAAGGCTTCTGATGCTCTTGCCTACACTGCCTGGCACCACGTGCGGCAACCCGGACATGATCACTCCGGGGGGTGCAATCACTCGGGTGCCTGTCAGTGTGGGGGGGTATTCGAGGCATCGTGTAATACCCTTAGAGCGGCTGGAAGTATGAGGTACATCCACGTTCCTTAAGGACCGTTTTTTTTCTCGGAAGTACCTCATACGTCCGTGGTCCTTAAGGGGTTAATTATTAAATTATTAAAAAATAAACAATAAATGAATAAAAACATTAATTCCCTTATTCCTGTTGTTACCTAGCACACTGATGCCTGGTGGCCCAGTTTGTTGGGGAAGTGGTCTGCTCCTCTGCCAGATGCAGACCATGAGTAGCTGTCTTGCAAGCTCCAGCACTTACAGTGTTGCCGTGTAACCCAGTGGAGGTGCAGACCAGAGGTTAAAATTAAAGAACCACTACCAACCAGAATGTATAGTACCAACTGTAAAATTTGAGGAAGGACATTTTGTAGTCTGGGGCTGTTTTTCATGGTTTGGGCTAGGCCCCTTGGATTCACTAATGAATCATCTTAATGCTGCAGGACATAAAGACATATTACACAAGGTGTAACAACTTTGCGGCAGCAGTTTTAAGCAGGCTCTTTCCTGTTCCAGAGCTGTGCCCCTGTGTTCAAAGCAAGGTCCATAAAGACATTGTTTGACGAGCCTGCTCTGGGGGATTTTTAGTGGTCTGCACAGTCCAACCCCCACTGTATAGTTTTGGATGATTTGGAATGTTATCTCAATTTGCTTTGCATCTAAAGAGTGCTGGAATAAGAGCCTGTTGTGCCTGGTGATGACAATTCTAAAGGGCATAAATACAGAATCTAACAAACAAAAAAAACACTAAAATGGTAATACCTCCCAAGTGTCTTGTATATGGTGGCGTTGGTGCTGGAGAGACACTTGCAGGATTTTATTAATGTGCATATCCTATGTCAATGTCTCTCTAACATCTCTCAATCTAAAGTATCAGACCATCTTACAAGCCCCACAACTCTCCTCTCTCCTACTAATCAAACTCGGAATTCTTTCTTTTCAGGTCTCACTTAATAACTAACCTTCTTCCCTCTTGGTAGCAGGAAGGACTGAGGGTGTAGTGAATGTAGCAGGAAAGGGGATATGCCTCATTGCCATATTAGGGTGAAAGGATGTTGGGCAGTAAGAGAGATAGAAGCAGCAAGAGCAATTGCACAGTGTGCAAAGACCCTCTAGTAAAGGTGGGGATGAGAAGACTGGATAGATTATTGGGAGGGGTTGGGGATGACACTGCTGTCATGATCCACGTTGGTACCAATGACAAAGAAAAATGGAGGACCTTAAAGAATGAGTTTTCATTAATTAGGTAGAAAACCTAAGAAGAGGACTTCCAAGGTGGTATTTCTGCGATATTACCTGTGCCATGTGCTACAGTGGAAATGCAGCGGGTGAATAGAGAGGTCAATGCGTGGCTGAAGTTTTGCTATAAGGAGGAGGGTTTGGGGTTTTTAGAGCACTGGACAATTTACATAATGGACATAGGACAGAAAGGAGACAAGCTTTAGCTTAGTACAAGGGCAGAGGAGGTATGTAATATTAATTTTAAAAAAATCACATAAAGTACAACTGACTCATGATAATATTAAATGTATGGTTACTAATGCAAGGAGCCTAAATAACAAAATGGGGGAACTAGAGGCAATAGCGTACACTAAGCAACATGACATAATATTCTTAACAGAAACTTGGTGGGATGAGACACATGACTGGCTAGCTAACTTAAATGGCTACACATTATTTAGGAAACGGTGGTGGGGTATGTTTGCATGTCAACCATGAGTAACCCCTAAAGGACACATGACATGTGTGACATGTCATGATTCCCTTTTATTCCAGAAGTTTGGTCCTTAAGGGGTTATAGCCAAATCTCAAGCAAGTGGAATGTGATGAGGAAAATCTGTAAGCTTTATTGGTAAACTTCTGCTTGAGGAAAAATAAGGGAAATCAATTATTGGTTACAATGTAAACCAAACCCCCCAATGTTAATATTTTTCAGGATAAACAGCTGTTTGAGCAAGTTGGGAAAGCTGCACATCTGGAGATTTTATATTACCCGAACATAAATTGGGACAGAGGGACTAGTGTTAAGCAAAGAGAATCAGATTCTTGAACTTGTTAAATGACACCTTCATGTCACAACTTGTACAAGCACCAACTAGACAGGACACTTGTCTGGATCTGGTTTTAACAAGAAATGTTGATGTTTTGACCAACATTCAAATAGGGGAACACATGGGAAATGGTGATCCCAATATAGTGTCCTTTGAAATAAACTCAAAAAAACAAATGCACATGGGGTATACTAAAACATATAATTTTAAATAGGCTAATTTCAATAAGATAAGGGCAGCGGTACAATATATTGACTGGCATAAACACTTTAGTGAAAAAAACACTGAGGATAAATGGAATATCTTCAAACATATATTAGAAAAAGCACATTTCTCAGTATATACCATTGGGTAATAAAATTTAAAAGAAACAAATTGAAACCAGTATGGCTTAGTGGGACAGTAAATCAAGAAATTAAAAATAAGAAAATGGCATTTGAAGCATAATAATTTATGCAAAAAAGCTATTTGATTCGCTAAACTACAAAATAAGAACGTGATAGCCAAAGGGAGCAAAACCTACCCCAAAATATTTTAATTACATTAATTAGATTAAAAAAAACACCAAAAACAAATGTAAAAATAGAAGTGGAAGTACACTGAAAACTGGGATGGGGCTGCTAGTTAATTTAGACCAGGAAAAGGCAGACATTTTAAATAACTATTTCTCCTCAGTATATATTAAGGAAGAACCTATGGCTAGAGATATGCAAATGACTGCTGCAAAAACCTGCAGAAAAATTTTGATTGGATGACTCAAGAGAAGATTCTGCAGCAACTAAAGAAACTTAATATAAACAAAGCTCCAGGGCCTGACGGTATTCACCCACAAGTAGTTAAGGAACAAGTAGGAACAAGTGAACCTCTGTTTTTAATCTTTCAAGATTCTTTTTTTTTTTCAGGAATTGTACCGGAGGATTGGAGGAAGGCAGATGTTGTTCCTATATTCAAAAAGGGTTCAAAATGTTTGCCAGGAAATTATAGACCTGTTAGCTTAACTTATGTGGCTGGGAAAGTATTTCAAAGGTTATTAAGGCATACTATTCAGGAATTAATGAGAAGAACATTGTTATTAGCAAAAATCAGCATGGTTTTATGAAATATAGGGCATATCAAACTAACTTAATTGCCATTTACAAATAAGTAAGACTTCTAGATCAGGGTGTTGCAGTAAATGTTATCTACTTGGATTTTGCCAATGCATTTGATGCAGTTCCACACAATAAGTTAGTGTCCAAACGAAAAGTCTAGATGAAAATTCTTGTTCTTGGGTAGAACATTGGCTTAAAAATAGAGTACAGAGAGTTGTCATTAATGGTAAATTTTCAAGTTGGACAAAAGTGGTAAGTGGTGTCCCTCAGGTTTCTGGGACCGCTTCTATTTAACATATTTATAAATTATCTTGAAATAAGCATTGAAATTCATTCAAACATTTCAGCGTTTGCAATAATACAATGTGAGAAGAATATTTGCTGCAGAGGAATTTAGATAGATTGGGAAACTGAGTTCTCAAATGGCAGATGTAATTTAATGTAGAAAAATGCAAAGTTATGCCCTTTGGGGTAAAGCCTGCACAAGCAATTTACATCCTAAATGTTAGTGAATTAGGGATAACAACACATGAGAAGGATTTGGGAACTGTTATAGACGACAAACGAGGCAACAAGGTGCAATGTCAATCAGCAGTGGCTAAACCCCCTAGGTATTGTCAAGTATAAAAATGGGCATTTATTCTTGGGATGATAATATAATTTTGCCTCTTTATAAATCACTGGTAAGATCACGTCTTGAATAAGTTGTGCAATTTTGGGCATCTGTTTTAAAGAAGGATATTTTGGCACTAGAAAGAGTGTAGAGGTGTGCTACAAAATTAATAAAAGGAATGGAATATTTTAGTTAACAAATTTAAATCTCTTTAGTTTAGAAAAATGGCACCTCACAGGAATACGATAGCATTATACAAATATATTACGGAGCCAATACAAACCATTGTCAGGAAATCTATTCATAAAAAGGACACAAGGTCATGTGTTTAGACTGGAAGAAAGGAGATTTAGTCTAAGGCAAAGGAAAGGTTTATTTACAGTGAGAACAATAAGGATTTGGAATTCTCTGCCTGAAGAGGTGGTTTTATCAGAGTCTGTACAGATGTTCAAACAGCAACTGGATACATACTTGCAAAAACATACTATTCAGGGATATAATTGTTACTTTGTGGGTTAATATCTTCTTGATCTAAAGATAAATCTGACTGCCACTCTGGGGTCAAGAGGGAATTTTTTTTTGCTTCAAACTGTGCTTTTTACCTTCTTTTGGATCAACATCAAACACAGCTGGATGTCTCTTTTTATCCTATGTAACAGTTTTAAATTGATTATTTTAAAGTCAGATAGTCCCCAAAACTTTTCTTCCTTGGCACACTTCTTATGCTCTCATGCTCCATTACCCTTACACAACATTTTAGAGCAAGAGCATTTGAAGAGTAATGAAATTAAAAAACAACTTTTTTTTTTATCATTGGGCCTTTTCCATTGGCATAACCCTAGAGATGCAGCTTCATGAGCCCCTATGTTAATCCAGGCCTGCATTTAAAACTATATACTGTGTGAACATTTTCTTTGCACTCAATAACCATGAACTTAATGTAATCATAATAAAAGTAAGGGAAAGAAATTCAAAAAGCCCTTTTGACACAAAATTCAAAAAAGTGAAACAACGTTGCAAAGTCTCTGCTAGTTGCTTCTAGTGAGGATGTCTATTGAGACTTCAAATGATCACTGTGATGCTCAGTAGAAGACAACCAAATTCACCCATCCTTTGAACGTCTAAAGTTCAGAAAAAAAGGACAGTTGCTTCAGGCGAAGCCTGGGGCTCTATTTCTGCAGTATTAAGACTGCTAAGGGAAGATCTGTGATCAGTTTATAAAGAGTGAAACGCACAGCAGGAGTCCACTTGTCACTGAAGATTACCATCAGCCATACTAAAGACAACAATTTATTCTCTGTAGTTATGCAAGAAACATATATTACATACTGCTTTATACAAAAAAATAAAAAATATGCCTGCTTACTGAATTTCATAAATAGTTAATACCTTAGAAATTAACTTTATAAAGGAACATTCAGAAGAGGTTATACAAACTGTTAGGGTGTTTGGAGTCTTCCTTTAATTACTTTTTTGTTATGTGCTGTAGCTCAGACGTGGTCATAGTCCATCATAGCCCGTGACTAAGGACAAACAGTTGTGCCGGACAGAAAAATTATTGTGCGGCACAACTGAGCAATATGTATATTGCCACTGTATGCAAATCTGTATCTGACATATTTCTGCTCCGTGCCCATTGCACACAGCCCATCTGTGCCCAACAAATAATAGCATGAGTTCTCCCAATAGACCTCTAAGTGCTTCAGACTGCTTAAAAAGAAGGATTTTAAATACTTGAAGTTTCAGATGCACATGGAGATGGTTTTATATACAGTCATAGGAAGCCATGTGTGCAAAACTAAGTACACCTTATGATTTAATAGCTTGTAGAACCACATTTAGCAGCAATAACTTAAAGTAATATTTACTGTATGACTTTATTAGTCTCCCACATCATTGTGAAGGAATTTTGGCCCACTCTTCTTTACAATGTTGCTTCAGTTCATTGAGGTTTGCTGGCATTTGCTTATGCACAGCTCTCTTAAGGTCCAAACTTAAGATGTTGGGCAGAAGGCCTCACATTTGATACACAGAGGAGTTCATGGACTATTGACTCCAAGGTTCCAAGGACCTGTGGCTGCAAAACATGCCCAGATCATCACCCATCCACCACCATACGACAATTGGTATGAGTTGTTTGTGCTGATATACTGTGTTTTCGCCAAACATGGAAATGTGAATTATGACCAAAAATCTCCACTTTGGTCTCGTCTGTCCAAAGGACATTGATCCTGAAGTCTTGTGTTTTGTTCCGTTGCAACTTTGCAGACCTAAGGTGTGCAGCCATGTTCTTTATAGAGAGATTAGGCTCTCTACCAGCAACCCTGTAGAGTCTGAGGTGTTTTTTGCAATTTCTCTAAACATTGCATGGTCTGACCTTGAGATGAATTTGGTGGGATCTTTCTCATGGTAGAATGAAGGACTTTAAAATGTTTGGAAATGGCCTTATAGCCCATCCCAGTTTGATGAGCAATGATATTTGCTTCTCTAAAATCATTGCTGATGTCTTTCCTCCGTGGCATTTTGTTAACACACACCTGAATGCTCCAGGCCAGCAAACTGCTAAAACTTTGGCTTTTATAGAGATAGTCACGCTTGCTGAAAATCAATTAATCAAGGGCACTTGCTAAGCATCACCTGTCTGCTACTTAGTCCCTTAATTCTAATGGAAGCAGCTTTTTCACACGTCTTCTCCATTTTGGATTTATTTTTGTTAAATAAAGGATGACACAGTGTAATATGCCATGTGTTGTTGCTCACCTGAGGTTGTATTTACCTAATTTTAAGACCTGCTAAAGAACATATGATTGTAATTATGTCCTGATATGTAAAACCATAGAATTCTTAGAGGGAGTACTTTCTTTTTCCCATCACTGTACATGATGAGATAGACAGAAACATGACTACATACAAAGACATAAACTTAGACTGACAGATAAACAGACAAGCATTTACACAAATATAAAAGCTAACCTTCCCTCCCCCCCTTACCCCCCTGTTTATGTCACTCGCAATAAACATACACCTTGTATATAAGGATGTCTATTTCCATTGGAGAAGCACTAATATTTGAATAAAGTTATACAAGTAGCTAAACAAAATATACCATCCATAACACTGCCTCACCTTATGGTTTGTTGGCATACTTTCGAATCAATAACTCCAAATTCACAATCCTCAAAATGTCAATGCTTTGAGCTGCAGCTGGGATGACCCTCCATGTGTTTTCTTTTCAATGGTCTGACACTTCCTTCACTTGGGTGTTTGGTTGACCAGAAACCTCAGACAACTCTATCAAACAAATTCCCTTCCAATCCTCAATCAATTTCAACAAAATCTGTAGGAATGGATGTTGCCACACCCAGAGGCGTAACTAGACACCACGGGGGCCCAGTGCGAAAATTGCCCTGGGGTCCCCCTTCATACATCCCTGCCCCCCCAATACGTCTATCCCTCCCCCCCCCCATATGTCCCTGCAGACAAACACACAGGCACACGTACATGTAGACACACACATACAGTAACAGACACACACATACAAACACACACACACACATACATTCAGACAGACATACAAACAAACACACATACATACAGCAACCACTACCTTCCTAATTAATTAATATATTAGGCTGCAATGAAAAGTGTGAGACACCACAACCCACAAATTGTCAGCACAAAAAACTGTCACTGGCCCTGTATGCATTATGGACATTATGGTTCTCTGCCAGGTGGCTGCCTTGCAGGTTAAGGTGGCAGGTGCTCTGTTTAATCTCAAATATTTATTAAACAAATACTGTGTAGCTCACTATAACTTATAGATGGATAGTTTAGATGAAATTGTGCTAACAATGTTCAAAAATATACTTGGAAGAAATTGGTTGCCATTTATTTTATATAAACCTTTGAAGCTTAGTGAGGTGTAATATAGGATAGACTAATATTGTATAATCAGAATGCTCTATTTTGGATTGTGTTTGTTTCTGTCCTACTCCTGGGTTTGGGATCACTTGTGAATAATACATTCCTTTTGTCATCAAACTCCAAGTGACCTCTCCTGCTGGGTTGTAGCCTTTCATATGCCTTAATCTAAAGCCAGTAAAAGTCTGGAAACATATATAACTTTGTTTTTGGATACCCTGTCGCTTGCATCTCCACATTGCTTTTCAGTGAAGATATTTATGACTATGCCAATAATGTCAATGCAAAGTAAACCCCATTTTCTCAGAAGCCCAGGTAAAAAAAGCAGTTCATGGTTATTGTGTGTATTATGAAGAAAAAGTTAATTAAACCATAGCTCATAGGACTGACTTTTACATCTTCATTCTTCTCGGAAACTACCCCCAAATCAATGTCTATATATCATCATGCCAGTAATACATCTGAAATGTGAAAGATAGTAAAGTCATAATGTGTCCTTAAAGATTGAACGCAGCCTGTAAAAGACTTTATGCTAGCACAGAATGCCCTGCTTATTTAGTATAGGAAGAGCTATACAGCCCTGCTATAGTCAAATGAGTGTGACATTCTACTTTTATTTAAGATCATTAAAGGCTAGATTGTTCTTATGGAATGATTCCAATTGTGATCTCTAAGTGTTTAAAAACCGCATGTTTTAATTTCCCAAAATTCCTGTTTGATTTGAACTCTTTTAAAAACGCAACAACAATGCCTGTGCCATATTCCCATAACTCATGTTTTATCAGGCAGCCAAGACATATCCATCGCTTCCAGGGAAGCAAAGTATCCTGGGTAATTACATGCTAATGAGCTCTCAGACAGTCAGCTATAATACCCATTAATTATATTTTATGCTTCTTGTAAACCATTTCTCTAGAGGCTGCAGGGAATAGTAGGAACAGCTATGCAAACAATGACTTGGACTTTACCTGCACAGCTTGCCACCAGACTTTGCATGGATAAACCACAAACATGATGTATTCTCTGCATCAGAATATTGCTGTTTTGCTTTAGGATATTCCAAGTGTTTTGTTTCACACGTGGGTTAAGCATGAAAATGCCCAAGGGGTGACACATAGAACAGGCAGCAGCAATGAGCACAAATCAGCACGGTCAAGATCACCTGGCAAATCCAGAGTGTTCCACAAGAAGCATTCTCTGAGGATTAGCCACAAAGCAAAGAATTATTGGATGCGCAGCTGCAAGCGTGTGTGCACAGTAAAAGGATTTCAGTCACCCCCTGCTCTTTATAATCTCAGCAAACTGCATGTATAGAGTGTTGAGGGACAACAGGGTTCCTGTATATCAAAACAAATAATGCTTATACATAAAGGAAGGTGCGAACGTCAAAAAAGCTTGAAAATAACAATATCTGTAGTTTAAAATAAGTAATGAAATATTTTTTACCAAACAAATTTACACACTTCCTTTGCATTACAGCAATTATGGGTTGCACATAACAAATA
>OW240917.1:115595142-115640742 GCA_933207985.1 Pelobates cultripes | reverse complement strand
GTCTTGCTATGCAAGAACACTTAATAACTAGAAAAGTTACAATTTCTGGGGAAATTGTGTGAAGTGTTCTTGCCTCCACCTGCAGTCTACAACTGGAGTGGGCGGAGTAACTGTTATCATATACATAGCACATTTAATTGCAACGTTGTTGCACAGTTACATTAAACCATACATTTATAAAAACATTAGCAGGTGTTCAAAAGGCCCTGTCTATGACATCACTTGCTGCTGCAGCTTGACACAGGTCAGAGTATTTTGGCGGTTGCCATCTTCAAAAGGTCGTATCTTAGAAACTATAACTCCTACAGTGAAGAGCTTTACATTGTGAGAATCACAAGACCCAGACCTACATTTTGATGCATAATATGTCTCTGAAGTATTAAAATTGAAGGCACAGTCGCAGTTTAGAAATTGCACTTCAAATTTGAGCTTTGCAGAGTGAAGTTTCAATGAAAGTCAATGGACGGCGTTAGTTGCAAACAAATGATTATACGTAAAACTATCAGGACTATGGCTTGAAAGCCGTTGACATGTTTAGTGGCAGGAGGGATAGCTGAACGTTTTGATATAAGATTTGTGTAGGTGGGCCTGAAAAATAAGGGAGTGGTGGCAGTTTAGAAATCATGTCCTGATTTCTCAGCTTTTGCCAGCTCCCACTCTAGCTTTGCCATTCATTCCTATGGGACATATTTCGCCACAAGAACGACGATATTCCGTGAACCATTCGGCGAAACGTTCCACAAAGTAATAGCAATCCGATTGGGAACAATCTGCACGTTTTGGTAAATTTTTGTCTATGTAGTGTAAAAACTGTGGGAGGAGTTAGGGTGGCAAATTTGCTATAATAATAATAATAATAACTAGAAAAGCTACAATTTCTGGGGAAATTGTGTGAAGTGTTCTTGCCTCCACCAGTAGTCTAGCACATTCAATTGCAACGTTGTTGCACAGTTACATTAAACCATACATTTATAAACCATTAGCAGGTGTTCAAAAGGCCCTGTCTATGACATCACTTGCTGCTGCAGCCTTGACAGGTCAGAGTATTTTGGTGGTTGCCATCTTCAAACGGTCATATTTTAAAAACTATAAATCCTACAGCGAAGAGCTTTATATTGTGAGAATCACAAGACCCAGACCTACATTTTGATGCATAGTATGTCTCTGAAGTATTAAAATTGAAGGCACAGTTGCAGTTTAGAAATTGCACTTCAAATGTGAGCTTTGAAGAGTGAAGTTTCAATGAATGTCAATGGACGACGTTGGTTGCAAACAAATGGTCATATTGTGAAATCTATTAGGACTATGGCTTAGCCGTTGACATGTTTAGTGGCAGCAGGGATAGCTGAACGTTTTGATATAAGATTTGTGTAGGTGGGCCTGAAAATAAGGGAGTGGCGGCAGTTTAGAAATCATGTCCTGATTTTTCAGCTTTTGCCAGCTCCCACTCTAGCTTTGCCATTCATTCCTATGGGACAAATTGCGCCACAAAAACGACGATATTCCGGGAACCATTTTGGCAACGCCCACAAAGTAATAGCAACCGACCGAAAACACCCGCACGCTTAAAATTTTGGTCTATGTAGTGTAAAACTGGGTGGGAGGAGTTACAGTACCGCACACAATAAGCACAATAATAATAATATATATGTGAGATAACATTAAGTGTGGTCTTGCTATGCAAGAACACTTAGCAATAATATATATGTGAGATAACATTAAGTGGTCTTGCTATGCAAGAACACTTAATAATAATAATATATATGTGAGATAATATTAAGTGGTTCTGCTATGCAAGAACACTTAATAATAATATATATGTGAGATAACATTAAGTGGTCTTGCTATGCAAGAACACTTAATAATAATAATATATATGTGAGATAACATTAAGTGGTCTTGCTATGCAAGAACACTTAATAACTAGAAAAGCTACAATTTCTGGGGAAATTGTGAAGTGTTCTTGCCTCCACCAGTAGTCTACAACTGGAGTGGGCGGAGTAACTGTTATCATTTATATAGCACATTTAATTGCAACGTTGTTGCACAGTTACATTAAACCATACATTTATAAAAACATTAGCAGGTGTTCAAAAAGCCCTGTCTATGACATCACTTGCTGCTGCAGCCTGGCACAGGTCAGGCAGAAAGAGGCCAAGCAAGTTATAAGAGCTTCCAAATCACACAAAGAAGAGAAAATAGCACAGTCAGTAAAAAAGGGAGACAAAACATTTTTTAGATACATAAATGAGAAAAGAAAAGTAAAACAAGGATTAGTTAGATTAAAAACATAAGAAGGAAGGTATGTAGAAGAGGATAAAGGTCTAGCTGACTGCCTCAATGAATATTTTTGTTCTGTATTTACAGATGAAAATGAAGAAAAGGGACCTCAGTTGAGAAAAAGGATAAATGAGTCATTTATTACACGTGAGTTTACAGAGGAAGAGGTTCTATTTCAACTGTCAAAAGTAAAGACAAATAAGTCAATGGGACTTGATGGAATACTAACCCAAAAGCTATTAAAAGAGCTTAGTGGTGTACTAGCAAAACCACTAACAGATTTATTTAACCAATCATTGTTAACAGGAGTAGTCCCAGAAGATTGGAAGTTAGCTAATGTTGTGCCCATTCACAAGAAAGGTAGTAGGGAGGAGTCAGGCAACTATAGGCCAGTAAGCCTTACTTCAGTAGTGGGGAAAGTGATGGAAACCATGTTAAAGGATAGGATTGATGAGCATCTAAAAACACATGGATTTCAAGATCAGAGACAACATGGATTTACTTCAGGGAGATCATGCCAAACTAATCTTATTGATTTTTTTGATTGGGTAAATAAAATTATAGATCAGGGTGGTGCAGTAGACATTGCTTACCTAGATTTCAGTAAGGCTTTTGACACTGTTGCACATAGAAGGCTTAATAACAAACTGCAATCTTTTAAGTTTGGATTCAAATATTGTTGAATGGGTAAGGCAGTGGCTGAGTAACAGGCAACAGAGGGTTAGAAGCTAATGGAATATATTCAAAGCTTGACTTGTCACCAGTGGGGTACCTCAGGGATCTGTACTTGGACCCATTCTCTTTAATATTTTTATTAGTGATATTGCAGAAGGTCTTGATGGTAAGGTATGTCTTTTTGCTGATGATACTAAGATATGTACCAGGGTTGATGTTCCAGGAGGGATAAGCCAAATGACAAATGATTTAGGTAAACTAGAAAAATGGTCAGAATTGTGGCAACTGACATTTAATGTGGATAAGTGCAAGATAATGCATCTTGGACGTAAAAACCCAAGGGCAGAGTACAGAATATTTGATAGAGTCCTAACCTCAACAATTGAGGAAAGGGATTTAGGGGTGATTACAGGCAGATTAAAGGCAGGCAGACAATGTAATAGAGCAGCAGGAAATGCTAGCAGAATGCTTATTGTATAGGAGAGGTATTAGCAGTAGAAAGAGGGAAGTGCTCATGCCATTATACAGAACACTGGTGAGACCTCACTTGGAGTATTGTACACAGTATTGAGACCGTGATCTTCAGAAGGATATTGATACCTTAGGAGAGGGTTCAGAGAAGGGCTACTAAACTGGTTCATGGTGATTGCGGATAAAAACTTACCAGGAAAGGTTAAAGGGATCTTTAACATGTATAGCTTTGGAGGAAAGATCTAGACAGGGGGATATGATAGAAACATTTAAATATATAAAGGAATCAACACAGCAAAGGAGGAGACTATATTTAAAAGAAGAAAAACTACCAACAAGAGGACATAGTCTTAAATTAGAGGGACAAAGGTTTAAAAATAATATCAGGAAGTATTACTTTACTGAGAGGGTAGTGGATGCATGGAATAGCCTTCCAGCTGAAGTGGTAGAGGTTAACACAGTAAAGGAGTTTAAGCATGCATGGGATAGGCATAAGGCTATCCTAACTATAAGATAAGGCTAGGGACTAATGAAAGTTTTAGAAAATTGGGCAGACTAGATGGGCCGAATGGTTCTTATCTGCCGTCACATTCTATGTTTCTATGTTTCTATGTCAGAGTATTTTGGCGGTTGCCATCTTGAAACGGTCGTATTTTAAAAACTATAACTCCTACAGTGAAGAGCTTTATATTGTGAGAATCACAAGACCCAGACCTACATTTTGATGCATAGTATGTCTCTGAAGTATTAAAATTGAAGGCACAGTCGCAGTTTGGAAATTGCACTTCAAATTTGAGCTTTGCAGAGTGAAGTTTAAATGAAAGTCAATGGACGGCGTTAGTTGCAAACAAATGATTATATTGTGAAAACTATCAGGACTATGGCTTAGCCGTTGACTTGTTTAGTGGCAGCAGGGATAGCTGAACGTTTCGATATAAGATTTGTGTAGGTGGGCCTGAAAATAAGGGAGTGGTGGTAGTTTAGAAATCATGTCCTGATCTTTCAGCTTTTGCCAGCTCCCACTCTAACTTTGCTATTCATTCCTATGGGACAAATTGCGCCACAAGAACGACGATATTCCGTGAACCATTCGGCGAAACATTCCACAAAGTAATAGCAATCCGATCGGGAACAATCTGCACGTTTTGGTAAATTTTTGTCTATGTAGTGTAAAAACTGTGGGAGGAGTTAGAGTGGCAAATTTGGCTATAATAAGAATAATAATATATATGTGAGATAACAATAAGTGGTCTTGCTATGCAAGAACACTTAATAACTAGAAAAGCTACAATTTCTGGGGAAATTGTGTGATGTGTTCTTGCCTCCACCAGTAGTCTACAACTGGAGTGGGCGGAGTAACTTATCATTTATATAGCACATTTAATTGTAACGTTGTTGCACAGTTACATTAAACCATACATTTATAAAAACATTAGCAGGTGTTCAAAAGGCCCTGTCTATGACATCACTTGCTGCTGCAGCTTGACACAGGTCAGAGTAGTTTGGTGGTTGCCATCTTCAAACGGTCGTATCTTAAAAACTATAACTCCTACAGTGAAGAGCTTTATATTGTGAGAATCACAAGACCCAGACCTACATTTTGATGCATAGTATGTCTCTGAAGTATTAAAATTGAAGGCACAGTCGCGGTTTAGAAATTGCACTTCAAATTTGAGCTTTGCAGAGTGAAGTTTCAATGAAAGTCAATGGACGGCGTTAGTTGCAAACAAATGATTATATCGTAAAAACTATCAGGACTACAGCTTAGACGTTGACATGTTTAGTGGCAGCAGGGATAGCTGAACGTTTTGATATAAGATTTGTGTAGGTGGGCCTGGAAAAATAAGTGGGGAGTGGTGGCAGTTTAGAAATCATGTCCCGATTTTTCAGCTTTGCCAGCTCCCACCTATAGCTTCTTGCCATTCATTCCTATGGGACAAATTTCGCCACAAGAACGACGAGAGCCCGCGTGTGAACCATTCGCCAAACGCTCCACAAAGTAATAGCAACTGACGTGGAACAATCTGCACGCTTTGGTAAATTTTGTCTATGTAGTGTAAAACTGTGGGAGGAGTTAGGTGGCAATTCTTGCTATAATAATAATAATAATATATATGAACAGGGTGGTCTTGTTATGCAAGCATCTAATATATATGTGAGATAACAATAAGTGGTCTTGCTATGCAAGAACACTTAATAATATATATGTGAGATAACAATAAGTGGTCTTGCTATGCAAGAACACTTAATAATAATATATATGTGAGATAACATTAAGTGGTCTTGCTATGCAAGAACACTTAATAATATATATGTGAGATAACAATAAGTGGTCTTGCTATGCAAAAACACTTAATAACAGGACAGATACAGCAACGTTTCAATCCCTACATCAATCTGATAAAGCTTGATAAAGATCCCTGAAGGGATCGAAACGTTCTGGAGTGGCCATCACAGTCTCCTGACCTTAATATCATTGAGACACTCTGGGAGGATCTCAAACGTGCGGTTCATACAAGACGACCAAAAACTTTGCATGACCTGGAGGCATTTTTCCAAGACGATTGGGCAGCTATACCAGCTGCAAAAATTATGGGCCTCATAGACAATTCTTACAAAAGACTGCACGGTGTCATTGATGCTAAAGGGGGCAAAACACAGTATTAAGAACTGAGGGTATGCAGACTTTTGAACAGGGGTCATTTCAGTTTTTTCTTTGTTGCCATGTTTTGTTTTATGATTTGTTTTATGACTGTTATAACCTACAGTTCAATATGAATCCCATAGGAAATAAAATAAACGTGTTTTGTCTGCTCACTCGTGTTTTCTATAAAAATGATACATATATTACCAATTCTCCAAAGGTATGCACACTTTTGAGCACAACAGTATGTGAATTTTCTTCTATTACATATACCCCCATTACCACCAAGGAAACAAACCCCCAAGGAAGGGAAGTGGTCCCCTATAAAGGAATTCATGGCTTTAACAAGTGAGCCATATCCCAAGCTCTTCGTTTGTGAGTTTACATTCTTACTGATTTAAAAAGTCTCTTTCTGTTTCAAAGGTTTAGAAAGTTATCTGCACTGTTTTTTTTGTGGTTTTTTTTACATTTTGTCTCTGAGGTTTTTACCAACACTAAAAAGAGTGATCTGAATAACATTTAAAGGTATAAAGTGTTTTAATAAGACACAACCTCTTATTTGGTGCCATAAGCACTATGAACAGCAAAAGATTACAAAATACTGTTTAAAGGGATACTATAGTCTCCAGAACAACTACAGCTTAATGTAGTTGTTCTGGTGAGTATAATCATAATATGCAGGCATTTTCATGTTTTTCATGTTTACATTGCCCCTAGGGACACCTCCAAGTGGCCACTGGAGGGTCTTCGTGGCTCAGGCCCTGCCCCCTTGCCAATTTTACCCAATCCAATGCTTTCCCCATGGAAGAGCATTTGATTGGCTAAAAATCAGCAATTCTGATGATGTTACCAAGGGGGCGGGGGCTGGGTCAGTGCCGGCAGACCCTCATGGCGCTGGAAATAAGGTGAGTTTTTTATGCTTTTAAGGGGGGAGAGGGGGTAAGCCACCTTAATGGTGGGTTTAGCACTATAGGGTCAGGAATACATGTTATAAATTGATAATTCAAATGCACATTGATTGAAAACACTTTATAAGTACATTTGCATAGATTTGCATGAATAAGGAAGAATGATACCCTTGGCCGTGGAGGCCATCAATGGTAGACCACTATTCACTCCTAAGAAATTACACATTAATTGTTACCACTATGTCTTTCTGTAGATACCCTCCATGAAGAGAATCATGCATTGCAAATCATCATATCACCCTTAAGTCCTGTTGTGCTGGGTTATCCATGGCTCAGAAAACACAGCCCTGATATCGACTGGGTTCAAAGAGAGAATACAGCCTGGGGTTCTGAATGACAGTCGACTTGCCTAGCTTCCATTAGACCTGTACTGTCTACCCCTACAGCTCCTCCCTTGTCTACTGATATTCTGCACAATATCTTACAGAGGTCTTTGACAAGAAAGGAGCAACTACTCCCACAAGGAACCACGTAGGATTGTGCCATTGATTTATTGCTTGGGACCATGCACCTGTCAGGATTTCTAGTTGATCCAGCATGCAGAACTGTATAAAAATAGGTAATATGGGGGGCTTAGGGGCATTTGGGGATGACTTGGGGGATTTAGATGTAGTAGAGTCGGGAGTTAAAAAAAATAAAAAATAAAAAAATACAGATGCGGCCATGACAGTGCCACTTTAACTTTTAATTATTAATTTGAATATCTAAAAACATATAATGTAAAACTCCAGTCATCCAGAGGAAAAAATGTTGCAAAAGGCAACAAAGTCATCAAAAAAAGACTGTAACTAGAAATAAAGTATGTACAGTAATACAGAAGAGGTAGTAAATCACTCCTATAAATAAAAGCATGCATCCTAAATAACAGGTGTGAAACATGGGATGATGGTGATTTGCATTGTGCCTTACATATGATATAAAACCAAATAAAAAGTGAGGAGGTAAAAAGCACAAAAATTTAAAGTCAATTTCAATGTCAAATGTCAAGAGAACAAACGGTAATCAAGTACCTTGAACCTTCATATGAATGTCAGAGCGAATGCAAACTTCAGTAAACCACACATGAACATGAAGCATTGTTAAAAGAAAACAGGGAATTCGAGACAGAAAGTATAATGACTCTAGATCCCAGAGTGTGAGTAGGATGGGGTTGGTAGGGAGGATATTTGGAGTCATGTATGAGTAAGTTGACTTTTCCTTTTTTAAAGCTCTATGAAATCTATATTCTAAAAGATCATTACACATTAACTTACAGTTTGTATGTCGAAAAATAATTTACCTTTTGTGGAGATGTGCCAGCAGAGTGTGATGTCTGAGGATGAAGTACGGGCGAACAATTGAGCTCTGTACTGATGGAAGGTGGCTCTTGATATGGGTCTAAATGATCCAAAGATACCACATCCGAGTCTGGTGTTTGAGAAACTTAAAGTACAAGACAACTGATTCAAGACCAACTCAAAATAATTATGAAACAATATTTAAAGAGTGTATTTGAAATTGTATACACTACTAGCATTACATTTTATCTACCGTATATACTCAAGTATAAGCAGAGTTTTTCGGCACATTTTTACTAGAGTCAGTGTCTGTATTATGGCAACTTACATTGCCATAATACAAACCAGGACCGCCGGGCTCATTACAAGCCCGGTGGTCCTGTTGGGGGCCGGAGCAAGCGGTTATTTACCTTTACAGCAGCTCCGGTCAGCTCCCCAGTGTAAGTCTCGCGATACCCGCGGCCATCAGAGCATTGCCACGGGTTACCGTGGCAACGCTCCGCATGGCACACAGACAGCGAGACTTACACTGGGAGCTGAACGGGGGAGCTGCACGGAGCTGCTGTAAAGGTAACAGCTTGCTCCGCCCCCCCGCATAGTACACACCACTGTACCACCATGGATTTACATAGCCCCCTCCCTGGCCAGGCAACAAGCAGGGAGGGGGGGGGACATAAAAATAACATTAAATATTTAAAAACTAAAATAAAACAAATATTAAAATAATAAATAATGCCCTCTCCCAACCCAGTTTATGTATATCACACACTACACAAACATACACACACACACTGCATTCATACAAACACACTGCATTCAAACACACTGCATTATATATATATATATATATATATATATATATATATATATATACACACACACACACACACTGCATTTCATACAAACACACTCTGCATTCATTATATACACACATTGCATTCATACAAACACTGCATTTACACAAACACACACATTCTGAATTCATTATATACACACTGCATTCATTATATACACACACTGCATTATATATACACACACACTGCATTCACACAAACACACACACACACACACACTGCATTCATTATGTACACACAATGTAAATAAATATTCAATTAATGTAATTGTATTGTGATCTAATTTTATTTAGAAAGTTACCAGTAGCTGCTGCATTTCCCACCCAAGCGTTATACTCGAGTCAATAAGTTTTACCAGTTTTCTGTGGTAAAATTAGGGGCCTTGGCTTATATTCGGGTCGACTTATACTCAAGTATATATGGTATATATCGCACTAATAGAAATGCTGGCAAATGTGTAGATTTTAATTTAATATTCTTTAAAAGTATGATCCGACTCCCGCCCTTCCCTCTGTTAGTACCATACAGGTCTATGTAAAGGACTGAAAGTAAGGTATAGCAGGAGAGACCACCTACATGCTCTGTCGCACCGCTATTTCCCCACCAAGCATTTCTTACAAGAACACTCTTAGCATTTTGGTGTTAAAAAAAATTATCGCAGCAGAGGAGAGGCAACATGGGGTGGGTGGTGGAAAATTGTAACATCCTGTAAGAATCGTTCCACTGGTGCTAGGGAGCAGCAGGTAATTAAGTGAATAGCTCTCAGAGCCAATAAATATATAATTTGTAATTACAGGTTCACTTTATCTTTCCCTCCTGGTCTTATAAAATATGCTCGTATTTAATTATAATATAGCACCACAGAGAAAATACTTGTAAGATTTTTTTATTTTTTTTGGCGTGCAAGAAAGTACATCACAACATTTACCGCCACAACAACGAATACATCAACATAACTGCATGTATAGTGGAACCGTGTTATGGCATTCAGTGAAACTGAACTATACTCGTAATATTTAAAAGAACAAATACAAATAAAGTGACTAAACAAACATGCATCGTAACAAAAAGTTTTATTTTTACACAGATTAAAGTAAAATCAAAGCATTTAAATTAGAGGAGAAGATATTGATATTGAATGTCAATATAAGTTATATATATATTTTGGTTAAAGTAAATCAATCGTTTCAAAAATCAAAAACAATCAAAAGAATCATAAAAACAAAAAAGGGATTATTTTCTCTTATGGTCAAGTCTCAGGCTGACAAAATTTTAGAAAAGCAGATCTTCGTTTGTAAACCTTTGTCAATTCTCAGCAGGCAAGAGTACAACAGTACAGGAAACGGAATCAAATGTAGAAATGGTTGTGACAGACCCTCTGTCAATTATTTTTATACTTTAGAAACTCTATTTGTGCCTATTGTATTTTGTAACACTGTTTCTGCCCCTTTAAAGTTCTGCACTTTTGAAGTGGCACTTCGGATGCAGCCCAAGTGCCAAAGTAGTCGAAGTGGCCACGGCCATTTGAATTCAGTCGAACATGTTAATCGGTGTTTGGTCGTCGAGTTCATGGAACTCAAATCGGATACGCGACCGCACGAACACCACTGAACTTTACCTTCTCCAGACTTTGACGCTTCGACTGGTCACCCAACTCCTCAATGCAGCAATGGAGGACGCGAAAGAGAAAAGGGCCTATAACCTACAGGTATTGACTGCACAAAGACCTGAAAGTCCAGCGGTACTATCGATTGTGAACCACAGCGAATGGAAAAAGGTGCTGTTTGCAGCGTTTAAAGCTTTCCAAGACACAGATGGGGAAGTCGACGGAAAAGAGGAGGTTTGTATTCCGAGTGGGCCTGCACCCTACACCAAACTGCCTCACACTGGGTGGAGGGTTGCCAACCAGGGAAGAGGTTCTGCAGCTGTTTCTACTAGAACATTTCCTAGGAGCATTACAACTGGGCATAAAAGAGTGGGTGCAGGATAGGTGACCACTCACCCTGCAGGACGCGGCTCACTTGGCTGACGAATATACTGAATCCAGGCACCAAGAACTGACTGCTGTCAGTCCTTGTCCCAAGCCAGCCATTGTGAAACCCCCACCTACTACAGAGTTCTGTGCTCCAGTCCCTCCAGCTCCTGCTCGCTATTCCGGACCTCCCTGGTACCAGCAGAACCACTCCAGAGTCAAGTGCCATGGCTGCCATCAACTGGGACACATGCACAGCCAGATCCAACTGGGGGTGATCACCATCTCGGCCCCAACCTACCTCAGCCGCCCACTGCTTGGAGGCTGAGCCAGAGTCCGAGGAATACCTAGGGGTCTTGTATGAGGCCGACCCCATCCAAGCCGCCGCTCAAGACAATAGGCAACACCACTGCCAAGAGGTCCTAGTCAACGGGCAACCAGCCCAAGGCTTACGAGACACAGGGGCCACATTGACCCTGTTACAGCGACACTTGATCCGTAACGATGACCGCACCAAAAAAACTGTCGCCGTCCGAGTAGCAGGGGGAGAAGTCTATCAGATTCCCACTGCCCGCGTTCATCTGAACTGGGGAGCCGGATCCGGCAAGGTGCATGTGGGAATCATGGACAATCTCCCAGCCGAAGTACTGTTGGGCAAAGACCTGGGGCCCCTCACATACGCCTATGCTCCTACCGCAGCCGCTCATCCCGTCACCACCCGTGCCCAATCTCGCACCGCTGAGTACAACCCACCAGTCGGGGAGACCCAGGTAAGCATACAGACAAAAACCCTTGCCATGACGACCTTAGCCTGGGATACCCCAGAGGAGTTTGTCAGGGAAACTAGGGCCAACCCCTCCCTCCATAAGTATCGTCTTAGGGCAAAAACCGGTCAGACAGGGTTAGAAGGGGAAAGATATATTTGGAAGCAGGACAAATTATACCAGGTGTCTGAAACCCGTTGCCCTGGAGCCACCCCCTCGCAGAAGCTCCAATTGGTAGTTCCAAGGAAATACCGACGGGAGCTTCTCCGAATTGGGCACTTGGGAATGACTCGCACATCCCATCGAGTAACCCAGCACAAATGTGCAACACTATTGCCGGACCTGCAATGTTTGTCAGAGGGTAGGGAAGAGGGGGGATCACCCCAAAGTGAAACTGCTATCAATGCCATCATAGAAGAGCCTTTCAGCCGGATCGCAGTCGACCTAGCTTGGAGGAAAGCTTGGAAAGCTCCTAGCTTGGAGGAAAGACGAGACGGGGGGATATGATAGAAACATTTAAATATATAAAGGGAATCAACACAGTAAAGGAGGAGACTATATTTAAAAGAAGAAAAACTACCACAACAAGAGGACATAGTCTTAAATTAGAGGGACAAAGGTTTAAAAATAATATCAGGAAGTATTACTTTACTGAGAGGGTAGTGGATGCATGGAATAGCCTTCCAGCTGAAGTGGTAGAGGTTAACACAGTAAAGTAGTTTAAGCATGAGTGGGATAGGCATAAGGCTATCCTAACTATAAGATAAGACTAGGGAGTAATGACATTTAGAAAAACATTCTATGTTTCTATGACCTGGTGGGGCCCCTCAAAAGATCTAGTCCATCCGGTAAACGGTTCATCCTTACCGTGGTGGACTATGCCACCCGCTACCCCAAAGCCGTTGCTCTGCCCAATATTCAGGCAGACACCGTGGCCAATGCAGTAGTTGGGATATTCACCCGAGTGGAGTTCCCTAAAGAAATTCTCTCAGACCAAGGGGCCCAGTTCAGCACAGAACTTACACACCAGTTGTGGGAAGTTTGCCAGATTAAGTCTCTACTTAGTTCCCTGTACCACCCCCAGGCAAACGGCCTCTGTGAACGTTTCAACGGCACCCTCAAGCAGATGTTGAATATGTTCACAGACGAATACCGAGACTGGGAGCAATTCCTACCTCACCTCATGTTTGCATACAGAGAGGTACCACAAGAATCCACTGTTTTTTCTCCCTTCGAGCTATTATATAGGAGAAGGGTGCGAGGCCCCCTGGATCTCATTAGGCAGCACTGGGAGGGGGCCACAGAACAGGAGGAACCCCCATCGTGTCATATGTAGTAAAGCTTCGGGACCGCATGGAGCAGCTGGCACAGATGGTTAGAGAGAACCTCCAGGCGGCCCAGGGGCGACAGAAGGTATGGTACGATTGGGGTGCCCATCAATGTACGTTTCAGGTAGGGCAGAAGGTCCTAGTATTAAAACCCACCAAACAAGATAAACTGCAGGAAGCCTGGCAGGGCCCTTACCAGGTGGTAGACCAACTTTGCAATATCACATATGTAATCGCCAGTGACAGAAATGAGAGGGCTCGTAAAGCCTTCCATGTCGACATGCTCAAAGAGTACCAGGAAAGGCCCGAAGACATAGCTGCTGTATGCGCCCCAGCCACTGAAGACCCAGAAAGCTTACCTTTGCCCGATCTCTTGAGAAAGCAGCCCCAGACCGACCCCCTCAATCAAATAAAGTTAGGAGACAAGCTAACACCTGCAGAGAGGGAGCAAGTCAATCACCTAATCGCTAGGAAGAGCCAAACGTTCTCCCAAGAACCTGGTTTCACCACGTTAGCCACCTATCGAGTAGAAACCCCCGGCCAGGCCCCGCTTAGACAGCCCCCCTACCGGATCCCTGACGCCGTCAGAGCTGGTATGACGGAAGAGATACATGAGATGTTAAGACTAGGGGTCACTGAACACACCGATAGTCCCTGGGTGTCCCCAATGGTCCTGGTACCAAAGAAAGATGGGACCACCCGGTTTTGCGTGGGCTATCGGCGACTAAATGATAAAACAGTGACCGATGCCTACCCAATGCCCAGAGTGGATGAGTTGTTAGATCGCATTGCCAGGGGGCTGGCAGATTCCCCTGGCCTAGGAGGCTATCCCCAAGTCAGCCTTTGTCACCCTGTTTGACTTGTACCAATTCAGAGTCATGCCAATCGGTATGAAAAATGCCCTAGCTACATTCCAATGCTTGGTGGATAGACTCCTCGATGGCTTCCCGGATTTCGCCTGTGCGTACCTGGATGACATTGCGATCTATAGCAAGTCCTGGGAGGAACATTTAAGGCACGTAGTACTGTTTGCAGCGAGTGGGGTCTGGGCAGTCGCTAACTGGTCCACACCCCGGACCAAGACCCAAGTCCTGGCCTTCCTAGGGACAGCCGGGTATTATAGGCGGTTTGTGCCGGACTACAGAGCCCTAGCTAAGCCTTTGTCTGACCTCACGAAAAAGAACTTACCCTGACAAGTCCTGTGATCTCCCGCCTGTGAAACTGCCTTTCAAGCGTTAAAAGATGCCCTTTTACATGCCCCTGTTTTGGCTGCCCCAGTCTCTAACAAACATTTTATCGTTCACACAGACGCTTCCATGTTCGGACTGGGGGCAGTCCTAAGCCAAGTTGGAGAGGATGGAGGAGAGCACCCTGTCGTCTATATCAGCTGCAAATTATTGCCCCGGGAAGAGAGCTGTGCGGCAGTCGAAAAAGAGTGCTTGGCTTTAGTGTGGGTCCTGAAGAAGCTCACCCCATATTTATACGGGCGAGAATTTACGCTAATAACAGACCACAATTCATTGGTCTGGTTGAACCAGGTTGCAGGAGACAATGGACGATTACTGAGATGGAGCTTAGCGCTGCAGCCCTTTAATTTCAACATCCAGTACCGGCCCGGGAAACTAAACGGCAACGCTGATGGGTTGTCCTGCCAGTCCAAACTCAGCACATAACCCAACGTCCAGGCATCCTCCAGTTGACCCGAAAAGGATCAAACCGGGTCTGCTGGAGTGTCCCACAAGGAGGGAGCAATGGGACAGACCCTCTGTCCTTGAGTTTTATAATTTAAAAACTCTATTTGTGCCTATTGTATTTTGGAGCACTGTTTCTGCCCCTTTAAAGTTCTGCACTTTTGAAGTGGCACTTCGGATGCAGCCAAAGTGCTGAAGTAGTCAAAGTGGCCACCATTCAACATACGAACACGTGGCGGCCATTTTAATTCAGCCGAATGCGTTCAGCTGTGTTTGGTCGTCGAGTTCATGGAACTCAAATTGGATAAGCGACAGCACGAACACCACTGAACTTTACCTTCTCCAGACTTCGACTGGAGTCGAACGCCGTTAGACAATTCGAATGGTACTTTAACACTGACGGTTTTCACGAACGGTTGCTGTTCGTCTATTTCAACTAACTTTAACATGGGAAATAGACCGGCTGCACAGCCAAATTCTCTGGAACTGTTTTGGGCATGAAAAAGTGCGTGCGTGCGTGCGATCGGTCAAATGTGACTTCCATCTAACTCCCGAACCCCTGAACCGTTTCGCATGATTTTTTTTATATGTTTTTCCCATAATTATGCCCGTTCAGAAAATATAAGTTTTGTAAGAATTGGATGTTTACTTTTAATGTTACAAGAAATGTGTAAAAAGTATTTTTTTCGCTTGGAGATAATAGAGTTCATACTGTAATTAACTCAATTATCTCCCATACAGAGGGGAGGAATTTACAGTAATGAATGGGAGTGTTTAATTTTGTGACTGAATATTATTGGCTGTTAAATGTACATTTTGGTGCCCAACAACGTCCACATGGGCGGTAACCTTGTGGGGAAATACTGTATAAAAGAAGCAGCTGTATCATTAAACCTTCAGTACATACTTTACCCTCAGTCTAGAGACTTGTCTCTTATTGGGGGAAACTGCTATATAGCTATAACACTAGCTCTTTTAAGAGCTCCTCAACTTGGATGACTGCTGAATGCTGAGAATACCCCTCACCATTGGGAGAAGGACACCCTCTAGTGGTGGAAACCCCTCTACTCATCGGGGTAACCGCTACAATGGTGACATAGTTTCAAGTAACTTTATGATCTATTAGATTTTTCCACAGCCAACCACATGCCAGGCGGGAATGTTACCACTGCTGGACTTTGCAAAATTTGCAATACAAAAAAAAGCGACATAGCTGCTTTAAGGTATATGCTAGTTTATTCATCATCTGGATGTCTACATGCTTTGTTTGTGACAGCCATTACTAAATACTGTATATACTCAAGTATAAGCCGACCCGAATATAAGCCGAGGCCCCTAATTTTACCACAAAAAACTGGGAAAACTTATTGACTCGAGTATAAGCCTAGGGTGGGAAATGCAGCAGCTACTGGTAACTTTCTAAATAAAATTAGATTCCAATAAAATTACATGAATTTAATATTTATTTACAGTGTGTGTATAGAATGAATGCAGAGTGTGTGTTTGTGTGTGTATATATAATGAATGCAGTGTGTGGTTGTGTGTTGTGTGTGTGTGTATATAATGAATGCAGTGTATATAATGCAGTGTGTGTGTTTGTGCAGTGTGTGTAAACTGGGTGAGGGGAGGGCATTTTTATTTTAATATTATATTATTTTAATAATATTATTTTAGTATTATATTATTATTATTTTAACATTATATTATTTTAATAATATTTTTATTATTTTAATATTTGCATTATTTTTTTTTTAATGGTTTTTTGTCCCCTCTCCCTGCTTGTTGCCTGGTCAGGGAGGGGGGGACAAAAAAAAAACATTTAAAAAAAAATAATGCAAATATTAAAATAATAATAATATAATAATAAAATAATATTATTAAAATAATATAATATTAAAATAATAATATTATTTTATTATTATATTATTTTATTATTATATTATTATAATTTTAATATTTGCATTATTTTTTTTTAAATGTTTTTTTGTCCCCCCTCCCTGACCAGGCAACAAGCAGGGAGTGAGGACAAAAAAACATTTAAAAAAAAATAATGCAAATATTAAAATAATAATATAATAATAAAATAATATTATTTTAATATTATATTATTTTAATAATATGAAATCCCTGGTGCTGACAGGAGCTGCAGGAAGGTAAGTAACAGCTCACTGTCAGCCCCCAACAGGACCGCCGGGTCCTGGTCTGTATTGTGGCAATGTAAGTTGCCATAATACAGACTGACTCGAGTATAAGCACGAGTTGGGGTTTTTCAGATACGGTAATATGTAAAAAAAAAATAAAAAAAAAAATTATAATTAATAATACCTTACCTGTTTTATCATACACTCCTTTCATTTTATCTCGGAACGGTTTGTCATACGTTGAAAGCTGGAGAGCTAAAAAAAAAAAAAAAAATTGAGATTTTTAATACATAAATAACAAAGGCATGGTGTCGCGACAGGGAAGGTTTTGATATATTATAATTTATTATTTAAATAAAATTGTCACTTTTCGAGAATTTACATACGAACATTGAAAATCAACTATAACTTGTGTTAACTTTTTTCATGAAATGCTCAGTTTTCTTTTCAATTTATTTAATCGATCCAGCAAACTGCAGCATATTCCAAACTGAAGCATATTCAAATTCTGACAAGCAAAACCAGGACAACAATGGAAAATAAGGAAAAATAGAAAAAAAAAATTTCTCTCCACAGTCTATATGCTGATTGTCATACTGAAGTATAAGTGACAGTTTATAACAGTGATTGATAAGGAGCTAAGATGGAGGCACCCATTTGCAGGATAAAGAGATGTGGATTTTTACATTAAAAGGACCCTATAGTTACCAATGCAACTTTAGCTTAGTGAAGCAGCGTTTGTGTACAATCCATGGCTCTTGTTAAACATTATTGACACCTTGTAACGATGCTGCCAGCAGTGTTCTAAATGTTCATCTGGGTGGCCGCCGTTCGTATGTTAAAAAAACGTGGTGGCGGCCATCTTGTTCGTGCGAACACAGGCAGCGGTGTTTGGTCATTGAGTGCATGGAACTAAAATCGGACACTCGACCTTTCGAACTCCGCTGAACTTCCATACTGTCTGCGTTTGGTACTTTACATCTTGGAAGAGTGCTGTTTGGTGGAATCGTTTGTCTGAATGAGGTGAACAAGCTCCACGTTATACTTAGGGATTATGTTTGGTATTTTGGTCGCAGGGAACTTTCGAACGGGACCAGCCACAACACCTGAATTCATGGAACTGTTTTGGGCATAGGACCATGTGTGGGGCAAGTCAGAGCTTTACCCCGGTGGTGATTCGGCTGTGTTCGTGAGATCGGAGCGCTTTTCGGATATGTTGGGCGCTAAGATTCAGGCTATCCGGGTATGTATAGACTGCGGGGGTTACTATGTGGGAAATATTTTGTATTTTATACTGAGTCACAGTGACACTGTATTTTATGGGACATTGTGGGTGTGTTTACGGGTGTGTTTGGGGACATATCACTATGCTCAGATTCTGTATATAAATGGGTGATTTGGCCGGAATCATGGATTACAAATAGAGGGACAGCGCTAGCATGTGTGCAGTGTCTCTGTCTGCAGAGAAACTCAGGAGGATGGAGCTAGCTAGGGCAGCGTCCCCATATGAGGAGGAGTTCCTCTGGAGACTGCAGTGCAACCTGGCCCAAACGGAAGGCCCTGTATCCAAAGAGAGCCTACAGGACTGGAGAGATGCCAACAGGAAAGAGCTTTGGCAAGAGGACCTGGAGGATGTGCACTGGTGGCAGAGAGAGAGTCTTCCAGGCGAAGGGCAACAACTTCAGGTACTAACAGGCCTTTGAGAAAGACATTCACTTTGGCAGATGGGCAGAATTTCAGCTCTGGGAAATCCACAGTACCAGGGAAGCCCTGCTGGATCTTCCTGGAGCTGACGACCTAGGGCCAGATCTGATCCATCTGGTGACCATGGAATAGGAGCTAGAGCAGGATTACCAACGTCTGCTCAGTTTGGTTTGGCCACCATATATCCTGCAGGGAGACAGGACACCTGGAGTGGAGGGTGCAGATGGGACCCTGGCCTCTGTACCGGGAGAGCAGGAAAACTGGGCGGCTGACCCAGACCTGCCACACTCTGGGTGGGAAGAACTGACTGCGGTAACCCCTGCTCCCCAACCAGCTCCAGAAACAGGAGACTTCATAGACTAGTCCTGGGAGGACATCCAGTTGGCCGGTGCAGATGGGACTGAAGTCTCTACACCAGCCCTACATGGATGCTAGGCAGCTGGCCCATATCCCCAACAGCAGCTAATCTCACTGGAAGGGAGGACAACCGGTCCCCCTTTCCGACCACCGGGAGGGAGGAAATACCGGTAGAGAAGACAGCTGGTCCCTTTTCCCAGCCTCAGTGGGAGCTCATGGGAGTTGGGACAACAAGTCCCACTCCCCAGCAATGGTGCATGTCTGCCGCAGACAGGACACCTGGAGCGGACTGTGCAGATGGGACCGAGGTCTCTGCACCAGACCTCCAGGGATGTTGGGCAGCCACCCCAGATCTTTGATTTCAGCTCATGAAAAATGGGGGCAAAAACAAGTGTTGCATTTATAATTTTGTTCAGTGTGTGTATATATAATAGTTACTATGACTATACAATTATTAAGCTTATTGTCACAGTTCTGTGCACTTTGGACACTGGATACTTTTATATTTGACAGTGTGAGATACCTTGTACCTTTTACCTTAGCATACTTGCACTACTTGGACCCTTGACCTGACCTAAAGCCTTTGAATTTGGCTCCATCTGGTGCTCATATCTAAGTATTACATCTTGTTTAAGGATAGTTACAGTCTGTATTGACACTTTTTCTTCTATTAATCGGTGGTTGATTATTTACTTTGTTTTGTCTTTTTATCCCCAGGTAGCAATACCTTATCATTGTAAATTCTATCAATTTTGTCATATACACGGTTAGGCCTTGGGACATTCCTGGTATGTCCTCCTGGTGCACGGTTTACATGAGTGGCATGTAACCGGTTATATTTCTTTTTTCCAGAATGATTTTGCCAAGGCATTTGATACAGTTCCACACAATAGATTAGTGTTCAAACTCAAGGAAATCGGTCTAGATGAAAATGCTTGTTCTTGGGTAGAACATTGGCTTAAAAATAGAGTACAAAGAGTTGTTGTTAATGGTAAATTTTCAAGCTGGGTCTGTTCTGGGACCCCTTCTATTTAACATGTTTAGAAATGATCTTGAAGAAAGCATTGAAAGTCATGTTTCAGTGTTTGCAGATGACACAAAACTCCATAAAATAATACAATGTGAGCAAGATATTACTTTGCTGCAGAGGGATTTAGATAGACTGGGGGACTGGGCACTCAAATGGCAGATGAAATTTAATGATGAAAAATGCACTTCGGCGTAAAGAATACACAAACAACGTATACCCTTAATGGAAGCGAATTAGGGATAACAACACACGAAAAGGACTTGGGAATTGTTATAGGCAACAAACTATGCAACAATGTGCAATGTCAATCAGCAGTGGCCAAGGCAAGTAAGGTATTGTCATGCATGAAAAAGGGCATTCATTCTTGAGACGGGATTATAATTGTGCCTCTTTATAAAATCACTGGTAAGAACACATATTGAATATGCTGTGCAATTTTGGGCACCTGTTCTAAAGAAGGATATTATGGCACTAGAAAAAGTGCAGAGGCGGGCTACAAAATTAATAAAAGGAATGGAACATATCAGCTATGAAGAAAGGTTAACAAATTTAAACCTATTTAGTTTAGAATCTCTTTTTAGCTATGTAACTATGTAACATCACTGACTGCATCTGAATGGATTGTTCCTTCCTGCTATGGTAGCACTGTCCGCTTTCCCGGCTCTGTTTGCAGTTTGAAGTAGCATGATGACTCTCCAGGAGGATGTGTTGGGGTCAAATCCAGCAGTAACAGCAGGAATAATGAAAATGATCTCCAAACTCCACTCCCTAATCACGGAAAAGAAGTATTAAACATAGGAATAAGCCAGCCAGAAGGAAGGAAGGAGGTTAGTTCCTGATAAATGTCAGGGCCCATTTCCCGGATAAAAAGCCACAGAACAGCCACAAGTACATCACGAAGATGGCTCCTAAAGATCAATTGCTAAAGGAATGTCTGAGATTACAACAGATAGAGGATGCAGAAAAGGGGGAAAGTTCCATGGCAATACTAAGCACTCCATGGGATATGTACCAATAGCAGATAGAGGATGTGGCTCACATTACAAAGTCCTACCAATGGTTGGAAAAAGCGGGATCGAAAGAGAGCATTGAGGGACTAACCCTAGCAGCACAGGAACAGATAATCCGTACCAGATAAGAGTAGCAGGGGTCCACCACACCACACAGACATCAAGGTGCAGATTGTGCAAAAAGGATTTAAGAGAAAATCCAGCACATAGTAACAGGGTGCAAGATGTTATCAGGGACAGCATAAACTGAGAGGTACAACCAATTTCCTGAGATTGGGTTTCGAAATATCTGCACAGAATACAGGCTGGATCTGCCTAAATCCATATAGGAGATGCCACCAAAGATAGTTGAGAATGACAGGGTTAACATCCTGTGGGGCTTCCAGATCCAGAAAGACAATCAAGTACTTGCCAACCAACATGACATCGTGAAGGTAAACAAGAAATGGAACACTGAAGGGGTAATGGATGTGGCAATGTTCATCGACCAGATCAAGAAAAAAAGTGCATGATAAGGTGGACAAATACTGTGACAATAGTCACCATCACTGGGAGCAGAAAGACACTTTACAAAAGGTTCCTACGTTGATCCTATGTCTAAGTTACCCATTTCCCATTATAGGTGCAGTGTGTTTATAATGTGTTTGTATATTGTTAATTGTTTTCTGTGCTCTCCTGTCCTAATGATGCTTGGTACCAACTAAGTGGATTTGGCTATGGAGCCTGTATAGTGATCTCAGTTGGTAGCAACAACTATATGCACTACCTGAATAGCAAAGCTTGCTAATTCACATATATAGGTAGATATGCATATTGCCAAGTCTGCAGGCAGGATAGATATTTTGTGTTGGTTATTGACTTCCCCACCACTTTGTAGATGTCATTGTGTTATTATATTTCCCAGTATGTTTTCTGATATGTTTTGATTATTTGTATTTTTATTAAATTGTCACCATAAAGTTACATTTAAGGAGCATTTGGGCCAGCCCCAAGAAAAAAGTTTTGTATGTTAGTTCCTTTTGGAATGGTGTCCTGTTTGGATTTTTACGGATCCCAGCCATATAGAGTAGCTGTACCTGTTGGCTGGCTGCACGATCTCTCTAGCCCTGAGATAAATCAAAAGAGCCAGGCCTAATAGCTGCAAATGCCTTTCTAAAGGCAATAGAAACTCACATTGCAGGCAGAGGTGGATAACTGGAAGAAGGGTTGCAACAGAATAGGCAGAGAGGAAGATACCTACCTGGAAGAATGACTGCAGTGGAACAGGCACAGGGAACAAAACCTGCCTGGAAGAAGGGCAGCAGGGGAATAGGCAGAGGGGACAATACCTGCCTGACAGGAGAGCTGCAGCCTGATCGGGTGGAAAAGTTCTAAAAGGACCCCAGTCAAGCGACGGCGACTGGGGCAGAAGCGCTTCAGGTTTCCTGGTTCCTGCTAGAAAGCGATCCTGGCAGAGGTACCCAGCTGGGGTACAGGGAGCTCCATCACAAATACCAAGGACTGATATGAGCTAGAAAGTTGGGAGCGCTTCTACAGCAAAAACCTCAGACCCCCAGGCCTCTGGTACAGATCTGAGAATGAGGAATACACAAAATACCACCCAGGGGGATGAGAAAGTCAATTTCTAATAGATATTTAAAATTCATTGAAAATCGAATGGCAAAATTTAAACAAGTATAGTTTGATTATTTTAGACTAAATTTTGCAATTCAATTCAAAACAATTTAGTATATAGTGAAGAACATGCACACACTTTCGATATATTCAGTTTACTTTCTGCATCCATAGTAAATGAGTTTGACATCCCTGGTGCAGAACACTGGTCCACAATAGCTGTAAAAACAAGAGATTAAAAACAGAAGAAATAAGTTTTTTTTTTTTTTATAACGTCCTTTGTCTTTAAAAGGGACACACCAGGGTTAAGTTCACTGCCATTTTCATTGCATCACATAATGAATTTAAAAAAACAAAACAAAAAGAATATATTCACTCACATATACATACTTGCATACAAATATGTTTGATGCTCTTGGTGCACAACATTGCAGCAACAGGAAGCAAAATACACTTAAGATATATATATATATATAAAATATATTTTACTTTTGAACATTATTCTACAGTGTTTTTAGAATTTAGCTGTCAGTAGGTGTATTTAGGAGCACTCAAAACACCACAACCATAATCAGCTGATCACTCTCATCCAATGTGCTAAGCCATGCATCGCTTTGCTTAGAAACAGAGAGATGGCTTCCAGCTCTCCTGTAGTCTATAGCGAAGGCAGGGATCAGGCCCCAGGTAAGAAGTCAAACTTTAAAGGACCACTCTAGGCACCCAGACCACTTCAGCTTAATGAAGTGGTCTGGGTGCCAGGTCCAGCTAGGGTTAACCCATTTTTTCATAAACATAGCAGTTTCAGAGAAGAACATGCACACACTTTCGATATATTCAGTTTACTTTCTGCATCCATAGTAAATGAGTTTGACATCCCTGGTGCAGAACACTGGTCCACAATAGCTGTAAAAACAAGAGATTAAAAACAGAAGAAATAAGTTTTTTTTTTTTTATAACGTCCTTTGTCTTTAAAAGGGACACACCAGGGTTAAGTTCACTGCCATAAACATAGCAGTTTCAGAGAAGAACATGCACACACTTTCGATATATTCAGTTTACTTTCTGCATCCATAGTAAATGAGTTTGACATCCCTGGTGCAGAACACTGGTCCACAATAGCTGTAAAAACAAGAGATTAAAAACAGAAGAAATAAGTTTTTTTTTTTTTTATAACGTCCTTTGTCTTTAAAAGGGACACACCAGGGTTAAGTTCACTGCCATTTTCATTGCATCACATAATGAATTTAAAAAAACAAAACAAAAAGAATATATTCACTCACATATACATACTTGCATACAAATATGTTTGATGCTCTTGGTGCACAACATTGCAGCAACAGGAAGCAAAATACACTTAAGATATATATATATATATAAAATATATTTTACTTTTGAACATTATTCTACAGTGTTTTTAGAATTTAGCTGTCAGTAGGTGTATTTAGGAGCACTCAAAACACCACAACCATAATCAGCTGATCACTCTCATCCAATGTGCTAAGCCATGCATCGCTTTGCTTAGAAACAGAGAGATGGCTTCCAGCTCTCCTGTAGTCTATAGCGAAGGCAGGGATCAGGCCCCAGGTAAGAAGTCAAACTTTAAAGGACCACTCTAGGCACCCAGACCACTTCAGCTTAATGAAGTGGTCTGGGTGCCAGGTCCAGCTAGGGTTAACCCATTTTTTCATAAACATAGCAGTTCCAGAGAAACTGCTATGTTTATGAATGGGTTAAGCCTTCCCCATTCCCTCTAGTGGCTGTCTCATTGACAGCCGCTAGAGGCGCTTGCGTGCTTCTCACTGTGATTTTCACAGTGAGAGCACGCCAGCGTCCATAGGAAAGCATTATGAATGCTTTCCTATGTGACCGGCTGAATGCGCGCGCAGCTCTTGCCGCGCGTGCGCATTCAGCCGACGGGGAGGAGAAGAGGAGGATAGCTCTCCGCCCAGCGCTGGAAAAAGGTAAGATTTAACACCTTTCCCCCTTCCAGAGCCGGGCTGGAGTGGGACCCTGAGGGTGGGGGCACCCTCAGGGCACTATAGTGCCAGGAAAACGAGCTACAACATTGTGCTGATGTTGTTATGGTGCTTGTAGAGTTTAATTTAAAAAAACAAAAAAACAACTGATTTTATTATGAAGTTTTTGATCTTTAAATTGTATCACTAGGCTGAGGTTCCCCCATATGTTTAAATGGAACAATTTCTACTCACAATTTTAATATTATACTTCCTTAATATCTATATTTAAATTTACACTATAGTCACCAGAACTGCTACAGCTTAATGTAATTGGTCTGGAGTCTACAGCCTGTCTCTGCAGGATGTAGCACTGTAAACACTGCCTTTTCAGAAAGCAAACATTATTGTGGTGTTTCAAATAACTACTTTTTTTAAGGTATTTGTTAAAGTTAGTAAATATTTTACACTTGCAAATTCCTAACTTGTCTTAGTGATTTAGGAATTTATTTATTTTTTAAAGCAAGAAACACTGTAGTACTTAGAACACTATGGTGTAATCTATAGAACTGTGTAATCTGCCGCTATTCCTTCCTCCTGTATGTGTACCTGTTGCTAAATAGTTCACGAACACATGCCTCACTGATAGTGAAGTATTACAGAATACAAAGTAATACAAAGTACCAAACATAAAATTAAAGAAATTGACAAAATCAGGTCTAGTCCCACCTAGTGTGTAAATATTTTCCAATTTAACAAAAGAAAAAAAGTGTCATTCTAACCTTCCTCTTCTCTGATCTGTGTACATGTCTTTCTTGCAGTCACTTTTTTCTGAGACTGGCATTTCCCATGCAAAATGCTCAGACTTTCTAGTGCAGTGCTGTGTTTTGTGAGAGTTCTCAGAAGAGAGATACTGTCTCCAGATACTGTCTCCAGAAGCTCAGTGTCTGCTTCTTCACAAACATCCCCTTCTATATGTGGATTATTATTTGCTAGAGTGGGAGATTGAGGAGTCTCTAGAACATCCTGTAATACAGAATCATTGCTGTTAAGTGGTGATTCTTGCTTTAAATATTTTGCTGATCCAGAGACATTCTCACATATTCCCATTTGGTTTTCAACCTGTTCTTTGTATGGAAGTAAAGAGCTGTCTTTTGACACGGTATCTATGATTTCTGTTGTTGGTTTCAAATTACTGGAAACAATAGTCATTTTTGTCTCAGACTCACAACAATTAGAAGAAGTAGGGAGGGAGTGTCTGATAGATTGAAAGGTCCCTTTAGTACTGCTATCTGACTCTTTGTTGGGGCTCTCAGTGATTATATTGATATCAGACATAAAAGACAAATTCATATCCACAGCCATGAGTGATAACATGTCTTGCTCATAGGCCTTGTTAACATTCCTCTCACCACAAACATCTTCAGATATTGGACACTTTTTATCTTTGTTGTCTGCAGTTTCTCCATCTTGGATAGTTAAATGCAACCTTGCACATACGTTTTTCTCACTATCCACCTTTTCAGAAGCATCACCAGGGAAAAGTCGTTCTGTTTCACCTTTGTGCATATCCATACGTCCCTCTGGAAAGTGAGAAGAACTTTGAGTGGAAAGTTTTTTCTCCTTTGAATCTTCATCAGAGCTTTCAAAATCAAAGCTGTCCATTAGGTTAAATGAGACCTCTGAGAACTCCTCATATTCAATTTTTTGCTGTAAATTCAATTTTTGATGTTCAGCCTTAGCTGGAGAACAAGATGTCTCAGCTTTATCTTTTGTAGTCCCTTCACTACTAGAGCAATCTTGAACATACGTTCGACAGTGAGACTGTTCATCATGAGAGGTTAATTCTGTATTTGGAATATTAGAATAGGTCATGTTGTTTGCCATTCCCTCTGCAGAGCTTTCATATTCACTCATAAATGTTTTAGCTTGAGAATATTTGAAACCTTGCTGTAAGTCTATGGTTGGCACAGGAAGTTTTTCTGTTTGCAGATGTCCAGATAGCTGAATATTATTTAATACACTTTGTTCTACTGGTCTGTCTGTTTTTAGTAAGCTGTATGGACCACCATTTGTGCCGGTTTGTAATGGGGTCTGTCCATTGTTTGAATCAACAATGTAATTCAGACTTAAGGAAAGGCTGTTGTCTGGGCTATCTGGTAGGTCAGGTAAATGCATACGCTTTTGAGTAGTCTCTACAGAGTTGGAGGACTGCGATTTGTCTAGGTAGATATCCCATTTACTTGTTACAGGTATAGGTTTCATTGATATTTCATAATTAAGAACCTCAGTGTTGCATTTAGCAGATTGTTGCGCATTAGGTCTAACAGATGTCTCTACACCGTTTTTCTCAGGCTGGAACCTTAAGAGCGATAATATCTGTGCTGTACTTCTTATATTTTGTGTAATAGTTTCTCCTTTGTTTGTGTCAGCAACTTTATCTCTAACTTTGTTTTGAAAGCTTGAGTAGCTGTTGGTCGGCAAAAAATTACCTGCTGGATTTTGTTTACTACTAGTTAAAGTCATTGTATTCAAAACATCACAAGGTGTTCCTATGTTGGTTTCTCCTGTTTTCCTGTAGTGAGCGGCAAAGAGAGGAGATGTAGTATACAACTGAGAAGGCAAATTGGAGCACTCTTGTACTAGAGTTTGGGTTGAAGGCTTTAATGAATGTTCCATTTCCAGAGATGCCTTCTTTTGAACTCCCCGTGGTCCCTGGAAGCCCTAGCGAAAGAAAAATGAGTGAGCTTACACTACATTACAACAAAATAAAAATATGAAATTATACAGAATTCTGGTGCAAACCAGAAAAACAGAGATATGTAATACAATATTTTGAACTTATATAAACAAACATTAAAGCAACACCAAGACTATTCTGCATGCTTTATTGATTAATATAAATGTATTCACGGAGACTGGCTCACTTTAATTCACAAAGATACTGAGATTAACTGGCAAATGCTTGTAACAATTGACATTTGAACCCTTAAGGACCAATGATAGGGACAATCTTTGCTACTATATCAACCTACTCCCTAAGGACCCTGTTGAAAATATGAAATTACCAATTATAGCAGGACTATAAATTGCTTCCAATTCTGAATAAGCAGGACATTTCTTGTTGGGAAAAAGTCTTTATGGATCAGGTTGATATGATGGCAAAGCGTAACATTTAATTATTAACAGGGTTAAATTATATATTTGCTATGAATGAAAGAAAAAATATACTTAATAGGACACTGTGAACACCAAAAACAACTTTAGATCATGGCCCTGCAATCTCTTGGCTCAATTTTGTGCCATTTAGCTCACTATGCGGGGAGGACAGAGAGTGCTCAGTTCAAGTTTTGCATTGTACATCCACATGCCACATGTAGAGAGTCCAGATCTGTGAGTGCCAGCTGCCCAATTAATAAATCTGAAAGGCTGGTCTATAGCTTTGTAAGCATCTTAGTTATAACCTGTCAAACCTGCAAATTACAGTTATAGGCCACTCCAAACACCCTAACACAACCATTTTACAACAGTTTGACTTCAAACTCGAGGTGCGCCGGGCACCCTGGAGTGGTTATAATGCTTGGAGTATTCCTTTAATGTAGGTTAGTTGCTGCACTATAAACCTTGTAATTACAAAGTTGGTATGGTATTCACCTACCCCTTGAAAGGCAATAATTTCCTTCTGTAACATTACAAAATATGGATACTTGGTATTAAGGCTTACTGCATAAATGTTTCTGAGCTCCAGTTACTTACATTATTCAAGGATTTAGTTTTGCCCCTCAATGTTCTTTTTGGAATTGGAAAACCTTTAAACAGAAAAATGTTATTGTTTTTGTTACTCACGTAGGCACACTTACAGAAAATTTTCTTTTCAAGCCCACGGGTGGACGAAGTCCAACAGGTTTTGGTGCATTTCTGTTTATGGGGGGAGCTTGCTTGACGTCGGAGATATTTTGAGGCACAATGCCACCAACGTCTTCTGCTTCAACCGTAATTAAATAACGATCACTCTCCAAGTCATCCCCAGAATTTAACTGGTGTGAAATACAAAACTATGTTTACTGAATAACCTTGGATTGGGGAAAACTAAATGAAACTTAAGTTTCTCATGTCAAGATTCCTAGATATAAACTAAAAAAAACCCCAGCAGAATTACAAATATACCTCTATTATTACAGGTAAAACAAACAAGTAAAGTTGCTAACACTGTTTGGGTTAGGGTGGCATCTCATTTAGAATGTTACCTTTTGCAAATTGTCCTGTCAGCACAAAATATGTCACACCTATGTTTACATTTATGCTTTTTTATGGTTTTGAACACTATTGTTTTTAAAAGAAAATGAGGGAACCGAGCACTTTAAGCAAAATTATGCAGACTTTAATTGGAATCAACATACAAAATGATGTTGTGGCTGCACGATGTGGCCTTTCTCAAATCTGTTGTTTTTAACTTGCATGGTCACATTTTTTTCAGATAGCCCATTTTTTTTTCTTATTATAAAATAAAAGTGCAGATTTCATTTTGTTACTCTTTTTGCCCATACACCAAAATAGACTGCAATAAAAGATCAATAAATTCTACATGATATTTACTGCACAGACCATTAAATACTAACACTCAAGAGACTTACTTTTAGCAGTATTAAAAGGGACACTACAGTCACCAGAACAACTACAGCTTATTGAATTTGTTCTGGTGTGTAGAATCATTACCTTCAGGCTTTTTGCTGTAAACACTGTCTTTTCAGAGAAAAATCAGTGTTTACATTACAGCCTAGTGATAACTTCACTGGCCACTCTTCAGGTGGCTGTTAGAGATCCTTCCTGGGTCATGGCTGCCTAAAATGCATCCAAACATTCAGTATCTCCTCCCTCTGTATGCAGACACTGAACTGTCCTCATAGAGATGCATTGATTCAATTCATCTCTATGAGGAGATGCTTATTGGCCAGGGCTGTGTTTGAATTGTGCTGGCTCTGCCCCTGATCTGCCTCTTTGTTAGTCTCAGCCAATCCTATGGGGAAGCATTGTGATTGCATCAGGCCACCACTTCTGATGATGTCAGAGGAAGTTCACAGGCAGAGGCAGCAGCTTCAGACTGGAATACAAGTAAGATTTTACTATCTTTAGGGAGGCAAAGGGGGCTAGATAGTGGTTTTAACACTATAGGGTCATGAATACATGTTTGTGTTCCTGACCATATAGTGCTCCTTTAACGGTGAACTGTTTCTCTGGTAAAGCTGTTTGGACAAAAAGTATTAGTAAAAAAAAAAAATTGTGGAAAAGGAATGACAGAAACATAGAATGTGACGGCAGATAAGAACAATTCCGCCCATATAGTCTGCCTAATTTTTTTAAAATTAGTTCCTGGCCTTATCTTATATCTAGGGTAGCCTTATGACAATCCCACACATGCTTAAACTCCTTCACTGTGTTGACCTCTACCATTTCAGCTGGAAGGCTATTCCATGCATCCACTTCCTTAAAGTAATACTTCCTGATATTATTGTTAAACCTTTGCCCCTCTAATTTAAGACTATGTCCTCTTGTTGTGGTAGTTTTTCCTTCTTTTAAATATAGTCTCCTCCTTTACGGTGTAGATTCCCTTTATGTATTTAAATGTTTTTTATCATATCCCCTCATCAGATTAGTATAAATATGATCAAAGGCATTTCGATCCAAGTAGCTGATTTTGGTGCAGATAAATTTGTGAAAAGTTGGACAGAAGGAAAAATTACAGGTAAGGTTGTACCATCTCTGGCAGCCTTCATAAGCTGTATCCTTAAGTATAAAGGTGAACTCCAACAATAACATCTTGTAAAGAAGAGTTAGGTAGTTGTTTTGGCCTTGGGAGTATGTGTGCTCTGCCTATTAGCAACTCCTTAAAGTCAGCCATTAGCAATAGAGGCTGGAAAAAAATCAGTGATATATGTGTATTAGTTATAGACTCAGGATCACCATTAGATTTATTATTGTTCAGTCTGGAACGGTCTTCATAATCAGCCATTTTAGATTCAAGAGTCAAGATACAATTCTTGACACCCTCATCATGTGCATCTGGCATGGTGTGCTTGCACAAATTCTTCCCTCTCAATTTATTATTTTTGGATAAAGTTTTAAAATGATTTAAAGGAACACAATAGTGCTAGGAATACAAATCTGTATTCCTAATGCTATAGTTTTAATGTCCTTAAATGTAAGTAGCACACCTGTGCAAAAATAAAATAAGGTTTTACTTACCTGTTTTTTCCAGCGCCAAGACTCCCTTAAGGCTGCTGACCTGTCCTCCCTGCTGACAACACACAGGAAGAGTTAACCCTGCAATGTAAACATTGCAGTTTGTCAAAAACTTCATTAAGATGAAGTGTTGTGGATAACTATAGTGCTCCTTTAACCCCTTCTCGACATTAGGATGTGCTATGCCTTGCAGCAAAAGGAGGGCTTTAATGAGTAAGAGCAGAAGTTAGGGCAGCATAGCACGCTCTATTGGGCCCTCTCTGCAGCATACTCACCCACCTGAACGGATCTGATCAGGGTAACTGTCTGCGAACTGTGGTAGTCCCCATGCAGCAAATCCCACCAGCCCGTGTTACACCTCCCCTGCATATGAGATCTATCTGGGTCCTGATACAATTGTTCCTGGTGTGGAGACAGCAATCTGGGACAAAGTTGATATTGGACAGCCCCTAAAGAATTCCAGGGGAGCCACTGAGAAACGCTATTTATTTATAAAATATGTTACCAGGAAAGATACATTGAGATTTCTCTTGTTTTCAAGTATGTCCTGGGTCCACAAAACATTGCATTGATACGATAGGGTACAATAAAATACAAAAACAATATTAATACAATATTTAACATAGAACAGGTAGGAAATATATAATCAACCATAACACGTGCATTCTGTTTTGAGGTATGTCGAGAGGGATCTCCTAAAGGACTTTAGGCTTGGGGAAGATTTGAAAGTGTACGGGAAGTCATTCCACAATTGCGGCGCTCTGTAGGAAAAGGAGGATCGGGCTGCTCTCTTTTTGTATTGAGGTAGACTAAATAAAGTGCTGGTACTGGATCGGAGGTTCTAGGAGGTGGGAACAGCTACACCAACATTCTATCTTGTGAGTGCATTTCCAACAGAGCAGTTTATATTTATTTTACAGGATTAAACTATATTTGTGTTTCTTTTGTAGATTTACAGCTGCATCCCCATATATTGTGTGTATTGGTTGTTTTGGAAGGGGACATTGTCTGGGATATACACTGGGGAAGCTGTATGTTATAAGGACAAACAGATACATTCCTTTAATTACACCAAGCACTTTAGGATTTGTATAGAATGATTAAATAAAATATTGGGCTACCTGGCAATCTTTGAGAAACACATTTTCTAGACGCTGCCCTTTGTCTGTGTAAAGTGTAGCCTGAATGGGGGGGAAAAAGAGGACACATTTAGTTCCAAAATTAGATGAAAAAAATAAATAAAATAAAAACACAGAAAGAAACAAACATAATTAAAAGAACACCTCAAGAATGATAACCACTAGAGTCCCTTGTAATGGCTATAGTGCCAATGGTACCCTGACACCATCCCATGGCAAGATGTCATACCTTTTAGTAAGGTTTGACACTTAACCTGGGTCCCGTTGAATATATATAGCTGCCATAGCCCTGCTTCAGGTATTCTCCTTTTAGAGAATCTATTTCGCTAGACAGAGCCATACATGACCATGCTCATTGGTTGAGAATGTCAGCTGAGCACTCACAGCGAATGAGCATGGTCCTGAATCTGCCTTGCTTTTTAATATACAGACATTCAGCTTCTCCAACAGGAGAAGACTGGAAGGGTCATGGGCACCTGGGGTACCCAGGTAACTTGTCAAACTGCACTAAAACAGTAAATATTTTGTAATTCTTTATTTCTGTTGTGGAATAAGACATTGTCAGAAGGTTGAGCAGAAGGTCATGTCAATCCGCAAGAACATTTTGTACGAGAAATAACCAATGTATGCATGTAAGACATATATTTATATATCAAATATGTAAAATATATAGAGCGAAATGCACTCATGTTCAGCAAGAGTACGCAAGAGTAATAATTAACCTTATCTGGCCAGTGTCAGTGATATTATCATGCATATTCTTAGGTGGGTGGAGAACTAGTATACGCAAGACCGAAGAATAACTATTGTATCTACTGGTGTGACATTCTTTTAAGGGGCACCCAAGAAAGCAGGGTGGAAGCCTAAATGTTGCCTTAGACACGTACCAGTGTTAAAAAATAGCAAAAGTAAGATTTAGTAAGTGAGGTGCAGCAGCGATTGGATGGAATACATATCAGCGATGCCTCTGGGGAACTATTCTGCTGTCTGTAAGCGAAAAGAAGGTTTAACCATTCTGTACATTTAGCTTATTGTGATGTGTTATAAGACGAGGAATATCTGTCCTAAACTATGTATCATAATTGGGCACTGCAGTTAGCTGCCCACTGCTCCAAACTCCAACTGCCCACAATACACAAAAAATTAGGAAAGATGGATATCAAAATATATATTTGTTATTATAAAATTAAATTAATTTTATATTTGATTATTGTACTTAAAGGGAAAAGTTTAAGAAGAGAAAGAGAGAAAGGAGTATGTGGAGAGAAATACTAAAGGGGGTATGGGAAAACATACTAAAGGGAAGATATAGAAAGATACTAAATGGCCAAGAGTGTAAGGAGTGTAGCTATGTGTCTCAGTTCAATTAAAGGATACTTTGCTCCATGTATAATGGGCCTACAGCTAGTGATGTCCCGAACGGTTCGCTGGCGAATAGTTCCCGGCGAACATCGCTTGTTCGCGTTCGCCACGGATGGGGAACATATGCGCTGTTCGGTCCGCCCCCTATTCGTCATCATTGAGTAAACTTTGACCCTGTACCTCACAGTCAGCAGACACATTCCAGCCAATCAGCAGCAGACCCTCCCTCCCAGACCCTCCCACCTCCTGGACAGCATCCATTTTACATTCATTGTGAAGCTGCATTCTTAGTGAGAGGAGTGACAGTGTAGCTGCTGCTGATTTGATAGGGAAATTGATAGCTAGGCTAGTGTATTCAGTGTTCACTACAGTCCTGAAAGACTCATCTGATCTCTCTGACCTCACTACCCCCACACCCTCAGCCTCACTACCCCCACACCACCCCCAGCCTCACTACCCCCCACACCACCCTCAGCCTCACCACCCCCAGCCTCACTACCCCCACACCCTCACTAGCCCCCACACCCTCAGCCTCACTACCCCCACCACCCCTCAGTATCACCACCCCCAAACCCTCAGCATCACCACCCACCACCAACCTCAGCCTCACTACCCCCACACCCTCAGCCTCACTACCCCCCACACCACCCTCAGCATCACCACCCTCAGCCTCACTACCCCCCACACCACCCCCAACCTCACCCTCAGCCTCATTACCCCCACACCACCCCAGCCTCACAACCCCTAACACCTAATTCTTAGCCTCACCACCCTCAGCTCACTACCCCCACACCCTCAGCTCCCACACCACCCTCAGCCTCATCCCCCACCACCCTCAGCCTCACTCCCCCCACCCTCAGCTCACCACCCCCACACCCTCAGCCTCACTACCCCCCCTCACACCCTCAGCATCATACCCTACCCCCTCAGCCTCACACTCCCTAGCCTCACTACCCCCACCCTCACCCCCCACCACCCTCAGCATCACCCCCTCACCACCCCCACCACCCTCAGCATCAACCCCCCTCACCATCACCCCCACTCACATTACCCCCTTCTCCATCTCACATTACCTGCCCTCCTCCTTCTCACATTTCCCCCCTCCTTCTCACATTACCCTCCTCCTCCTTCTCACATTACCTCCCCTCCTCCTTCTCACATTACCCCCTCCTCCTTCTCACATCACCCCCCTCACGCTCACATTACCATCACCTCCCTGTCACCATCACCCGCCTCTCACCATCACCCGCCTCTCCTTCTCACCATCACCCCCCCCCATACACACAACACACTTCAAGCAGCTACCCCATACACATAGGGTCTCAGACAAAAACGCAAACATGCTCACAGAGACATACATTCACACACAAGGATACTCTCTCTCAGACACACTCTCAGGCACATACACAGGTAAACTGAGCATCAATGTGTATATGTGACACTTTTTTGTTAGTGGGGCCTCATGTTTGAGTTTCGCCTAAGGCCTCATAAAGTCTAGAGCCGCCTCTGGGTGTCACAATAGCTTTTTTGACTGTAATATAATAGCAGTCAGTTTCCTTCACGAGTGTGCGTTTCAGGGCCTGCCCAGTGCCACCACTCACTCACTGGTGTCACAATAGCTTGCATTTAAAAAAAACAAAAACTTTTTGGACTGTAATATAAGAGCAGTCAGTTTCCTTCACGCGTGTGCATTTCAGGGCCTGCCAGGGCACAGTGTCACACCAGTGCAACTCATATCTGGTGTAACAGTAGTGTACATTTAAAAAAAAAAAAAAAATACAAATTTGACTGTAATAGATTGAATAGCAGTTAGTTGTCTGCCAGTGTGTGTCAGGCTCACAGCGTATTCTGTGCCCACTTGCCCAGTGCCACCACTCATATCCTGTGTCACAATAGCTTGCATTTAACAAAAATAAATAAATAAATAAAAAAAAACTTTCTTTGGACTGTAATATAATAGCAGTCAGTTTCCTTCACACGTGTGCGTTTCAGGGCCTGCCAGGGCACAGTGTCACACCAGTGCAACTCATATATGTTGTAACAGTAGTGTACATTTAAAAAATTGAATAGCAGTTAGTTGTCTGCAAGCGTGTGTGTCAGGCCTACAGCGTCTACTCTGCCAACTTCTGCCACTGCACAGTGCCACTCATATCTGTTGTCACAATAGCTTGCACGCATAGTACCACTAATCAAAAAAAAAAAATGACAGGCAGAGGCAGGCCACCCCGCAGGGGCCGTCGTGGTCGTGGTGCTGTGATTCGTTGCAATTCAACACTCCTAATGTTCGACCGCCTGCTCCAACAAGAAAAAGCCGTTAACGAGTATTTGTATGACCGGGATGCTAGGACAGCCTCTGCGGAGCTGGGAATTTTTTTTGCCATGTTACTGGATGCTCATGCGCAATGCCTGTAGGCTCATGCGTCCTTTTGAGGAGGTGACAAACCTAGTCAGTCGCACCGAAAGGCACCATCAGCGACATCATACCATTTGTTTTCTTCCTGGAGTGTGCCCTGTGAAGAGTGCTGGATCAGGCCGTAGATGAGCGTGAAGAGGAAGAGTTGAGGTCACCATCACCACCAGAAACAGCCTTATCAGCATCGCTTGCTGGACCTGCGGCAACGCTGGAAGAGGATTGTGAGGAAGAGGAGTCAGAGGAGGAATGTGGCTTTGAGGAGGAGGAGGAAGACCAACCACAACAGGCATCCCAGGGTGCTCATTGTCACCTATCTGGTACCCGTGGTGTACGTGGCTGGGGGGGAAGAACATACCTTTAGTGAGATCACTGAGGACGAGGAACAGGACATGAGTAGCTCGGCATCCAACCTTGTGCAAATGGGGTCTTTCATGCTGTCGTGCCTGTTGAGGGACCCTCGCATAAAAAGGCTGAAGGAGAACGACCTGTACTGGGTGTCCACGCTACTAGACCCCCAGTATAAGCAGAAAGTGCCTGAAATGTTACCAAATTACGGCAAGTCGGAAAGGATGCAGCAGTTCCAAAATCAATTAAAAAGTATGCTTTACACAGCATATAAGGGTGATGTCACAGCACAACGGGAATCTAACAGGGGAAGAAACATAGAATGTGACGGCAGATAAGAACCATTCGGCCCATCTAGTCTGCCCAATTTTCTAAATACTTTCATTAGTCCCTAGCCTTATCTTATAGTTAGGATAGCCTTATGCCTATCCCACGCATGCTTAAACTCCTTTACTGTGTTAACCTCTACCACTTCAGCTGGAAGGCTATTCCATGCATCCACTACCCTCTCAGTAAAGTAGTACTTCCTGATATTATTTTTAAACCTTTGTCCCTCTAATTTAAGACTATGTCCTCTTGTTGTGGTAGTTTTTCTTCTTTTAAATATAGTCTCCTCCTTTACTGTGTTGATTCCCTTTATATATTTAAATGTTTCTATCATATCCCCCCTGTCTCATCTTTCCTCCAAGCTATACATGTTAAGATCCTTTAACCTTTCCTGGTAAGTTTTATCCCGCAATCCATGAACCAGTTTAGTAGCCCTTCTCTGAACCCTCTCTAAGGTTTCAATATCCTTCTGAAGATACGGTCTCCAGTACTGTGTACAATACTCCAAGTGAGGTCTCACCAGTGTTCTGTATAATGGCATGAGCACTTCCCTCTTTCTACTGCTAATACCTCTCCCTATACAACCAAGCATTCTGCTAGCATTTCCTGCTGCTCTATTACATTGTCTGCCTACCTTTAAGTCATCAGAAATAATCACCCCTAAATCCCTTTCCTCATATGTTGAGGTTAGAACTCTATCAAATATTCTGTACTCTGCCCTTGGGTTTTTACGTCCAAGATGCATTATCTTGCACTTATCCACATTAAATGTCAGTTGCCACAATTCTGACCATTTTTCTAGTTTTACAGATGTGTTGTTGATGGAGGACATGCAGAGCTTTTTAAGTCCTACGCATCGCCACAGCCCTTCGGGGTCCACCCTCAGAGAATGACTCGACTGACAGGTAGCACACTACCTCGCCTTAACTGCAGATATCGACACTCTGAGGAGCGATGAACCCCTTGACTACTGGGTGTGCAGGCTTGACCTGTGGCCTGAGCTATCCCAATTTGCAATAGCACTTCTGGCCTGCCCCGCTTCAAGTGTCCTGTCAGAAATGACCTTCAGTGCAGCAGGAGGTATTGTCACTGAGAAGAGAAGTCGCCTAGGTCCAAAAAGTCTAGATTACCTCACCTTTATTAAGATGAATGAGGGATGGATCCCGAAGGGACTGACAGTGGGCGATACATTCGACTAAAAAAGGCCTGATGAGGGGGGTGTGGCTAGCTGAGATACAGAGCAGACGTGCACGTGTGTAGCTCCAGCTCCAAACACCAAAAAAGAAGCTTTTTTTTTTACTAAATAGACCTCGGAAGAGAGCCCAAAAACGCCTCACTGCTTTTCAAAGTGCAATGGGGCGCAAACATAAGAAAAACGCTCGCCCAGAGAGCGCAACTCACCCCGATATAAGACTCTCTTTTGACCGGTCACAGACCCGCAACAAAATGGCGCCAAGCAGGCCACATGGCTCCAGCGACTCCATAGATGAAGAGGATTGCCTCGACCTACCAGTGGAGTACACCTACAGGCGGATTCGGACTCGGACGCCTCTCCCTCCACGAAGGGAGACATAAAGAAACTCCCTCAAGACCTAAGAGCAGTGTGGAAGGCAGACCTGGCAGGGGTGCAGGTGGAGGTTGGCGGGCTGCGGCAGCGCATAACAGCAGCGGAATCCAGAGAGAAAACCCGGGAACAGCGCCAGACCGACACCCAATCTCAGGTGGAAGCCCTCGCACAACAGGTCCAAAACCCGTACGGTGGCATCACTGGAGGCGAGACACCACCGGAGGAATGTCCGGATCCGGGGAGCACCAGAAACAGTGAACCCAGACACCCTACTGGACTTCGCCCACAAGGTGACACACGCAATGGGGGTCAAACGAGCAGGAGACTCACCGCTATTTGTGACGGCCTTTAGGATAAGGAAGGCTCCAACCGCCCCAGCGGATGCACCTAGGGACATAATCGCAGTAACCCGGGACACAACAGTAAAATCGGCCATCATGGCCTGCTCCAGGAGGAGCCCCAGTGTACAAGTAGATGCCAACAAGATAACGGTATATGCGGACATACCATTCTCAGTTCTCTTGGCCAGACGCAAGTTCCTGCCCATCACCAGGCTCCTGAGGGAGCACGGCATCAGGTACCGATGGGGAGTCATGGGAACCCTGGTGGTGCCACGGGGGTGAGGAGGTCCACGTCCTATCAGCCACTGAGGACCCAGCAGACTTTCTGCAGCAACTTCAGCTGCCCTCTCAACCCACTCAACCTTTAACACAACAGAGGGTGGGAGTCCAGGGACCCATGGCGATCAAACTGCCAGAAGATGGGGACCCTGGGATGAGAGAAGGCGGAGACGCTCACAGGCTAAAGAACCCTTCATAACACCGACCAGGCCGATCAGAGAGCTCTAAATGTTTCTACCTGCCAATAGTTGATAGTTATTGAACGCTTGGACAGGCTCATAGAAGTTTGTTAGAGATGTTTATGTGTTAGCTTAGTTGAGGTGTAAAGCGGCACAGAGGGAAAGGAACACACTCACTGACCTAGCGGATGGGATGTCAGGGGGTGGAGGGGGCGAGCACACACGATATGAGGTGTAACTATACCGGGCACAGGGACTCCTGTCCCAGACATGTAAGCCTCCTGGAGCGGTTGCCAACCCACCAACCTATATGGAGGAACGTAGTTGTCACTTATCCCTCCCTAGGCAACTCTATGCTTTATTGTCCCCCAAGCGACAGCCTTTATGATAAATGGCCTCCAGTGCTACGCTGGGAGACGCACTGAAATCTAAACACCTCAGGGCAGTAGTTGCTGAGACTTGGACAGACCCTGCCTTCCAGCACACAGTCATACTCACAGGTACCAGATCCCGTTAAGATCACGACCTTGACTCTGAGGCATGGGGGGCATACTGATACTGAAGGTGTCCACGGGGGGAATTACCGAGACCGCGACCAGCAGCCACACACCATGAAACCTTACATGAATAGCTATAGCGACAGTGTATTAGCCCAACATGCACCACACAAGTCACACGACATGCAAGCATGATGCCAGACGGTCAACCTGGCTATCCACAACCATAGGCCAGTTTACAGGCCAACCAGAAATTGATACTACCTGAACAATACACCATTATTATTATATTATATTACTATATTATATTATCTTTTCATATATTATCTTGCGGTTAGTAAGATATCATTACCCCCGTTTGAACAATGAAAAAGCCAGGCACTGCAAAATTTGTAGCCATGTATTACTACTTAACCCTACATATCTGATAGCAGGACTAGTATTATTATGTTTACCTAGCAAAAATGTGCAATTCAATTCTATGTTATCACACTGAATGCCTTGTTATGCCTGATGCTATTGTGGAACTGCAGGCCTGTATGTTAACCTCTTTGCATAACAAAAAAAAAGAATAAAAAAAAAAAAAAAAAGGCCTTATGAGGGGGACGTAACAGGGTGTCGCGGCTGCCGGCCCGCCGCGTGATATTTAAATCCCTAGTTCACCCCAGTACCTTGCCCTGTCGTGGTTTCCTGTTCCTGGTTTCCGGAGAGTGCTTTATCATTGGGAATCTGATTTCCTGGTATCCTGATCTTAGCTTTTCCCTGGTTATTCTGAATTCTGGTTTCCCTGACTTGGCTTGTGTAAACGGTATTGTGTATTTTCTGGCTTCCTTGACCTCGGCTTTCCCTTTGACCATTCTCTGTCTCTAGCGTATTAGTCCGGCCATTCTAAGGTCCGGTTTACGCTCTGTCCTTTTATTTTCCTTTTCTTGCCTATGTATATGTTTACATAGTTTCTGCGTGCTGGACCACACTAGTAGTCGTGACATTGGGATTAAACTGATAAGAATACTTAACACACCACTCCTATCTGGTGGCACATTAGATTGCACGCGCAGTGTCCCAAATTTGAAGTAGGAGGACCGACCAAGCATCTTTTTCCATCTCCCGGTTCCTAAAATCGATGCCATATACACATAACAGGGATTAAACTGATAGGAATAGTACTACTTAACACACCTTAATAACGCAGAGAGAGGCAACGCAGAGAGAGGAGTCTGAAGAAGAGGAGTCAGAGGAGGAAGGTGGCTTTGAGGAGGTGGAAGACCAAACACAGCAGGCGTCCCAGGGGGCTTGTTGTCACCTTTTGGGGACCCTTGGTGTTGTACGTGGCTGGGTGGAGGAAGAGACCTTCAATGACATCAGTGAGGACAAGGAACGGGACATGGCTAGCTTGGTATCCAACCTTGTGCAAATGGGGAGTTTGCGGTTGTGCAAATGGACTGTTTGCGGTTGTTTGCGGTGCGTTAAACAGGGAGTTTGGTCTGTCACTGTGAAGCGGGCGTAAACCTTACACTACCTGATCGATACAACATCATACCTGATGTTTTAAAGCACGTTATTCCAAACAATTTAGGAATGTTAGGTGATTTATGCCCTTTATGGATTAAAACCAGACTCTGCTTCAACTGTGTAATTTTCCATGGGAGTTTTGCCATGGATCCCCCTCCGGCATGCCACAGTCCAGGTGTTAGTCCCCTTGAAACAACTTTTCCATCACTATTGTGGCCAGAAAGAGTCCCTGTGGGTTTTAAAATTCGCCTGCCTATTGAAGTCTATGGCGGTTCGCGAACATTTGCGGAAGTTCGCGTTTGCCGTTTGCGAACCGTTAATGTTATGTTCGCGACATCACTACCTACAGCCCATGGTAGTGGTTATGGTTTTACTGATGTATGAGAACATTTAATAGTATTCACCCTGAAGAAGATTGAAACAAATAAATATTAAGTATCTATCATGTTATACAGTAATCTCCATTTGTGTTAAAAATTAAATTTAACACAAGAACAGAATGTTCAGAGTGACTCACACTGCCTCCTCCTGGTGGAATCTTCAAAATTCCATCTTGCCAAACTTTGGACTTCTTAGTCTTTTGATGAGTGTACAAAACCTTAAATGAAAATGAAAATCAAAATCACGGATAATGAATACAACAAAATTACTTAACTATTTCAAAACTGCATAATAATATGTACTTACGGTAAATACTTGACAAGCCATGTCTGGAGAATCATATGCTCAGTAAACACACAAATCATCTGCAACAAAATCACAGGTAAAACGGAGGCAAACATTTCACAAGTGCCAAAACTCAAGAGAAGGTCTGGGCAGCAGATTTTAGCACTTCAGTTATGTGCACTTACCAAAATAATAAAAATTGATTTTTCTTATGTGAAATATAAATGAGACAAATTTTCAATTTCAGTTATTTTGACCAAAATGTGCAATCCCCTTGTCAATTCTTTAAATTTTCTGGTTTAATGAATAAATCTCAATGTCTCAAAGGATGTCAATGTCTCCCAAACTCTCAAGGCCTGAAATAAAATGTGAGAAATTTCCAGTCAACTCTTTTGAATGCATGGACACCGAGAATGCAATGTTAAAATATAGAATGCATCCTCAGTGTGTTAAACTAGAATAAAATAACAAGTCTTCTTAGACAAATGTTCTTGAATTCAGGTCAGTGACCACTCAGCAATTCATGGTACACAGTATAGTGGTCTGGATGCTAGGTCCATCTAGGGTTAACCCTGCAGCTGTGAACATATGTTTACATTAGGGTTAATTCAGCCTCTAGTGGCTGTCTCATTGACAGCCGCCTTCGCACTTCTCACTGTGGTTTTCACAGTGAGAAGACGCTTGCGTCCATAGGAAAGCATTGAGAAATGCTTTCCTATGGACAGATTGAATGCGCGCGCGGATGACGTCGGAAGAGGGAGGAGAGTCCCCAGCGCCGAGGGAGCCTGGCGCTGGAGAAAGGTAAGCGTTTAACACCTTCCTCCCACTAGAGCGGGAGGGGGGCAATGAGGGTGGGGGGGACCTATTAACACTATAGTGCCAGGAAAACTAGTTTGTTTTCCTGGCACTATAGTGGTCCTTTAATGTTAAGTAGCAAATTGCTAATTTTAGGCTAAAATAGTCAAGTTAGTACTGCAGCAAAATGATAGAATTTTGCGAAGAAAGCTATTTGGCTTACGTTTTGCAGTTTGTCTTTAAATTACAGACAGTTAAATGGACACATATTTATATAGGGTTTTTTTTACATCACTGTTTAGTAGATATACCCCAAATGAAAACATGCATTCCTTTAAATATGTATTTTTTTTATTGGGGATATATCTACAAGCAGCTTGCAAAAGCAGCAGGCTACTTGTCTGAAGTCTTTGCAAGCCCTCCCCTTCTAACACAGCCCAGACTTTCTGTGACTATTCAGTTAGACTTCCCAATGCAGCTCAGTAATATGTCTTTGCAGGGAAGGTGTGCTGAGCAAGTGCCTACATTTTGCTCCACTTAGCTAATCAACCAGGAAGTAACAGGACCGGTTGTCTGATTGACAGCCAGTGGGGTGTAACAAGGTTAATTTTTAAAAGTATATGTTTTAGTACAGCTATATTGGCCTAAATTTAAAAATTAACTTTGAATTTCAATAGCTCACCTTTTAGCAAAATACCTTGACATGGTTATTAATTAAAGAGAATCTATTTTGTAAGGATTACAAAGTTGTATTCCTTACACTATAGTTCCCTCTGCCCCCCAGACCTCCCTGTGCATGGAAAGGGTTAAAACAAACAAACCTTTATTACTCACCCAACTCACGCAAGCACAGCTCTCTCTTATGCGCGGGGGGGGGAGGGAGGGTAAGGAGCAAGCTCTTTAGCGCATTAGGCCTTCTGGGTTTTTACTGATGCTGGGTGTCCTCATGCAGAGCCAACATGAGACTATAGCAAAGTTGAATCATCATTTTAGAGTTTATCTAAAAAGTCATATGTGAATTTAGAATGTTTCAAATTAGAAAGTGTGAGTATTAAATATTTCCACAAATTCTGATGAAACAACTAGGCCATTCTCTATGCCAGGGGTGCCCAAAAGAAAGATCCCGAGATGTTTTAAAACTACAGTTTCCATGATGCTTGTTATTCTAAAGGCATGCAAAGCATCATGGGAGTTGTAGTTCTACAACATCTGGGGATCTGCCTTTTTGGCACCCTTGCTCTATGGCATTTCTATTCCAACCTACTACTCAAATTAGTAAAAAAAAAAAATCGGTAATTTTGTATTTTAGCATTTCTAATGATCTGTTTTAGTTATGGTTGGGCTTTGTTTCTCATTTTTGAATTTTTAACCATAGAGCTTCTAATTGTTAATTAAATGATCGAGGTTATTTACTAAATTATGAATTGTGGGGAATTCAATGAGATTTGCATAATTTAGGCAGAAACAGGCAAACTGAAATAACTATTGATGTTGACGATTTTTGAAGAAAATGTAAAAGAAGCGATAAACACAGATAACACGTCACCCTTTCGGCCAGCCCCCTATCTTCTACACCACACAACATCCTCCATGTCCCGCTACAAATGCTCCCTGACCATTTGCATCCTTAACATCGCAAGGCATATAATACCCTTGTACTGGAAAAAGGACACGGCCCCACCGCTGACCCTTTGGTATACCAAAATGGAAGAGTTATGGGTTATGGAAGAGCTGTGGTACACTGGCAAGACCGAGCGCAGACGCACACGGACATATGGGCACCCTGGCTGGCGCGTGTGGTCACGGAGGAGTTCCAGACCAGATATCTGGGGGAAGGGAGGGGCGACTTGCCATGGGGGGAGGTACCTGACGATCACCAGTAGGAGACACCGAGAGGCGGGTGAGCTGACCTGCACCTGCTTTAATACCACATTCTCCCCTTGCCCTACCTCTCATTCCCGCTTCACCTTTTTCTCTTCCATCCTGGGGCACGGCCCAGAGAGTGACCACACCAAGATGCATCTGCCTGCCTTACATGTGAGGCATACACCCCGCCGGGAGCTGAGCGGCTGGGGTCACTTGCAATATATATGTATTGGGACCTACGTGTCTCTTCTTGAAATATTACGGGTCCTGCGAGCCCTCCGCTTTTTTTTTTTTTTTACCTATCTGACAATAAAAACAAACACCCTTACGTGAACGGGAATTTAAAGGACCACTATAGTGCCAGGAAAACATACTCGTTTTCCTGGCACTATAGTGCCCTGAGGGTGCCCCCACCCTCAGGGACCCCCTCCCACCCGGCTCTGGAAGGGGGAAAGGGGTTAAAAACTTACCTTTTTCCAGCGCTGGGCGGAGAGCTCTCCTCCTCTCACGCCTCCGTTCAAGCCCCGCCGGCTGAATGTGCGCATGCGGCAAAACTCGCGGCGCATTCAGCCGGTCTCATAGGAAAGCATTTACAATGCTTTCCTATGGACGCTGGCGTGCTCTCACTGTGATTTTCACAGTGAGAACCACGCAAGCGCCTCTAGTGGCTGTCAATGAGACAGCCACTAGAGGATTAGGGGGAAGGCTTAACCCATTCATAATTATAGCAGTTTCGCTGAAACTGCTATAATTATGAAAAAATGGGTTAACCCTAGAAGGACCTGGCACCCAGACCACTTCATTAAGCTGAAGTGGTCTGGGTGCCTAGAGTGGTCCTTTAAAAACCTTAGAAAGTGTGACTGCAGTGTGTGTGTATATAATGCAGAGTGTGTGCATTATATACACACACTGCATTCAAACACACACTCTGCATTATACACACACACACTCATACAAACACACTCTGTGTGTATATGATGCAGAGTGTGTGTGTGTTTGTGTAGTGTGTGTAAACTGGGTGGGGGGGAGGGAATTATTATTTTAATATTATTTTAAATATTTATTATTATTTTAATATTATTTTATTATTTTGTTTCATTTTATTTTTTTGTCCCCCCTCTCTGCTTGTTGCTTGGCTATGTGAATCCCTGGTGGTCCAGTGGCATTGGCTGTTCAGTAGGGGGGCTGGCAGCGAGCTGTTACTTACCTTTACAGCAGCTCCTGTTAGCTCCCTTCACCTCCATGCAGCTCCAGTCAGCTCCGTTCAGCTCACAGTGTAACCCGTGGCAACGCTCTGATGGCCGTGGGTGTCGCGAGACTTACACTGTGAGCAGAAC
>OW240917.1:115478144-115595042 GCA_933207985.1 Pelobates cultripes | reverse complement strand
GCATGGAATGCGTGGCTCTGCAGAGGAGTTGGTGACACCGCCACGACTTGCAGGCAGGCCTGCTGCCACCTCCTCTACTCCTCCTACTCCATCCTCTTCTATAACCTCCTCGGCTGAGTCCTCTTCTGCTGCTGTGTCTTGCTCCACATCAACGGCACCCCCCCCCAGCTCCCCAGGTACTATTCCACATCCCGGATACGGCAGTGTCACGCCGTCTTGGGGTTGACTTGCCTGAATGCAGAGAGTCACACCGGACCAGCACTCCTGTCCGCCCTGAACGCACAGGTGGATCAGTGGCTGACTCCGCACCAACTGGAGATCGGCAAAGTGGTTTGTGACAATGGAAGAAATTTGTTGGCGGCATTGCATTTGGGCAAGTTGACACGTGCCGTGCATGGCACATGTGTGTAATCTGATCGTACAACGCTTTGTGCATAAGTACCCAGGCTTACAGGACATCCTGAAGCAGGCCACAAAGTTATGTGGCCATTTCAGGCGTTTCTACACGGCCATGGCGCACTTTTCAGATATCCAGCGGCGAAAAAACATGCCAGTGAGGCGCTTGATTTCCAACAGCCCGACACGTTGCAATTCAACACTCCTAATGTTCGACCGCCTGCTCCAACAAGAAAAAGCCGTTAACGAGTATTTGTATGACCGGGGTGCTAGGACAGCCTCTGCGGAGCTGGGAATTTTTTTTGCCACGTTACTGGATGCTCATGCGCAATGCCTGTAGGCTCATGCGTCCTTTTGAGGAGGTGACAAACCTAGTCAGTCGCACCGAAGGCACCATCAGCGACATCATACCATTTGTTTTCTTCCTGGAGCGTGCCCTGTGAAGAGTGCTGGATCAGGCCGTAGATGAGCGTGAAGAGGAAGAGGAAGAGTTGTGGTCACCATCACCACCAGAAACAGCCTTATCAGCATCGCTTGCTGGACCTGTGGCAATGCTGGAAGAGGATTGTGAGGAAGAGGAGTCAGAGGAGGAATGTGGCTTTGAGGAGGAGGAAGAGGAGGAGCAAGACCAACCACAACAGGCATCCCAGGGTGCTGGTTGTCACCTATCTGGTACCCGTGGTGTTGTACGTGGCTGGGGGGAAGAACATACCTTTAGTGAGATCACTGAGGATGAGGAACAGGACATGAGTAGCTTGGCATCCAACCTTGTGCAAATGGGGTCTTTCATGCTGTCGTGTCTGTTGAGGGACCCTCGTATAAAAAGGCTGAAGGAGAACGACCTGTACTGGGTGTCCACGCTACTAGACCCCCGGTATAAGCAGAAAGTGCCTGAAATGTTACCGAATTACGGCAAGTCGGAAAGGATGCAGCAGTTCCAAAATCAATTAAAAAGTATGCTTTACACAGCATATAAGGGTGATGTCACAGCACAACTGGAATCTAACAGGGGAAGAGGTGAAAGTAATCCTCCTCCTCCCACGACCACGCCGGCAAGGACAGGACGCTTTACAGACGTGTTGTTGATGGAGGACATGCAGAGCTTTTTAAGTCCTACGCATCGCCACAGCCCTTCGGGGTCCACCCTCAGAGAATGACTCGACCGACAGGTAGCACACTACCTCGCCTTAACTGCAGATATCGACACTCTGAGGAGTGATGAACCCCTTGACTACTGGGTGTGCAGGCTTGACCTGTGGCCTGAGCTATCCCAATTTGCGATAGCACTTCTGGCCTGCCCCGCTTCAAGTGTCCTGTCAGAAATGACCTTCAGTGCAGCAGGAGGTATTGTCACTGAGAAGAGAAGTCTCCTAGGTCCAAAAAGTCTAGATTACCTCACCTTTATTAAGATGAATGAGGGATGGATCCCGACGGGACTGACACTGGGCGATACATTCGACTAAAAAAGGCCTGATGAGGGGGGGGTGGCTAGCTGAGATACAGAGCAGACGTGCACGTGTGTAGCTCCAGCTCCAAACACCAAAAAAGAAGCTTTTTTTTTTTTACTAAATAGACCTCGGAAAAGAGCCCAAAAACGCCTCACTGCCTTCCAAAGTGCAATGGGGCGCAAACATAAGAAAAACGCTCGCCCAGAGAGCGCATTTCACCCCGATATAAGACTCTCTTTTGACCGGTCACAGGCCCGCAACAAAATGGCGCCAAGCAGGCCACATGGCTCCAGCGACTCCATAGCTGAAGAGGATTGCCTCGACCTACCAGTGGAGTACACCTACAGGCGGATTCGGACTCGGACGCCTCTCCCTCCACGAAGGGAGACATAAAGAAACTCCCTCAAGACCTAAGAGCAGTGTGGAAGGCAGACCTGGCAGGGGTGCAGGTGGAGGTTGGCGGGCTGCGGCAGCGCATAACAGCAGCGGAATCCAGAGAGAAAACCCGGGAACAGCGCCAGACTGACACCCAATCCCAGGTGGAAGCCCTCGCACAACAGGTCCAAAACCCGTACGGTGGCATTACTGGAGGCGAAACACCGCTGGAGGAATGTCCGGATCCGGGGAGCACCAGAAACAGTGAACCCAGACAACGTACTGGACTTCGCCCACAAGGTGACACAGGCAATGGGGGTCAAACGAGCAGGAGACTCACCGCTATTTGTGACGGCCTTTAGGATAAGGAAGGCTCCGACCGCCCCAGCGGATGCACCTAAGAACATAATTGCAGTAACCCGGGAAACAACAGTAAAATCGGCCATCATGGCCTGCTCCAGGAGGAGCCCCAGTGTACAAGTAGATGCCAACAAGATAACGGTATATGCGGACTTACCATTCTCAGTTCTCTTGGCCAGACGCAAGTTCCTGCTCATCACCAGGCTCCTGAGGGAGCACGGCATCAGGTAACGATGGGGAGTCCTGGGAACCCTGGTGGTGCCACGGGGGGGAGGAGGTCCATGTCCTATCAGCCACTGAGGACCCAGAAGACTTTCTGCAGCAACTTCAGCTGCCCTCTCAACCCACTCAACCTTTAACACAACAGAGGGTGGGAGTCCAGGGACCCATGGCGATCAAACTGCCAGAAGATGGGGACCCTGGGATGAGAGAAGGCGGAGACGCTCCCAGGCTAAAGAACCCTTCATAACACCGACCAGGCCGATCAGAGAGCTCTAAATGTTTCTACCTGCCAATAGTTGATAGTTATTGAACGCTTGGACAGGCTCATAGAAGTTTGTTAGAGATGTTTATGTGTTAGCTTAGTTGAGGTGTAAAGCGGCACAGAGGGAAAGGAACACACTCACTGACCTAGTGGATGGGATGTCAGGGGGTGGAGGGGGAGAGCACACACGATATGAGGTGTAACTACACCGTGCACAGGGCCTCCTGTCCCAGACATGTAAGCCTCCTGGAGCGGTTGCCAACCCACCAACCTATATGGAGGAACGTAGTTGTCACTTATCCCTCCCTAGGCAACTCTATGCTTTATTGTCCCCCAAGCGACAGCCTTTATGATAAATGGCCTCCAGTGCTATGCTGGAAGACGCACTGAAATCTAAACACCTCAGGGCAGTAGTTGCTGAGACTTGGACAGACCCTGCCTTCCAGCACACAGTCATACTCACAGGTAACAGATCCCGTTAAGATCACGACCTTGACTCTGAGGCATGGGGGGCATACTGATACTGAAGGTGTCCATGAGGGGAATTACCGAGACCGCGACCAGCAGCCACACACCATGAAACCTTACATGAATAGCTATAGCGACAGTGTATTAGCCCAACATGCACCACACAAGTCACACGACATGCAAGCATGATGCCAGACGGTCAACCTGGCTATCCACAACCATAGGCCAGTTTACAGGCCAACCAGAAATTGATACTACCTGAACAATACACCATTATTATTATATTACTATATTATATTATCTTTTCATATATTATTTTGCGGTTAGATATCATTACCCCAGTTTGAACAATGAAAAAGCCATTCACTGCAAAATTTGTAGCCATGTATTACTACTTAACCCTACATATCTGATAGCAGGACTAGTATTATTATGTTTACCTAGCAAAAATGTGCAATTCAATTCTATGTTATCACACTGAATGCCTTGTTATGCCTGATGCTATTGTGGAACTGCAGGCCTGTATGTTAACCTCTTTGCATTTGAATAAAAAAAAAAAAAAAAAAAAAAGGCCTTATGAGGGGGACGTAACAGGGTGTCGCAGCTGCCGGCCCGCCGCGTGATATTTAAATCCCTAGCTCACCCCAGTACCTTGCCCTGTCGTGGTTTCCTGTTCCTGGTTTCCTGAGAGTGCTTTATCATTGGGAATCTGATTTCCTGGTATCCTGATCTTAGCTTTTCACTGGTTATTCTGAATTCTGGTTTCCCTGACTTGGCTTGTGTAAACGGTATTGTGCATTTTCTGGCTTCCTTGACCTCAGCTTTCCCTTTGACCATTCTCTGTCTCTAGCGTATTAGTCCGGTCATTCTAAGGTCCGGTTTACGCTCTGTCCTTTTATTTTCCTTTTCTTGCCTATGTATATGTTTACATAGTTTCTGCGTGCTGGACCACACTAGTAGTCGTGACATTGGGATTAAACTGGTAAGAATAGTACTACTTAACACACCACTCCTATCTGGTGGCACATTAGATTGCACGCGCAGTGCCCCAAATTTGAAGTAGGAGGACCGACCAAGCATCTTTTTCCATCTCCCGGTTCCTAAAATCGATGCCATATACACGTCCCCTAATAGGGGATGAAACAGGGATTAAACTGATAGGAATAGTACTACTTAACACATCTTATAATAACGCAGAGAGAGGCAACGCAGAGAGAGGAGTCTGAAGAAGAGGAGTCAGAGGAGGAAGGTGGCTTTGAGGAGGTGGAAGACCAAACACAGCAAGCGTCCCAGGGGGCTTGTTGTCACCTTTTGGGGACCCTTGGTGTTGTACGTGGCTGGGTGGAGGAAGAGACCTTCAATGACATCAGTGAGGACAAGGAACCGGACATGGCTAGCTTGGTATCCAACCTTGTGCAAATGGGGAGTTTGTGGTTGTGCAAATGGACTGTTTGCGGTTGTTTGCGGTGCGTTAAACGGGGAGTTTGGTCTGTCACTGTGAAGCGGGCGTAACCCTTACACTACTTGATCGATACAACATCATACCTGATGTTTTAAAGCACGTAATTCCAAACAATTTAGGAATGTTAGATGATTTATGCCCTTTATGGATTAAAACCAGACTCTGCATCAACTATGTAATTTTCCATGGGAGTTTTGCCATGGATCCCCCTCCGGCATGCCACAGTCCAGGTGTTAGTCCCCTTGAAACAACTTTTCCATCACTACAGGGAGTGCAGAATTATTAGGCAAATGAGTATTTTGACCACATCATCCTCTTTATGCATGTTGTCTTACTCCAAGCTGTATAGGCTTGAAAGCCTACTACCAATTAAGCATATTAGGTGATGTGCATCTCTGTAATGAGAAGGGGTGTGGTCTAATGATATCAACACCCTATATCAGGTGTGCATAATTATTAGGCAACTTCCTTTCCTTTGGCAAAATGGGTCAAAAGAAGGACTTGACAGGTTCAGAAAAGTCAAAAATAGTGAGATATCTTGCAGAGGGATGCAGCACTCTTAAAATTGCAAAGCTTCTGAAGCGCGATCATCGAACAATCAAGCGTTTCATTCAAAATAGTCAACAGGGTCGCAAGAAGCGTGTGGAAAAACCAAGGCGCAAAATAACTGCCCATGAACTGAGAAAAGTCAAGCGTGCAGCTGCCACGATGCCACTTGCCACCAGTTTGGCCATATTTCAGAGCTGCAACATCACTGAGTGCCCAAAGCACAAGGTGTGCAATACTCAGAGACATGGCCAAGGTAAGAAAGGCTGAAAGACGACCACCACTGAACAAGACACACAAGCTGAAACGTCAAGACTGGGCCAAGAAATATCTCAAGACTGATTTTTCTAAGGTTTTATGGACTGATGAAATGAGAGTGAGTCTTGATGGGCCAGATGGATGGGCCCGTGGCTGGATTGGTAAGGCAGAGAGCTCCAGTCCCACTCAGACGCCGCGCAAAGGTGGGAGGTGGAGTACTGGTTTGGGCTGGCATCATCAAAGATGAGTCAGGGCCTTTTCGCTGAGGATGGAGTCAAGCTTCCAACTCCCAGTCCTACTGCCAGTTCCTGGAAGACACCTTCTTCAAGCAGTGGTACAGGAAGAAGTCTTCGCATCCTTCCGAAAACATGATTACGCAGGACAATGCTCCATCACACGCGTCCAAGTACTCCACAGCGTGGCTGGCAAGAAAGGGTATAAAAGAAGAAAATCTAATGACATGGCCTCCTTGTTCACCTGATCTGAACCCCATTGAGAACCTGTGGTCCATCATCAAATGTGAGATTTACAAGGATAAAACAGTACACCTCTCTGAACAGTGTCTGGGAGGTTGTGGTTGCTGCTGCACGCAATGTTGATGGTGAACAGATCAAAACACTGACAGAATCCATGGATGGCAGGCTTTTGAGTGTCCTTGCAAAGAAAGGTGGCTATATTGGTCACTGATTTGTTTTTGTTTTGTTTTTGAATGTCAGAAATGTATATTTGTGAATGTTGAGATGTTATATTGGTTTCACTGGTAATAATAAATAATTGAAATGGGTATATATTTGTTTTTTGTTAAGTTGCCTAATAATTATGCACAGTAATAGTCACCTGCACACACAGATATCCCCCTAACATAGCTATAACTAAAAACAAACTAAAAACTACTTCCAAAAATATTCAGCTTTGATATTAATGAGTTTTTTGGGTTCATTGAGAACATGGTTGTTGTTCAATAATAAAATTAATCCTCAAAAATACAACTTGCCTAATAATTCTGCACTCCCTGTATTGTGGCCAGAAAGAGTCCCTGTGGGTTTTAAAATTCGCCTGCCTATTGAAGTCTATGGCGGTTCGCGAACATTTGCGGAAGTTCGCGTTCGCCGTTTGCGAACCGATAATGTTATGTTCGCGACATCACTACCTACAGCCCATGGTAGTGGTTATGGTTTTACTGATGTATGAGAACATTTAATAGTATTCACCCTGAAGATTGAAACAAATAAATATTAAGTATCTATCATGTTATACAGTAATCTCCATTTGTGTTAAAAATAAAATTTAACACAAGAACAGAATGTTCAGAGTGACTCACACTGCCTCCTCCTGGTGGAATCTTCAAAATTCCATCTTGCCAAACTTTGGACTTCTTAGTCTTTTGATGAGTGTACAAAACCTTAAATGAAAATCAAAATCACAGATAATGAATACAACAAAATTACTTAACTATTTCAAAACTGCATAATAATATGTACTTACGGTAAATACTTGACAAGCCATGTCTGGAGAATCATATGCTCAGTAAACACACAAATCATCTGCAACAAAATCACAGGTAAAACGGAGGCAAACATTTCACAATTGCCAAAATTCAAGAGAAGGTCTGGGCAGCAGATTTTAGCACTTCAGTTATGTGCACTTACCAAAATAATACAAATTGATTTTTCTTATGTGAAATATAAATGAGACAAATTTTCAATTTCAGTTATTTTGACCAAAATGTGCAATCCCCTTGTCAATTCTTTAAATTTTCTGGTTTAATGAATAAATCTCAATGTCTCAAAGGATGTCAATGTCTCCCAAACTCTCAAGGCCTGAAATAAAATGTGAGAAATTTCCAGTCAACTCTTTTGAATGCATGGACACCGAGAATGCAATGTTAAAATATAGAATGCATCCTCAGTGTGTTAAACTAGAATAAAATAAGTCTTCTTAGACAAATGTTCTTGAATTCAGGTCAGTGACCACTCAGCAATTCATGGTACACAGTATAGTGGTCTAGATGCTAGGTCCATCTAGGGTTAACCCTGCAGCTGTGAACATATGTTTGCATTAGGGTTAATTCAGCCTCTAGTGGCTGTCTCATTGACAGCCGCCTTCGCACTTCTCACTGTGGTTTTCACAGTGAGAAGACGCTTGCGTCCATAGGAAAGCATTGAGAAATGCTTTCCTATGGACAGATTGAATGCGCGCGCGGATGACGTCGGAAGAGGGAGGAGAGTCCCCAGCGCCGAGGGAGCCTGGCGCTGGAGAAAGGTAAGCGTTTAACACCTTCCTCCCACTAGAGCCTGGCGGGAGGGGGGCCATGAGGGTGGGGGGGACCTATTAACACTATAGTGCCAGGAAAACTAGTTTGTTTTCCTGGCACTATAGTGGTCCTTTAATGTTAAGTAGCAAATTGCTAATTTTAGGCTAAAAGTTAGTACTGCAGCAAAATGATAGAATTTTGCGAAGAAAGCTATTTGGCCTACGTTTTGCAGTTTGTCTTTAAATTACAGACAGTTAAATGGACACATGTTTATATAGGTTTTTTTTTTTACATCACTGTTTAGTAGATATACCCCAAATGAAAACATGCATTCCTTTAAATATGTATTTTTTTTATTGGGGATATATCTACAAGCAGCTTGCAAAAGCAGCAGACTACTTGTCTGAAGTCTTTGCAAGCCCTCCCCTTCTAACACAGCCCAGACTTTATGTGACTAATCAGTTAGACTTCCCAATGCAGCTCAGTAATATGTCTTTGCAGGGCAGGTGTGCTGAGCAAGTGCCTACATTTTGCTCCACTTAGCTAATCAACCAGGAAGTAACAGGACCGGTTGTCTGATTGACAGCCAGTGGGGTGTAACAAGGTTAATTTTTAAAAGTATATGTTTTAGTACAGCTATATTGGCCTAAATTTAAAAATTTACTTTGAATTTCAATAGCTCACCTTTTAGCAAAATACCTTTTCGTAAGGATTACAAAGTTGTATTCCTTACACTATAGTTCCCTCTGCCCCCCAGACCTCCCTGTGCATGGAAAGGGTTAAAACAAACAAACCTTTATTACTCACCCAACTCACGCAAGCACAGCTCTCTCTTATGCGCGGGGGGGGGAGGGAGGGTAAGGAGCAAGCTCTTTAGCGCATTAGGCCTTCTGGGTTTTTACTGATGCTGGGTGTCCTCATGCAGAGCCAACATGAGACTATAGCAAAGTTGAATCATCATTTTAGAGTTTATCTAAAAAGTCATATGTGAATTTAGAATGTTTCAAATTAGAAAGTGTGAGTATTAAATATTTCCACAAATTCTGATGAAACAACTAGGCCATTCTCTATGCCAGGGGTGCCCAAAAGAAAGATCCCGAGATGTTTTAAAACTACAGTTTCCATGATGCTTGTTATTCTAAAGGCATGCAAAGCATCATGGGAGTTGTAGTTCTACAACATCTGGGGATCTGCCTTTTTGGCACCCTTGCTCTATGGCATTTCTATTCCAACCTACCACTCAAATTAGTTAAAAAATCTGTAATTTTGTATTTTAGCATTTCTAATGATCTGTTTTAGTTATGGTTGGGCTTTGTTTCTCATTTTTGAATTTTTAACCATAGAGCTTCTAATTGTTAATTAAATCATCAAGGTTATTTACTAAATTATGAATTGTGGGGAATTCAATGAGATTTGCATAATTTAGGCAGAGACAGGCAAACTGAAATAACTATCGATGTTGACGATTTTTGAAGAAAATGTAAAAGAAGCGATAAACACAGATAACACGTCACCCTTTCGGCCAGCCCCCTATCTTCTACACCACACAACATCCTCCATGTCCTGCTACAAATGCTCCCTGACCATTTGCATCCTTAACATCGCAAGGCATATAATACCCTTGTACTGGAAAAAGGACACGGCCCCACCGCTGACCCTTTGTTATACCAAAATGGAAGAGTTACGGGTTATGGAAGAGCTGTGGTACACTGGCAAGACCGAGCGCAGACGCACACGGACATATGGGTACCCTGGCTGGCGCGTGTGGTCACGGAGGAGTTCCAGACCAGATATCTGGGGGAAGGGAGGGGCGACTTGCTGTGGGGGGAGGTACCTGACGATCACCAGTAGGAGACACCGAGAGGCGGGTGAGCTGACCTGCACCTGCTTTAATACCACATTCTCCCCTTGCCCTACCTCTCATTCCCGCTTCACCTTCTTCTCTTCCATCCTGGGGCACGGCCCAGAGAGTGACCACACCAAGATGCATCTGCCTGCCTAACATGTGAGGCATACGCCCCGCCGGGAGCTGAGCGGCTGGGGTCACTTGCAATACATATGTATTGGGACCTACGTGTCTCTTCTTGAAATATTACGGGTCCTGCGAGCCCTCTGCTTTTTTTTTTTTACCTAACTGACAATAAAAACAAACACCCTTAAGTGAACGGGAATTTAAAAACCTTAGAAAGTGTGACTGCAGTGTGTGTGTATATAATGCAGAGTGTGTGCATTATATACACACACTGCATTCATACAAACACACACTCATACAAACACACTCTGCATTATACAAACACACACTCATACAAACACAAACACACTCCGTGTGTATATGATGCAGAGTGTGTGTGTGTTTGTGTAGTGTGTGTAAACTGGGTGGGGGGGAGGGAATTTTTATTATTTTAATATATTTTTTTAATATTATTTTAATATTTATTATTATTATTTTAATATTTTATTATTTTGTTTCATTTTATTTTTTTGTCCCCCCTCTGTGCTAGTTGCTTGGCTATGTGAATTCCTGGTGGTCCAGTGGCATTGGCTGTTCAGTAGGGGGGCTGGCAGCGAGCTGTTACTTACCTTTACAGCAGCTCCTGTTAGCTCCCTTCACCTCCGTGCAGCTTCCGTCAGCTCCGTTCAGCTCACAGTGTAACCCGTGGCAATGCTCTGATGGCCGTGGGTGTCGCGAGACTTACACTGTGAGCAGAACGGAGCTGACAGGGGAGCTGCACGGAGGTGAAGGAAGCTGACAGGAGCTGCTGTAAAGGTAAGTAACAGCTCGCTGCCAGCCCCTAACAGGACTGCTGGGCTTGTAATTAGCCCGGCGGTCCTGGTCTGTATTATGGCAATGTAAGTTGCCATAATACAGACCTTGACTCGAGTATAAGACGAGTGGTGCTTTTTCAGCACAAGAAATGTGCCAAAAAACTTGTCTTATACTCGAGTATATACGGTATGTAAAACAAAATTAAGCCCAACTGAGTTATTATAAGGAGGTATTACCCTACTACGATGTGATGCAAGATCCAAGTGTTTACCATGTAAGGGACCTGCGTATCCCAAAGTGACGCTGATTGTTTGGAGACCTGTGACTCTTACCAATGCTTATCAGATACAAGTTCTATTTTGATAAAAAGAAATTTACAAAAAAAAAGTTTTTTTTTTTTGTTTTTTTTAAAGAGATAAATTCCCAACAATTCTCACTTTAGTGAAAAACCCTGATTGCTAAAATATGGTGTTACCAAAAAAATACAGTGAGAAGAAATAGTACACTGTGGAATTAATTCCAGACTAAGTCTATTTTACAAGTTATTATATAGCAACTGTGTGATCTAACACTATAGGGTTGAAAAAAAAAACCTCCTCTAACGACATCCGACGCAGGATGGCTGGTTAATGTGCGTGTGCGGCGAACACGTCAGGCCCTCCCTATAGGAAAGCATTGCTTCAATGCTTTCCTATGGGGTTTTCACAGACGCTGGATGTCCTTATGCAGAGCGTGAGGATGTCCAGCACCGCTTAACTTAGTCAGTGGTTGTCTGGTAGACTGTCACTAGAGGCGGTCTTAGTGCTACAAAGTAACCATTGCAGTTTCTCTAAATCTGTAATGATTCACATAGGAGTGCACACGGGGTGTGCCGGGTGTGCCTGGGCACACCCTAATCACACCTCCGTGCTGCACTGCCTTAGGGCAGACTAACATGTCGGGTCCTCGGTCTATGACCGAGGACACGACACAGGAGGGGGCCCGGCGGCATTGTGGGTGCGATGCCCCTCCTGTCAGTCTACCCTAATGGAGATGCAGCCTCAGTCTGCAGCTCCGCCGGGATTGAGCTGCAGACTGAAGTGTCTTGCGATCTCCAGCCTGTCAGAGCGTTGCCGCGGGTTACCATGGCAATGCTCTGACTGACTGGAGATCGCGAGACTCACCATGTGGTTTGCAGCTCACTCCTGGCGGAGCTGCAGACAGAAGAGAGAGGGCGCCCACTGGACCACCAAGGAAAGTATTTAAACCCTCTGCCCCCTGTCACTCACTGCCCCTCCACCCCCTGTCAATGCCCTCCACCCCCCTAACCCCTGTCACTGAACCTCCACCTCCCCTTATCACTCTCACTGCCCCTCTACCCCCAACCTCTGTTGCTGCCCCTCCACCCCCCTAACTCCTGTCACTGCCCCTCCACCCCTCTTACCAGTCACTGCCCTCCACCCCCTTATCCCTCTCACTGCCCCTCCACCCCCCAACCCCTGCCTCCACTAACTCTGTCACTGCCCCTCCACCCCTCTTACCGTCCTGCCCCTCCACCCCCTTACCCCCTCTCACTGCTCCTCCAACCCCACACCCTGTCACTGCCCCCCTAACCCCTGTTGCTGCCCCTCTACCCCCTAACCCCTCTCGCCCACACACTGTACCCCACACACACTGCATCTCTCACAATCACACACACACTGTACCCCTCACAATTACACACACACACATGCACTGCTCACAATCACACACACTGCACCCCTTACAGGCTGCACTGCTCACAATCACACATACTGCACCTATGTATATTTGTATTTGTATATATATATATATATATATATATGTGTGTATGTATGTATATACGCGGCGTGTGTTTGCGCTTTAGGGTGCACACCCTAATGCAACAGGCTGCGCACGTCTATGATGATTCACAATGCAGGGCTAAGTGGGCCAGCGTGCCTATAGTGAAATAATCCATATTATAGAATGGGAACACTGTTTAATAAAGACGTAGCTATAGGTATTGCTGTATGGTCTTTTGTTTAATAAATGACAATAATGCCCAGCACACTATATCCGTACAGCCCCCGTACAGCAGGGTATCTTCCCGTTTGTTTATACTCACATCTGATACAATTTCCAAGCGTTCGCGCTTTGTGTGACGTCATCGAAAGGCGACTGTCTCGCCAAAAAAAAAAAAAAAAAAATGTTTAAATAAAAGCACCGCTAAGTGACGAGGGCAGGAGGTTTTCACGGGGTAGGGAAATTTGATAGAACACCGGCACGGTTTTTTATTTTTTTATTCTTATTTTAACAGCGCCGTTACTGCTTTTAGTTATATTCGCAGATTTGTTTCTTAGGGATGGTTCTGAAGCGGTAAAGGCTCATAGACGGGAAATTACGACAGCGAGACGAATGCGGTTGCCATGGTGATGAAGGCGCGCCGCGGGCAGCCCGCTGTTCCGGTCCTCGCAGACACCGGCGTCTGGTGACGTTTAAGCCCCGCCCGCGTGCACATTCCAGCCTGGGGAGAGGTCACGTGACCGCGTGGAAGGCAGCAGAGACAGAACACCGGTAATGTGACATGCATCTCCTGCATGTAAATAATGGAGGGGGCAATCTGAGTGTGGCTCCCTGGGCAGGCCACATTATACAATGTGAATGTGTAAGCAGGGTGTGCAGTCAGTAGTAGCCTTCACAATGCACCTTTATAAAATATTAATATTCCTCAGTGTTAAAGTGCAGGTCAGGACCAGCTTATAGGAGGGTTATTTTTTTTTAAAGGTTATTTTTGTAACTTTTTCTGCACTTTTTGTTTGGCTGGGATATTTAATGGCTGATGTGGAGGTGGTAGTGCACTGCTCTAGAATGTATAAAGTTGTTTGAGCAAACTCCTCATAAAGTTATTGTTCCTGTAACATTTTGTAATGGTCTTATTTATTGTTATATTTTCCACCTTTGTAATATTGTAAAGCGCAGTTAGCCATTATTATTCTTATTGGTATTTATATAGTTCCAACTTATTGTGCAGCACAATAAGTTGGAGCTATATAAATACCAATAATAATAAATCTGTACAGTGTGCAATGTTTTACTGCTGTATAAATGTTGGGATATTACTGGAAACAGTTTGTTGATATCCTTGTATATAAGCCAGATAAACCAGTGCTATGCAGTGGTGGTGTTAGCAGTGCAACAATATGTTGCTCCATGTTAGTTCAAGGAGATTACTTTTTGTTTAGTAACTTGGAATTTGTGGAGAATTCAGTTGAGTTATATATTTATATGGAGTATGTTTTTTAGGAGAAACTTTGTAAATTCTGCCCTTTTCCCACAATTCCCAATTTAGAGGAATACACCTTACTTTAAAATAAATCATGATATTTATTTCTAGAAATGGGTGCCAGATTTTTTTTTGTTGAAATTTCTAGTCTGAGAATTGTTTTTCTTTCTTTCTTTTCTAATCCTCTAGGTGCCATAGAAAGATAAATTCATCTAAAAGGTATGCCTGCAATTGCTCTTTTAGGATTAGCTTCCAAGAATTGTTCTAGAGTGCTTACGTTACATAAAGAAGGGATGTTTAGCTGCAGCCTTCAGATCTATTAATGGTAGGTGTGTTCAAGCTATTTCTGCAGTGGGCCACTTTATCAGAAATGTATGTGTGCGTGGGCCGCACTCATTGTACACTGAGAGAGAATATGGCCTTTTAGCTGTGTAATGGATGTTAATACTGGGTTAACCTGACAGTAATGCAAAAGCAGCCGACAAATCGTACTTTTATATATCGTTCTAACAATACAAAATATTATAAACCGTAAAATTTAAACTGCACAATAAGGTTACAAAGTCTAATGAGAGTACTGGTAACTAACTGAACAATTTTTGAGAAGCAGGGAATTCAGTTAGGCCACATCTTAACCTGGACTCCAAGTTAACATCACTTAACGTGGTTCTCATCTTGTATTTGAGCAGCTTTATAAACGAGTACGTACTTTAGTGGATTCAGGCAGGATGGAGCACACTGTGGGTATTCGGCTGGACTTAGGCAGGCTGAAGCACTCTGTGGGTATTGGCTTGGATTATGTGGGCTTTAAACTTGCTGGAGATGGTGTTGCTCTTCCACGTAGCTTTCCTCAGCCTGATGTTCACACTGTCCTGGTGTGCTCCTGATTTTCCTCACTGACTCTTGTGCATGAACTCATGGGCAGGGTAGATGAGGGATTATGCGCCATACACTATCTGTTGTGCTCTGTCTGTGTCTCTGACACTGCTTCATTTTTAATTGACATGTGCGCATAGCAGTTGGACGTGTGGTTACTCCTGCATTTGTCCAGCGGGCTACATGTTGGATGCCCCTGCTTTATGGACTCAAAACCCATACAGCTAAAGGCTTACAAAACCTTTATAAGAGTTGTAGTTCAACAAAATTAAGGACTAATGTTTGTCTCATATCTGTATGATGAATTTTATTTTAGTTCTTGGAACCAGTTGTTATATGCCAGTTGACACCAACACTAAAGTATGCAGGAATTGACCCACAATTTTGTACTGCATTATCTAAGTAGTTTTGTTGTATTTTTGTGTGTGTTTTAAAATGAATGGGCCTCTCCCAACACTGCACATCTATCATTAAAGTAAATTAGATACTTAATTGCTTTAAAAAAAAAGTTCTTCACTTTATAAATCCTGTGCATAAAGTGCCAAGTTTGAACATATACGTGTGTGTGAAGTGCCAAGATGTGAGCACATAAATCCGGTGCAAAATGTGAGTGCATACATTATGTGAATTGCAAAAAAGAGCATATAGCCATGTGCATAAGCATGCAAGTGGGAATAAACAGAACCACCATATGTGTATGTGCAATATATAAAGAAATCATCTACTTCCTTGCCATTGGAGGATCCATCATTGTTACACTATTGTGACCCCCAATATTCTGGTCTTTGTTACTCCCTCACATTCTGAACAGCAATTGAGTGTTCAATTAATTCTACCAAAACAGATTTACCATGTGGGAACTGTAGATAAAGAGGGCCCTGACCAAACAAGCTTTGGAAGGGTGGGGGTTCTCTCAATTGTAACTTTTTACAACTAGTACACAACAAGTACAGTTAAAGAAAAATGCCTACAATATGTTACATTTACATCTCATAGGTGTTTTGCGTTGGGGGATATATATATAAATTTTTTTTTTTTTATTTTTTTTTTTCCTGGTGAGTTTGCCAGACGTGCAGTGGCAAGTCCATTTTAAAGCCTGGCTAGCAGTGTAGACATGTTTTGTGTGTGTATATAATTTTAAAAGGATTTGGCTATTTTTGGCAGTTACATTTCACATACTATAAGGAGCATATGAAGATTTTGGTTCTAAGAATTTCCATACTGGGTCTATAAGTGTAATTAAGATACAAACCACAAAAGCTGTCTTCATCTTTATCTTGGGGTATTTTGCATTGCCATTGTATACCTTTTATGGAGCAGGGAGTACAGCTTAATCACCTGAGCAGAGCGGGCATGCCCATCCCACCCACATTTTGTTTATCCTCACAAACGTCACTAATAGTTTATAATCTTTGGCTATAATTACTTAACATGTTTGCTAGATTCATTATAGGAAATTATAAAGTAAAATGTGTATTAGTGCTTATTACCAAATAAAAATGAATATAAGAATACACAAGATATTTTAAATTGTAGCTGCTATCACACTGTGACGTGATCATTTTAGGAAATGTAGCAGTTCGCAATTCAACTCTGTAAAATTATCCCTTTTCTTTATTTTCATTTTGAAAATGTGAATATTGAATAAAGTGTAAGCAAGAAGTAGTCAGAGTTGCTCACAGCACATGTCATATAATCTATCAATGTGGTAGTAGAACATGAAGAAACCAGAAATAATAGGAAGCCAAAAAAGTGTGGTGGCATTTAAGGCTGTGTGTTGTATTGTACGAACGGCAATGATAGCTGATCAGTTGATTTATAGAGGGATAGTTTAAAAAAAGAATTAAGAGAGTTGCAGCTGTGTGTTAAAAGGTAAGAAGAAAATAGAAACACAGTCAATGTGTGACCAGAGCAAAAATAATTGGTAAATGATGAGATTGGGGGTAAGAAAAGTTGGGGTAGAGGGAAGACTTACATCATCAGTAAGCCATGGATGAGCTTGCCTTTCTCATAAACAATTTTATTGAGACATGGATTGTTGTGTAAATGATTTTTGCATAGCAAAATTCAAATATTGCTGATTTTGTAAAATTATGTTGGGTAATCGTAAACCAGGGCAGTCATCCCATCACTATCAAAAGCCTCCCTATTATTATAAGTAACGGTTGATATGGAGGTTGCTAGATATTGTTCCTGAGTTCTGCTATGGCTGGTCAAACTTGATTGCCAATTTCTTCTCTGAGTTAGGTAGGGCTTTTGCTAGATTGAAGAGGAGGCAAATACAGATGTCTTATGTGGGAAAAGGCTTCTAGAATAATCTTGAACTAAGAACCTTTGCTTCCTTTCATAAGGACACAAGCTGTGGGGTAGCTTAACCACAACTGAAAGAAATTAAAGGAAGGACATCATATATCTATATTTTAGTATACATTAGTTTATTACTCAAACATGATCTCTGTTTATATGTTATCAGGGTAGTCAAGCTTTAGAATTCCAGATTATGTGGACTACACCTCCCTTGATGCTTTGCCATAATTATGGGAGATGTAGTCCTTAAAATAAAAGGTAGCCTTTACCTCGGTTAACTATTAAAAAAACATTTAAAAACAAATGTCTACTAAATAACAGGTGTTCTAGAGAGTAAAATAGGAGAGTCAACAGGAAAATACATCATCATTTAACATTAACACCCACCTAACTTATCAACTTATTAGATATTGTAATTGGCATATTTTTTATTTTACTTAATGCCTAAAACAAGCAAACTTCATAATACCTACCCATTCACCAAATCAACTGAATTAATCTTAAACAAAATTATATAAAAAGAAAGTACTGTCATCAAAATTAATGATATATATATACACACACATTTTTAAACTAGTCTGTTTGTGAAAGGTAATAACTAAAACTGCAACTAAGTTTGTGACAAATATGGAAATATGTACAAGAAAGAACATTTCTATGCTAGATGTAATGGAAACGGTCATATTCAGGGAAGATTGAGACTTTTTTTCTTGCTAAGGCACATCATTGCCATGGATAAGGGAGATGAAGTCCCAGAATAAACTTGTTTATTTTCTCCCTGCTGTGTTGGAGCAAGCATTGTGAGTTAATGGGCAATGTGCATGATGTCCGCATTCTTGAGAGCGTTTTTATTTACCTGCAGATTTTAGTCTATGATGTGTTTGCAACCAGAATGGACCTAAATGGGGCTGTCCTTATAGATCAAGTTTAGGACCAAATATGCCTAGCATATAAGGCATGTAATCTTTTAGTTTAAATAATTTTTAAAAATACAGTATTCCTGTACACCATTGTTGTTTTTTACTAAATACTATTTGAGTGAATTTTCTCAGTGTTCTCATAAACGTTAGGCAAGAGGAAAGCATTGATGGCTAACCTTGACACCATAAATTGTTTCTGAACTAGTCTAAAAGCTTGCTGAGCATCATAGAAAATGTAGTCCAGAAACAATTTATGGTGTCAAGGTTAGCCATTACTATCTTAAAGGGTGTTTGTATGTAAAGGGCAAAGTTGGTTTCCATGGTGACTGCTTCACTCTTAGAACTTTGCCCCCATAATTTCTTTGTACATATCCCACATAGCTTCCCTTAATAGTGTACTACTATTTAACATCAAATCATTATTTTTTTTTTTTTTTTAAACTTAATGCATAAACCAACCAAATTTCAGAATACTTGCCCATTCACCAAATCAACTGAATTAATCTTAAACAAAACTACATAATACATAAAGTCAGCAAAATCAATGTGAGTGTGCAGCATATTTATTTTACAATTAAAGTACGGTTACAAGGTGTTAAACATTTTATTATGCAAGTTATAAAGAGCAATGAGTTGAACACTAGGCAATTAGCAGATTCTTCCATATATTTTACATATCATGTGTTGGGATGCAGGGTTGGTGTTGCCTGTTCCTGGCTAAGTGCCAAACGGTTGCTATCTCTGGTCTTGGATAGTTATTTACTAAAGTGAGAAGTCAAAGTGAATTTCAAATTTAAGACCAGAATAGCCAAACTGGAGGTATAGCTGAATTTTTCCAGTTGAACTATTTTGATCTTAAATTTGAAATTTATTTTGAATTCTCACTTTAGTAAATAATCCTGTTAGGATAGTTTGTAACACATGTGTTGTGTCATCACTTTTGAGTATTTTGTAAAGATAACATTTTTATGAAATTACTTATATTGCCTGTGTTGGAACTTCATTAAAATGCCAGTGAAATAAAGTTATCCGAGGACACAGTGAGTAATTATTTTATAGGTAACTGAAAGGTTGATGAAAAGTTTAAAAAAGGTGAAATTTTGCCTTCACATTTTGTCAGTTTCCAACAACCATCTTTAGCGACGACTGTAATAACAATCTGGTATTTTCCTTGCATCACAAGAGTTGGACTGTGAAGGAGGCCTTGGTGTGACCAGGATTTTCCATAGACTTCAGAGTTTTCAGCTCGCTAATGCATGAGAATATAGCATATTGACTCCAGCTCCTGGTGAATGAAACACCAAGAGCTTAAAAAAGAATAGGGCAATGTCCATGAGAGTGTGCTGCAGGTGAGTATATCTAACATCTGCCTCACACATAGAACTAGGATCTCACCTTGGGGGAGTCTGCATATTTTGGTGACTCAGCCACCTTAAAGGAACACTCCATGTATTCCTGACCCTATAGTGTTTAAACCACAATTAGGTGGCCTCCCCCCACCCTTTAGCCCCACGTATAAAAGTTTAAAACTCACCTTATTTCCAGCACTGTGCGGGTCTGCCGGTGTTGGCTCTGCCCCCTTTGTGACACTATTTCTCATAGGGAAAGCATTGGATTGGCTAAAATCGGCACGGGGTCAGGCCAAATGCCATTTTGGCCTCTCATGATCACTATGAAGAAAATTTAGCTTCTTTATGCAGGGCATGGGCGCACTGACCCAGGAAGCGCCTCCAGTGGCCATCTAAGCAGTGGCCAATTGGAGGTGTCCCTAGAGCCAATGTAAAGAAAAGGCAGTGTTTGCATGAAAAAAGCCTGAAGGGAACTATTATACTCACCAGAACAACTACATTAAGCTGTAGTTGTTCTGGTGACTATACTGTCCCTTTAAGTCTCTCAGGGGTTGATGCAATAAATACTAAATTAACTACAATTTTACAATTATTTTAAAGGAAGACTCCAAGTACTATAGCCACTACAGTGGCTACAGCTGTAGTGCCCTGTGGCCACCATATGTTACTAACAAAACATTGGTGAACAATTTTAATGGAGTTTGTGGGGCTCCTGTCTCTCTCTCTATGAGGGCTGGAAACAGCAGCATGGAGCTTCCATTAGATCTCCTGTCAGCTGCTCTCAGACAGTGAGCTAACCCTGCAACACTAAACTAGTTCAATGCAAAGAGCTTTAAACTCTTATAAACATGGTGTCCAGAAGACCCCAGGTAAGACGTGAAACTGTTTTCAAATGGTTTGACTTCTTACATTGGGTAATCCTTTAATGTACCTCAAGCCACTTCAAACTGTATTCATATTCCCGAAGAAACCTAGTGCAGTAAGTATAATTTGGTTGAATAAAAAAGAGTTCTAATTGACGTTGCCTTTAAAGGATTACTCCAAACATAAACAATGTTTTAGTAAAAAACAGAACTGTTTTTGGACAGTGTAAACCTCACTGGCAATGTCCCCCCCACCCCCCATGTAGAATTAAATTAACTTGTGTTCCTACAGTTTCCCTGTAGTCAGATCTGCTTATGAGCAGAATTAAAGAGACACAAAACTCACCTGAACCACTATAGCATGTCCCTACAAGCTCTGCATCTCAGAGAAAAGGTGGTGCATGCAATGTTGCCCAAGTCCACCCAAGTGTCACTCAGACAGCAGCTAGAGGGACTTCCTGGAGGACCAGTGTTAAGCATCTCTACACTGCATGGAGATTATGAATGCTCCCCAAAGAGATGCATTGAGGCGGTGCTGATTGGTTCAGCAACTTGCTATAATTTCCTTAGCATTAAAGAGAATAAATAGTACTAGGAATACAAAGTTTTATTCCTAGCACTATGGTGCCCCCTTCCCTCACACCCCTCACAGCGTTGAAAGAGTTAAAAACCCTTTTGTCCCTTACTGCTTTTTAGCGCCAATGTCCCTCTGCGTTGGGTCAGACTCTGTACCTGCCATCAGCTGGCGAGGAGGATCTAATGCGTATACGCAGCAAGTGCTGCGATCAAGTTAGATTTATCCCATAGGAAAGCATTGAATCAACGCTTTCCTATGGGGTTTTAGCTGATGCTGGATGTCCAGTGTCCAGCGACAAAAAGTCACCTAACTTCCTGAAGAGCTTCTGGAGATGGAATTAACCCTGCATTGGGATTATTGTAGTTTATCAATAACTACAATAATTACAATTGCATGATTAAACTGACTGACACTGCACCCAGACCACTTCAATGAGCTGAAGTGGACTGGGTGCCTATAGTATCCCTTCAAGTCTGGAACTATCCTTCTATCCTGACTAACGGCTGAGTTGTTACACCTCTGGCAGCTGCATGTGCAGTCTCCAAGCATCATAACCACTTCAAAACACAGAAGTAGTTATGCTTGGATCAACCCTTTACCAGTAATAAATACATATGCTAGTCTGTGAGCTCCATGTTTGCAGCTTTGCTATGAGTGTACAAATACAAAAAGAAAAGCAAAAAGATGGTGTATCTAGACAACCTAAAATAGAATTGGAAAGTTCATAGCTATCTGAATGTCAGCAGTATCAGACTGGTAGCTGCCAGACAAAATGCTAGATTGATAAAATCAAAAATAAATACATTTTATTACAAATCCTAATAACAAAAAAAGTGTGTGTGTTTGTATAAACCGTGAACATATAGTGTGTACTGACAATCAATAACCTATTAAGAAGGACCCTGTGGTGCTAAAACTGATAAACAATTGCTCCGATCACGAATCTGCAAATGCAGATTGTAAGCATTTTATCAGATGTGAGAAGGGTATCATCTGTAAATATGCAAGACCTCTAATTACATTACAAAAATGTCTAGCCTGCCTAGTATAACATAGGACACAAGGTCACACATTTAGGCTGGAAGAAAGGAGATTTCATCTTAAGCAAAAAAGTTTTTTTTTTTTTTTTTAACAGTAAGAGCAATAAGGATATGGAATTCTCTGCCTGAAGAGGTGGTTTTGTCCTACTATACAGATGCTTAAATTGCAATTGGATAAATTCTTGCAAAAACATAACATACAGGGATATAATTTCTAATTAGTGGGGTAATAGCTGCTTGATCCAAGGAGACACCTGACTGCTATTTTGGGATCAAGAAGGAATTTTTTACCTAGTTTGTTGCAAAATTAGAAGCGCTTCAGACTAGTGTTTTTGCATTCTTTTGGATCAACAGAAAAAAACATATGTGAGGAAGGCTGAACTTGATGGACGCAAGTCTCTTTTCAGCTATGTAACTATGTATCTGGATTCGAAAACTGGAATCTTATCAGTGCTAAAGCTACTGAAACTGTGTCCGTTTGAGCAGGACTGATAAGAAATTCACAGATACATTGGCAAGTATGTTAACAATAAGATCAAGTTAAATAACGGCCAATGCTGAGGAGAAAACATTCCGACGCTACAGAACAGAAGTGATAGCAAAAAATGCTTTAGAAATTGAGCTAAATGATATAGAGCAATTGGCCCAAGTCCAAAAACTAGGTAGCTTACAAATCCTTCTGATAAGTGCTAACTATTGATCACATAGCTATTAATATCTCTTAAGTAGGCAGAGAATGAAGCATCAGTACTTTACAGCAGAGTGAACTAATTCTTAGAAAGCAGGCATCATTTAGCTCAGGACTGGTGTAACATATGCAGGCAAATTGCCGTGTATGAGGCTGGACCAGTGTAATAAATCTTGCTTGGATGTTAATAGCTGCTGAAGTTAAAGAGCGAACCAGATTGTATCAGATAGTAGAACTAGCCGGTTTGAACATTACTACGGGGGTTAGCAACAGTCCTTAATCTAAATAGATTATAAATCCTATAGTCACTCTAGACCTTTAGGCATTAAATCAAAAAAGCGCATGGAGTATCTATTGGTGTTACTCCTTCTTGCGCCGAGTTATTCAATAAATCTAACCATCTCAATAAATGAATGAAAACGGCATCTGAATATTAGTTGCTGCAGAGTTACCTGCAACTAACTAAGGCTGCTCTCCCCCTGTGCATTCAAGGGCACCTGTCACTAGTCCCACTGATCTAGTGAACGCTACTATTGGAGTATTTTCAAAATGAATAAATTTAATAAGTAAAATAGCACGGTGGCAGGACCATGTGCTAGACTCATAAGAATAGGGGTATTTGGGGTTACCCCCCACTTTAACGTATCTAGGAGTTGGCTCTACCTCTGTCTTCTTTCCTGTACATATACAAAAATAATGATAGGCTAGCCTGTAGCTTACAATACATCAGCAGCGCTTGGTCAAGCATTCAGAACTTCAATGCTGTACTCCATCAAACAGATTTAGATTTTTCTTTTATTCCCAAAAAATATATATATTTTATTAGGGATCGACCGATTATCGGTTTTGCCGATATTCCGGGTTTTTGAAATAAACGATGCGTGACCAATTTGTCCCATCTCCAAGTCTCGCGATTCACGAAGCCCTGACCATCAAAGTGTTCTGGCCAGTTACCGTGGCAACGCTCCGTGCGGCACAACCAGGTGCGCAAATCTCAAGACTTTAGAGAGGAGCTGAAGGAGTGCAGTCCTCCTTCTACCTTCTATTTGTGCGATGTTGCATCTGAGCTTGTTGAGAAGGCCCCTTAAGGTGCTCACCGTCACTGGATTGTGCCCAGCATTCGAGAGATGGGGGATTACGCCCTTTCACCATCTACCTGTCTGTAGTTTCTGCGTCTGTGAGGGAGTGCTCACTGGAGGATCGAGAAGACATAGCACATGAAGCCATGACAGGGAGCTGCGAAAGGTAGTAATGACACAAGCTACAAGTTAAGCATGCTAATAATGTAGTATGCCCTTAGGGATTTTACCACACAGTAGATTATAAAAAACTCACAAGATATAAAAAGGTTATGACTCACTTTAAAAGGCTTCAATCTATTTGAGCCAAAAAAAAGCCCTCACAAAACAAACTAGACCACCAGACACAGAATTAATTGATTGTTTTTTCAAAATGGTAAATGTACAGAGTATCGGTAAGTTGTCGGGTATTGGCTTGAAAGTTCAAAGATTATCTGTATCAGCTCTAAAAAATCATTATCGGTTGATCCCTAATTTAGACCCTTTAGGAACATCTGAACATGCAATGCATGTGATGCCTAGTAATCCATTATGTGAAACAACTAGCGTATAGCCTATGCATCTATTCACAGGTTGCCTGTAACTTGATCAAAAATGAATGAGTCTCTTATTTGAGTGAATAGACGCTATCAGCAGGCTTCATTCACTTGATTTCATCATTTAAATGTATTGAGTGACTGAATTTTACTTGTATTCGATCAGGCATCTCATACACTGATTCCTTCAGTTTCTCCTACATTCCATTGCAGCCAGAGAATTCTGGAAGATGTAGGCCATCGATGTCTGGGGGGAAAAGATCTGGGATCCCTGTACTAGATGCTATAATCTATTTGAATGGGAAAATTCATAATGGTTTTAACAGACTTTTTTTTATTTATTTTTTTTATTATCCAGTTCTGCTATTTTGGCCTAAACCTTACAACTGCCAGTTCTCCCCTTTTCATAGTCTGCAAAAATCCTTTCACTGTTCATGTGTAACCAGGGGTGGAATTGGGGGCTTATGTGTTTTTATATAGGTTATTGCTTTGCAGATACATGTCTGGACCACCTGTTTAAAGACTCTTAAAATTTATATTTTGGTTTATCCACCGGAGTGGGGAATCTGTGTGTGTCTCTTTCTAGTCAAGTAGTTTCTTGAGTTCACAATAAGCCAAGCGAAACATAACTGAACAGTGTCAAAAGCTTACTGATCTAACAAGCTCTGTAAAGGTATGGGGGGCATTTAACTATCTACATTGTATGCATAGTTATGGAAACATGTCATCCTTGTGTGTTGGTAGCTTGAGGAGTGCTTCCTATCTAGACACTGGGGAGTATGGCTCAATATACATACCATTTACACCTGATGCAGAACGACATGGGTAATGGATTGTGTTTTATGTGTTCTATTGCTCCTGGCAACTTGCCTTTTGAGAGATTTCTCTTATGTTGTCTTACACCTGGTCTCTCACAGTATCCGTTCGTAGAATTTTTAAATTCTCTTGCTATTAGTTTGAAATTTATTAGACTTTCTTCCTGTCTGTATAATAGGAATCCTTTGTTACATTGTGTTTTGCTGAGGCTTTGCTTCGTCTAGCTTCATCTAAAAGTGCTTTCAGCCTTTGGATCCAACACCCTCCCCACTTTCAAAATGTTTTCTACCCAAATCATCGTGACCACTCTAATGCTTTACTCCTCTAATCCCTGTGGGAAGGCAACTGCCAATCTTTTTTGCATACTCTGCAAAGCAGCGTAATGCATGTATGAAACTGAGCTGAGCTTGGATTTGAATTATTTATCTCTTTATTACTGTTTCTTTTGAATAATATCGATTTACTGCAACACTCTTATGCTCAATGCTACTGTATCTGGAGTCCACGTGTAATTTAATAATGGCTTATAAATGCATGGGTCAGCAACCTATGGCACAGCAGTCATGGCTGCCAGAGACAAACAGTGGGACTTCATATATCTGCTAGTGCAAACTGAGTGGTTATTCCAGGTGGTATGGGGCAATAATCTATTTACGCACTGCAGCACTTAGAGGAAGTGATCTCAGATCTTTTTTTATCCAAGCACTTGTGAACAGGAATTCTTGAGTAAAGCAGCCCGCAGCAGCTATCGCAGCTCCTGCCCTTAACATGTGCCTGAACGTTGTGGTCCCCACTGGACCCCAGGGAAGCCACCCACACTGCTGGAAATAAACAGAGCTGCAGAAGAAGCCTCCAACTCCTACAAACACACATACAGTCCTCACAACACCACTACCAACCCACACACATCCCAACAAGCAACCTTTCACAAGCAGGGCTCCAAACACATGATTGATCCAAACCTACTTCTCCATTTTTGATAAATGTTCATTAGTGATAGATTTGTGAATGCCAAGCCAGAAGATTACTTTAGAAAATATTTGGTTATGGTGTAAAAGGATAGATTGGTCAGGAAGATTATAATCATTCTGTGATTCTTGATTTACTAAAACCTATATTTAAGTGTTTGCCTGGAGTGGACATGGTCACCACAAATCTTGGACATTATGAGAGTGGAGTAGTGTACAAAATAGTGGCTTCAGTCTGCTAGAACCTCAAATTATGTGCTGCACTTAAGTTTACTAGCTCTACAAATTTAACACTGGAAGCAGAATGATTGTTTTTATACAGCAGTCTGTAATATCACAATGTGAATCCATATGTAATGTTAGCTTGTCTAAAAAAGCTAAGTACGGTAGTTCTCTTTTGTGTTTGTTCACATTCCAAAACACTGGTATTCCTAAATGTAAAACTGCAGTTTTACCACAAGATGGCACCATTTATCAGGTTTTGTCTTTTAGAAAGTGCCTTTACTTGTGACTTGTATACATTATCGATTTGTATAGAATAGCTAATATTTATAAAGTGACCTATTATTTATTATAGTTTGCACAGATCAAGCACTAAAGCAATTGTAAAATAGGGTTTTGTGTTATACAAATTGTGCAAGTCATAGACAGACATTGCTAATTGTTTAATTCATATTCAGAATTTTATTATTTAAGGCATTTATATTGTGCCAACTTATTCTGTAGCGCTGTAATATTATAAAGGGTGAATTTAACAATAAATGAGACGATTAAAACAGTGGCCTTGTCCACTTAACCCCTTAAGGACCAAACTTCTGGAATAAAAGGGAATCATGACATGTCACACATGTCATGTGTCCTTAAGGGGTTAACCCTGCAATTGTAATTATTTAAAGGGACACTGTGATCCTTTTGCACTTAGTGCAATGTTTACATTGCAGCTCTCAGTATGCCCTCTAGTGACTGTCTGCCAGACAGCCACTAGAGGGCTTCCGGAATATAAACCAACCATTGGTCGGTTATCCAATGCTGGACATCCTCACGGACCTCCAGCGTCAGATTTTCCCCATTGGGGAGGTCTAATGCGCGTGTGGCCATTGCTTCGCATGCGCATTGGGTCTTTCCCCTGCTGGCTGATGGCGGGGGATGCGCATGGGCGGAGCCTGACCCAGCGCCGAGGGACAGGTAACCAGTGCTGAATTCAGGTAACTAGCTGAAGGGGTTTCAACCCTTTTAGTGACATGGGGAGGGGGGCACTCCAGGATTCTCTAGTGCCAGGAAAACGGGCACATAAAGGGAATCAACACCGTAAAAGAGGAGACCTATTTAAAAAACAAAACAAAAAAAACTACCACAAAAAGAGGACATAGTCTTAAATTAGAGGGGCAAAAGGTTTAAAAAATATCAGCATGTATTCCTTTACTATGAAATTCGTGGATGCATGGAATAGCCTTCTAGCTAAAGTGGTAGAGGTTTATACTTTGAAGGAGTTTAAACATGCATGGAATAGGCAAAACGCTAGCCTAGCTATAAGATGAGACCTGGGACTTAATGAGAGTACAGTGGGACCTGGGTCTACAAATGCCTCGGTTAACATAATTTTCAGTTTACAAATGAAAATCCATTGAAAATAAGTCCTTGGTTTACAAAAATTTTGCAATACAAAGCAAGTTTCCCCAGGATGCATTGCACCTAGGAGGTGTATAGCACCGCCCCCTGCATGCTGGAGCCTGTGGGTAGCACGTGGCGTAAAGTGTGGAGGTGTTGGAGCGCCTTTTGCATCGAGTTTTGGAGCCATTCTGGAAATTGTTTGCAGTTGTTTTGGGACTTTTTGGTGCATTTCTCAAGCTGTGGATAGGTATGGAGCTGAGTTTGCATGCCTTTTATTGTGTGTTCTGCATTGTGGGTTGGTTTCCATGCCAGCTCATTTTGACTTTTTTCTGACCTCCAGAACAAATTAATTGGTTTTCAATGCATTCCTATGGGAATCCTCATTTCGATTTACAAATGTTTCGCAATAAGAAACATCCCGGAGAACGCATTAAATCCGTAAACCAAGGTCGTACTGTATTTAGAAAATTGGGCAGACTAGATGGGCCAAATGGTTCTTATCTGCCGTCACATTCTATGTTTCTACATCGGCGCTGGAATCAGGTAAGTGACAAAGGGTATTTTAATTCTCTTTCAGTGCTGTTACAGAAACAATAGATTTATTGCTCAAACGAACTTGCAATCTATAGAATATATACATATTCTATAATAGAATTGGTAACTAGGCAAAATTGCTTCAAATTTGTTTTGGACAAATTAGCATTCCCCTTTATAAAATGCTTATTTGTTTAAAGGGACACTATAGACACCCAGCATACTTCAGCTCATTGAAGTGGTCTGGAATGTCCCTTTTGCTTAGTGTTGCAACGTAAAACATTGCAGTTCCAGAGAAACTGTCTACATTGCTGCACTAAGTTTGCCTTCAGTGACTGTCTACCAGACAGCCACTGAAGGTGCTTCCTGCATCCGAACAGACCTTTGGTCTGGCATCTGACGCTGGACGTCCTCATACTCTGCATGAGGACATCCAGCGCCAGCTTTTTCCCCATAGGAAAACATTGATTCCTATGGAGAGGTCTAATGCGCATGCACATTAGCATCCTCTCATCGCGAGACAAAACAGAGGGTGGAGCAGCGACCCAGCTCCAAGGGACATTGGCGCGTTGATAAGGTAAGTAAAGGGTTACTCCTTTATTCACCGGGGGGAGGCAGAGGGAGCTATACAGCTTTGAATTCCAGGCACTGTAGTATCCCTTTAAAGCAGAACCAATTGGTGTACAAGGTAGAATTTTAGGTCAATGAGAATATGATTCTAAAACGGTGAAGTGCTTTGTGTCTGGAAACCAGGAATGTTTTTTTTGCCACTTCCTTTTTCTTCACATAATGGTCTAAAGCATTGTTCCCCCAACCCAGTCCTCATGAACTACCAACAGTGCAGGATTTATGTATTTCCCTGTTTTATTCCAATGGAGATACTGACAACACCTGACTGGTGGTCCATGAGGACTGGGTTGGGGAACACTGGTCTAAAGCACAAGTTTGCTAAGCTGCAGTGCACCTTCCTACCCCTGTTTCTGTGCGTTTATTACAGCATATTACATAGTTACATAGCTGAAAAGAGACTTGCGTCTATCAAGTTCAGCCTTCCTCACATTTGTTTTTTGCTGTTAATCCAAAAGAAGGCAAAAAAAAACCAGTTTAAAGCACTTCCAATTTTGCAACAAGCTAGGAAAAAAAATTCCTTCTTGACCCCAGAATGTCAGTCAGATTTATCCTTGGATCAAGCATTTATTACCCTACATTGAAAAATTATATCCTTGAATATTCTGTTTTTGCAGGTATGTATCTAGTAGCTGTTTGAACATCTGTACGGACTCTGATAAAACCACTTCTTCAGGCAGAGATTTCCACATCCTTATTGTTCTTACAGTAAAATAAACCTTTCCTTTGCCTTAGACGAAATCTTCTTTCTTCCCGTCTAAACGCATGGCCTCGTGTCCTATGTAAAGTCCGGTTTGTGAATAGATTTCCACACAATGGTTTGTATTGGCCCCGAATATATTTGTAAAATGTTATATCCCCTCTCAGGCGACGTTTTTCTAAACTAACTAGGTTTAAATTTGTTAACCTTTCTTCATAGCTGATATGTTCCATTCCTTTTATTAATTTTGTAGCCCGCCTCTGCACTTTCTCTAGTGTCTTAATATCCTTCTTTAGAACAGGTGCCCAAAATTGCACAGCATACTCAATATGCTGAAACCTAGGGAAGCCACAATCCGTGCACATGCATGGCGATCCAGCGCACATAGGCTTTTCAACAAGAAGGCACTGATTGGTGTATTCTCTGGCACAGAATGGAGAAGGAGGCAAGGGCTTGCAAATAATGCACTCAGCATGTACAGTATACAGTTTTTCCTTTGGGATATATCTACTAAAAAAAAAAAAAAAGTTTTCTTTAGGTGTTCCCTCTAAACAGTCACTGTCACTCGATTGTATATTTTTATTGTATGTTTTATTCAAAATGTTTTACATTTTCTTCAAAAGGTTTTTATACAAACTGGATATCTTCTGGATATCTTCTGGATATATTCTGACACACTGATGCAAATGGAAAATGGAACCCTGTTTTGTGTAATGTACTCTCTTGTACTCCATAAGTTTATCCTGCCATGTAGCATCTGGCGCCCTGAAAGAGGATACCGAGCAACAGTACTAAACTTTGCTATCAGAACACAAAGAAAAAGCCATTTTCAATTTGATATCAGAGACAAAAAAGTGACTGAAATATTATTAAAAAGTAGGTCCAGGCACTCAATGTTTCTTTAAAAAGGCAGACTTATTGAAAACTGAATGTGCAATGTTTTGGTCTACACAGAGGAAATATTTCAGTTGTCCTGTATGCACGAATGTGTGTTTGGGAGTAGCTAGTTTAATTTGTGTGGTTCATTTGGAGTGTATGGTTAAGAGTTGGCTAAAGGCTGTATATAAGGTAGTCTGGATAAATAAGTTTGTGTCCCGATTTAGATTCCTAACCTGGCACCAACTCCTATATTCTATGGAAATATGGCAAGCCCAGCATTATATAGTGCAGGGATAGGCAACATGATTCAATTTACCTGTACCTATTCTGATACCAGCTTTATCCATAAAGTGGATTGGTGCTCAAAGACAATTTTTCTAGTACGGGCCTTGTGCACTAGTGAATGAACATACAATGACATGCTCATTACAGCTTCTCTGACAGAAATACATTTGGCCACATAGGAGTTACTACTTTTTCCATGTATTCTTGCGTATCTGATAGCATGCAGACATATCTTGATGTACAACTGACTACATATGCTTTTATGTAGTCAGTTGTGGTTCCTGCCATGTCAAATTGGCAATGTGATTTCCAGAGAGGTCAGGGTGTGGGGCCTGGAGTTTAAAAAAAAAAATAAGGAAATGCAGATTTTAATTTTTTTTTCTTGCACATCTAATCAAAGACCAAAAGGCTAGTGCCATCACTTTGGGTTATACTGTTTATTAAATTTTTAATTCACACATTGGCTTTTTTGTGTGTAATATTTGTTTCTCACACTACTGAGAGAATTCCTTAATAATCTTATCTGACTGCCCTTCTGTAAACACCCTTCAATCAGCAGCATCTCTTTGATGCATTGTGTATAGGTGGCCAGCCCACCCCTTGGAGTCATTGACATCTGTTTATACCCTCCACAGGATATCAACTATAAAATACCTACCTCTACTTTATCAAATTAAAAAAAGACTCCTGTTAACTCTGTAGTCACGGCAAAATCTAATCCAAAGTACTTTTATATTTTGTTTTGTTTTTTACATTTCCACCTATTTTATAATTGCTTCATTCATCCTACTTAGCTTTTACATGCTTTTTTTTTTTTTTTTCCATTGCTTGGTCACTTAACATGGATCTATTACTTTTTGCATTAATAACTTTTGTAAAAATAAATGAAAATATATCTCAATGTATTGTTTTTTTTTTTTTTTTAAAACTATTTAGAAAATTAGTTTTTGTTTGTTTTCTTTCTAACAGTTTCAAATACCACGTATCTAACAATGGCAAAGTACCAACGTCTGGTCTCCATACAAAACAATGGGTTGTAAAATGAGCTGGAAATAAGTGGTGCAGTGATGAACCCATAGCAGACTCATTCCATTGGTCAGGTTTAGTTTTTGTGGATATTTATTTATAACGAAGTTGCAATACAAAATGTCCTTTCAGGGCAAACCAAGGTGTACATCAAACCTGCCATTGACATACAAGACATATATATTTCATGATTGTGTCATTTTCTTACTGGCATTCATAAAACACCAACATATTCTGCAGATTTCATTCCTGTTGCTACAACTCCTTCCCGCCTCCCTTTTTTTTTTTTAATTTGTTTTTATTGGTTTTCTTTTCTTTCAAAACATTTGTAGTAAGTGGGTACAAAAAGTGTATACAAAATTACATCAAGGATGTCGACTTACATTGAGATGGATACACGTATTGCAACATGATGATCAAGAATACAAGCATATTACTCGCTACATTTCTAACTGAGCCCCTTTTCTTGTTGCCCAGCTCAGCTGGCTGCCACAGTGTATTCATCTGGGTCATAACTGAGGTTACAAAATACTACGCTAGTGCCCTCATATTGTTGGGTGTAACCTTGTTTAACCAGAAGTGACCCTCAAGGATGAGAAGTATGAGCCACTACGTGGAGTCTCTGCTGGAGCTTGAAGCTCGGGCTAGAGTAGGGATTAACATCATATTACACATCTAGGCTATAGCAAGAGGTTGTGCGTGTCGGATGTATCTCAAGGTGTGATGGGTGGGTGCAAGGGAAAAGTACTATGGGGTTGGTGGACAGAAAGGTCGGGGGAGTATTGGGGATTGGACGTTATTCCTCAGCTGATTTTATATTCCATCCTGGGAGATGCCTAGTCAGGGAAGTGTATGCAATCCAGGTGGTCAGTCTTGGGTGTCGGCCATTGGTTCCCATGTCTCCCGGAAGATTGGATATCTATGGGAAATGGAGGCATGGATCTCTTCCATGGTTTTGATTGAGTCCACTTTAGCAATCCATTCCCTGTTAGAACTGCAGGGTTCTTCCATTTTACTGGAATGAGCATGTTGGCTGCTGTAAGGCGGTGGGTCAAGAGCATTTTTTGTATCTTGGGGATTGATCTTGGTAGGATCAGAAGCACTAAAGCTTGTGAGGTGTGGGGCAGTTGTATGCCTCTTTCTGCTTTGGACATTATCACGATATTGGCCCAGTAGCTATGGGTTAGTGGGCAGTGCCACCAAATGTGTGCGAGGGATGCTCCAGGTTGAGAGCACTTCCAGCACACATCAGGTGTGTCTGGGAAAAGCTTGTGGAGTTTGGAGGGAGAGTTGTGCCATCTGGATATTGTCTTATATCCACTTTCTTCTACATTGGTGCAGGTGGATGTCGTGTGAATTTGTGTGAAAGCAGTCCGCCATTGGGGCAGTGTGAGCTGCACATTGAGGTCTTTTGACCAAGAGTCTGGGTAGTGGGGTAGTTGGGTGGTGTGGTCGGCCTGAATGAGTTTGTAGAAGGTCGAGAGCTGTTTAGTTTTAACATTGTGATTCGTGCAGGTAATCTCAAAGTCAGAGTGCAAGAGCCCTTTAGCAGAGAGGGATTGGCCTGCAGGAAGTGAGTCCCACCTCCCTTCTATGACTAGTTACCTCTCATACAGCCCTTTATTAACCTAGTGACCTTTACTTCCATTCTGCCTAAATACTGCTCCATTAAACCCCTGAATTGTTCTTCACACTGCAGCTCACCTGAATCCACACGCTCCCCCTCTCATTTACTTTGCTTTCCTTTATCACATACCCACCACCTGATACCACCTATCCCTGTCTTATCGATCCATTACTTTCCCCAACCAATTAAATTTCACCCAACCCACTTCCATCCTCCTGGTATCCTGTTGCACTCTGTTACCCATCAGTTATATTCCAAATCCCCTACCACCAAAAATAAATAAATCACACATTACATGCACAAATGCTGTCATACCCTTGTTTATTTACACATGCATATGTTGTCACCTCACACAGGATGTGGATGGAGACTTTGTTAGATGAAAAAGGTTAACCATTTTTAAAGACTTAATAGGCCTGTGTGTGAATTTGTAAACTTTGCAGTCCATAGTCTACAAGCTTTTCCCGTTCCATTCCAAGCCATTGCTTCTACTCTATATGTATATGTTGTTTTAGCATGAGGAGGCATATGGCATTACCTTTTACTAGGTAAATAGTTAAATTTGCATTACTAGTGACCTAGATCAGGAGGAGGCAGCCTTCGTCACTCCATAAAATGTGGACTTTTTTTACCCGATGGTTTTTACTTTTGGCTAATTAAACTGCACTCACAGAGCTAGATTTCACGACCCGCTTCTCTCACACGTGAGTCTTTCTCATGCGTTTTGATAACAAGAAGTTGCTAAAGTGCATATGCAAGTAATGGGGCAGTTTGCAGTACCCTCAGTAAAATAAGTTATAAATTAGTTTAAAAAATAATTCAAAGTATAAATCCTTATGGGCAGCCCATACTGGTCTCATAGGTTTCCCATAATGTTAAATAATTTGTCTATATTTGTTGACCAGACATAGGCCTTAATTTAATATTTCTGAATAAATATTTAAAGTGTTGTTTTTTTCCCCCCCCAAACTTTTTTAAACGGACACGCCACTGCCCAAAAACAAAATAAAAATAATTTTGGTAGATGTATCTTTTTCGGTGGAGTTGTCTCTAAAAACAGCTTGCAAAACCTGTAGATCCCTTGTCTGCTACCTTTGCAAGCCCTGACCAGACTTTCTGTGGCTGTCCAATCACAGACTTACAAACCAGTTTAATGAGAAGTATTTGCAAGGCTGGTGCTCGGAACAATTGTTTGCCTATTGAGTTTAGCTCCACTGAGCTTACCAACCAGAAAGCAAAAAGACCTGTTGCCAACTTGAAAACCAGGAGGTGTAACCAAGTGAACTTATTAAAATATCAATTTCTACTGAAATTTGCACTTTGTGCAAAATTTAAAAAATAGGACATGTTCTTCACACAGCTTTTCAGCAAACAAAAGTGCTTTAGGGGTCTGGAGTGTCCCTTTAAAATATCAATATATAAAATATTAGTATATTTTAGAAGTTCATCCAAACATTTTACATTGAGGCCATAGTTTGTAAATCTTAATTTTGAACCTGAATTTTATTTATTTGTATGAAACCAGGTGAAAGACCAGAACCACAAAGTAGTGTCATTGAAGAAGTGAGTTTTGGTTGCTATTGGCCTCTCTCATGCCTGTAAACTGGGCTGACCTATTTATTCTTGCGGGAAACATACATGCATGTTGTCTGTGTTGACTATATTCTGTTTAGCTCCATAGAATACACTGAAATAAATGCTTCTTCGTGCATGTGCAACTTTTCTTGCACTTTTTAACAATCTGTCATGGGAACGAGATCAGAACTGTTATATTTCAATGTGGCGTTATACTTTGTGACCTTATGCAGTTTACCTCTGAATGTAGTGCTTACATTTCCCTGAATACTGTGCTCATGCCTCTGTTGTCAGCACAGACTAATTGGTTAGTTTAAATTGACTTCTAGTTCCCCGACAAAGGTTTTTCCTTGTTTATGATATTTGTTATTTGTATTCATGTAATTAGTTGCCATCTGTTTGTCCTTTAAACCCGACTGACGACACTAAAAAATAAAAATCTTTGACATCCCCTATATATACACCTATGCTTTTACACATGAACATTCTGTACAGCAGTTGTAAAAATAAATAAAAACAAAATGGTATTTTTAAAGGACCTTAAAGGCATTTTTAATATAATAATCCTTTCAAGTTTTTTTTTTTTTTTCCTTCTCTGAATGAAGTATATGGGGGGGTGGGGGGGGGAATTAAAAGGATAAAAACCAATCCTTCTCTTTAGTATATGATTTTCCTTGCTTCCGTCTGATCCAGTATATGGCTCAATGCCCCTGTCTTATACTAAAGGTAGGGATGAGTTTTTCTAATTTCTTGCATATACTTCATTTAAAAAAAAATAAAACTATTGTTTTCAGGTGACCGTTTAAAGGAATACTATGGCGTTGGGTATACAAATGTGTATTCCTACCCCTGTAGTGTCCTAGTCACTGTTTAGGTGACTGGGCCACCCGCTATAAGGATTAAAAAGGTGAGCTTACTTTCCTTTTCTCCCATGCAGTGCTAGTCTCTGGCGTGTCACTCCACCTCTCTTGCTGAGATGATTGAGAAAAATGATCTAATGCTTTCCCAAAGGAAAATGCCACTCTGTTCGAATCAGATGGTCTGTCTTGAGATAAAGTGGTCTGGGTACCAATAAATGTCCCATTAAATGGATGTAAATCAAACAAAATATACCAATCTATGATTCATTTAAAAAAATATTTCCATACCCTGGTTTAACCATGAACAAGGAGTAGCAATTTAGAAAACTATAGTGGCGGGAACCTCCTGTTGTAGGTTCAGTGTTCTGTAACATCGGTAGCTCTTAATTGTCTCCTACCAGGCCACCAACAGCTTACTGTAGACAGTGTAGAGGGATTACTCAATTCTGTTCAATTGTGGAAATTCTCCTTTTGAAAACCCTGATGTAACATCACAGCAGTTAGTGTGTGCAGTAAATACACATTTTCCTGCAAGGTATACAAATAGAGTCTTTGTTTTGTTTCTGTTCTGGTTTTTCTATCGGCATTGTGGATGTCCTGAGTCTGTAAAGATATGAATGAGTATGACTAGTTAGAATTACTTTTCAAACAGTTTTCTATCTATAAATGTTTCCTGCATACTTTTTAACAGTGTGACCAGATGGTATTGTGCAGTGGCTATGGGATGAAGTGTCCGGCATCTGTAAACTAAAGCAGATGTTATCACCTCCCCTCCTGTCTTTGGTAGTAATTAACAACTAAGTGCCTACAATAATATGCAATTCAGTAATTTACCCCAACAGCACCTTATAGTATCCTGCTCTTGCTGCTTTTTGACCCTTCTAGAGACCCTTCGTATAGAGACTTCCTGATTACTGAAGTCTAGAGTGAAAGTGTGTGTTTGAGTATCCATTGCTAAAGTAAAAATCTAGTGACGCCCTGTTTCTGTTAGATTACTAACAAAGGAAAACAGTAAAATGGTTTGAAGGTTTAAAAGCCCCAATATTATAGATAATTAACAAGGGAATTCAAGCCAACTGTCCCAAACGGTAAAATAGTATATTTTTGTATAATTATTAGTCTCTTTCCCCCTTTCAAATTATAAAAATCATGTTGAATTTATACATAAGCTAAGCTATCTAGAGCTCTTCTTTAGAAGAATTCCTGTGGTACGTTATCTCCCATCTATGTGGGGGGCAGGAGAGAGTATTGCACTGTGAACTCCTTCCTCAATTACTTAAATTTCTCAGCATGAGGTGTCAATCAGCATTACAGGCTCTCAAAATGACCTAGCTGTGCTTCATGTCAGCCAAGAAACTGATTTAACCCCAGAGTGACATACATGGGGTATAATTAAAACCTAATATATCTGTGTTAAATGTGCTGTTTATAAAAAATAAAAAATTTTTAAAACATTTATATTAAGAGTCTATCCGTTTACTCACTTGGTCTATTTGGGCAGTGTTATTTTTAGATATTTGCCATCTGCTGGTGTATAGACACTTTTTTGCCCTTCACTGTCAACATTTAACCCATTTAAAAACCAGGTCACATTTGAGCTAAACCACTGTCTAACGTTTACCAACTTTGGCTTTACTACATCTTATCAGACCTCTGTGCGGTAGACTTTGGTTGCAAGGCTGCTTGTGTGGCTGAGGGAGGCTGCCTCTGTGGTGTTTGATGTTCCTCAATGCCTGAACTTGGCACGGCATCGCTTAATTGGTCATGACCTGCATTATAATGATGTAGAATAATCATTGATTTCAATGAGCCCCTCGTCAAAATTATTTAAAGCTACTGGCCTTGTTTTGTGTCAGAAGACACAATGTGTAATTTTCTTATAAGCGAACATTTTCTATGTGTAGTGCTAAGAACCGTTTTAAGAACTATGTGAAAACTGAACTTCAGTAGATCATTTACATTCTGGTGTCAGAGGAACATGCCGACAACAAGCCAATAATTCTTACTAAAAGAAACAAGATATACTGCACCCAGTGTTATAGTGCAAATTTATACATACATTGGTCTTTGGGTTATTCCGACATGATTGACTTCAGAGTAAAACAAAATAAACAAGATAATAGTGCAATACGGTATGTAATATTTATGTAACATTATAATTTCTATAAAAAAAACTCACATTTACTAGAGCCAACTTAGAGCTCTGCTGTTGTGCGCATGGACGGTATAATCCCCATCTTAGGATATTCAATGGTACAGGAGCAAAAAACTATTCTCCAAGTAATGCGTAATATGCAGAATATATGTGGAGATAGAAGGAAGAAGAAACTTCAATGGTGGAGTAAGCATCATTTTTGTTATTCAGGTGGAAGTGAAGAATGTACTTACATTTCCTAGAGCAGGACTTGTACAGTACAAACAAAATATACTTTTTGTTATTTACTTACCATCTCAATTCCTGATAACACTACATCCTTAAGTGGGGATTATACAACCCATGCTGTTTATACTAGAGCAAGTCCTGCTCTTGGAAATATGTTTTTATGGTGTAATTTTATCCGTTTTATTGTGTAATTTAATCAGCTGAACTTAATTTGTTGTACTATCAATCATTCATACTAATTTGTTATAACCCAAACTTCCAAGCCGCATGCTTGCCAGTCGGGCCTCTGCAAGACTGGAGAGTCTACACTAACTATTTTGTGCTTGTCCGTTCTGAATTTTCACTCCCAAATAAATAAGTTTGCTTTTATGCAGTGCCAAACATTTCTCCACTGCTTTATAGTTATACAGTGCTGTTATTTAACATGTAGATGACAGACAAATATATTGAGCGATGCACAAGGTAAAAAACTTACTCAAGTGACATTACAAACTGGGAATATTTGATTATGGAATGATTAACATTCATCTTGCTGCAGAATTTCAGAAGGTGAAATGTGTGCAGAATTTTATGTATTTAGGAGTTGTTGTGTTTGTGTTTTTTTTTTTTTTTTTGTTTGTTTTTTTTAAACGTGATTTATTAATACTTGAATGCTCTATTTATTTTATTTGATGTATGCAGGGCTGCAAATATATTTGAGATGGAGACTGAAGCCCAGAGGAACAAAATTAAGGAAACTGAAAGCACAGAGCTGCGGAAGGACCGTGAGAAGAAAAAGCGTACCAGGGTGAAACAGCTACTTGCAGACATAGCAAAGCAAGTGGACTTCTGGTTCAGCGACGTCAATCTTCACAAAGATAGATTTATGCGAGAACAAATAGAGAAGACCAGGGATGGTTGTAAGTTTGTGCGCAATAAAATGCACTAATTTTTGTTTTTTGTTTTTTGCTTTTTTTTAATGAAACAAATGCTTCCAACATTATGTTGGACTAATACCATAGATATCCTTTTGTAGAATTTAATATATGCTTCTATATCAGAAACTGGTCTCTCTTTTTATAATTTAAGATAATGAATGTGTATTAGTCTTGTACACAAATTAGTTTGAACTGGTTCGTCTGAATCACGTTTTTTTTAATCCACGAACGAATTCACACGCATCCTAAAATTACCTGTGGAGTCTTCTTCAAAGAAGTGAATCTTATCAAATACTTTTTAATCCACACCCAAATTTCTTGATCCATGTGGTATTTAAATCCTAGACGAATGAAGAGGAAACATTTTTGTGCAAGTCTAAATAATATTATGGTGTTTTCTTTATTTTCCTTTAAAAGAGGAAATATATGTGCATATTAGTTTTAAACACTCTTAATGCTGTGATTCGATGGAAATTACCAGCATTAGAGTAACAAATACAACAGTATAAGCCAAGAAGACATTGTGTAGAGATATACTGACTTGTACATCATGCACAACAAATTTTCTTTTTAAATGAAGGATTACAGGACAATATACCAATTTAAAGGGACACTGTAGGCACCCAGACCACTTCAGCTCATTGAAGAAGTCTGGGTGCTGTGTCCCTATTGCACTTAGTGCTCTGGAACTGCAATGTATTACATTGCAGCACTAAGTCTGCTCTCACTGGCTGTCTACCAGACAGACACTGGAGGCACTTCCGGAATTCAAACAGACCTTTGGTCTTTTATCTGACGCTGGACATCCTCATGCTCTGCATGAGGACCTCCAGCATCAGATTTTTCCCCATAAGAAAATATTGAATAATGCTTTCCTATGGGTAGGTCCAATGCGCATGCGGCCATTGCTGCACATGTGCATTGGGTCTCCACCCACCGGCTGCTGTCGGTGAGGAGGAGCATGGATGGAGCCTGATCCAGTGCCGAAGGACATCAGAGCTGAATTCAGGTAAGTGCTTGTTGTGTTGTACCTTTGAGAGGGATGTTGCTTGTGGCGTTGTATCTTTGAGAGGGATGTTGCTTGTGGCGTTGCTTGTTTCTGGGGATACTGCTTGGGTGGTTGTATGTTTATGTGGTGCGATGCTGTTTATAGGACTGCATGTGTGGGAGGGAGATTGTTGTGGAGATGTGTGTGTGGATGGGCCTGTTTGTTTTGGTTTTTAGAGTTTGTGCATGTGAATAGCTGCTGTAAAGTTTTTTTGAGCGGGAAAGGAGCTGTTGTGCGTGTTTGTAGACTTATTGGGGCTGCATTGTGTGTTTGGGGCTGTACACTCTTGAATGAAATATATGTGTGTGTGTTAAAAAATTTTTTCAATCATGCAATCTATCTATTATAGAGAACACTATTGATGGATATATAGCATGAGAATTGGATCAACTCTGGGCAGTCACTTAACACAAAGTGACAAACATAAAATAGAGTACAATACATTGGTTTCTTACAAGCAAGAATTTAACTGCCTTTGCTAGGCAATTAAAAATATTCCTCTTAGAATAATGTGCATGCATAGTCTCTTAACTAAACCCCTCAAGGCAGCATTTAGCCATTTAAAGGAAGCAAAAAGGTGTGATTCCTGATTTTATTTCCATAGTAATGTGGGTCTGCTGCAACAAAAACAAGAAAAACCAGATGCACATTACACTTATGTGTTTCTCTTTTTTAATGAAGATGAAATGCCAAAGTAACAGTGCTAAGATAGCAACCCTCAAAGGTCAAGCATCCTGTTTAGAAATTAGTCCCTCTTACTGATGATGCTTTTGTTTTATCGTGAACATTGATCCCCCTTTGATAAGGGGAAATGTGACTCATTAAATGTGAAATGTGGGGTTCAGTGCTAGTTAAGTCACATTAGAAAATATTTTGTTGTGTGATAATGGTTGGGAAATATTTTTATTAAATGTAATTTTGTCTTTCCAGAATACACATGAAGAGTATAGCGTTAATTGACAGTGTAGCTGGTTGAAGTATAGAATTAAGATACAATAAATCTAATGGGTAATTTTACTAAATTGTATATACTGTATTTTATTCTGTCTCAAAATGGACAAGGCCTCCAATGCATCTGGTGGTGGTCATTTCGAACAAATCTGAAACTGGCAAGATCCAGTGACCTTCATAAAAAAAATAGTTGGTTACCTGCATCATAGTAGCTTTGCCTGTATATAAATAGTATGCCAATTCTCATAATGATGCTTGGCACATTTTTGCATGCTGGCAGCACGTCATTGACTCGAGCAATTATAATCCTACACTTAGGCCAGTAAGATGGCTCAGTGGGCTCATGCATCATCAGTAGAATCTGTTCAACCCTTGTGGATCGCAGGTGGAATTTTCGGCAGGGTTGACTCAGCCCTTCATCCTTCTGAGATAAATAAAATGAGTACCATTAACTTGGGTAATAGTAACATCCTCAGGACATACTTGGAAACCAGAGAATATCTGAATGTACATTTCCTAGTTACATTCTTTGTAGTTTTATTATTATTATTATTATTTATTATTATTATTATTATTATTTAAGTCCATATTAATTACTATATCCATATATCAAGTTAGAAAACTCCTTGCCTCAGCAGCCATTTTGTAATGCTTGTCAAACTACTTTACTCAGCAATATATTCAGAGGAGGGGAAAAAAGCACGTACAGCAACATGTGACAGTGGCATTTTTACTATAGGTAAGTTTGTAATGTTTTAGATTTAGTTTTTTTGTTTTTTCTTATCCTGCTCGCTTTAGGGTTGAAAAAAGACAAATCTTTTGACACATTGTAGAGGTCGGTGAATAATGCCAAGAGTGTTTTAAAAAAAAAAAAAAAATACAAAATGTTTTCTCACTTTAAATTTAACGATGTAAGAACTGATTGGGAAATCCACATATGGAAAGGCTGCTTAGTGTGGTGTCTCTTATCTAAACTTTCAGATGTCCTTCTTACTTCTAGGAGCATTGTTTAAGGTATATGAGTTGAATGACAGCTTGACCTCATGCTGAGATGGTTTTTGGAAATGTCCAATCCAGAATGAATGTCTTTAGGGCAGAGGATGTGAGGAGGCCATTGTGTGTGTCCCAATATACACCCTACATCTACTCCTCCTCTTAGTCACCATCCTTGCTGACTATCTAGTGTTCAACTTCCCAGCTTTGTTTTCAGTAAGAAAAAAACAATAGCCTTACAAATCATTAACCTTTAGACCCTTTAAGGACCTTGCCCCTTTTTATGAAGACTTTTTTCCCTCCAATTTTTTAAAATAGTTTTTTAAAGTGCACACAAATGTCATGTTCTTACGTCCTAATTATAGCCCTACTTGTGGAAGTACTGATATTTTCAAATTGTATAACATTGGATTTAAAACCTGAAAAGCAATATACTCATTATTAAAAATGAAGCAGTCCCCAAATTGCACCAATTTTTATTTTTTATTTTTTGGTACTTTAACACGTTGTCTGGCTTCTCCATACTATACCGTGTGTCTTACTAGAAGTACATAATTACAAGTTATTGTGCCTTTATTGCCATTTACAGTTAAGCAACTAATATGATGTTTTCCATTGCTGATAAATTGTGTTTCATAGGGCTGGTATGGGATCATTGTTATACAAGGGGCATCCTTGATGTATGCAGTAATACACAAGTGTATTACATATCTGAATTGTTTTATTCTAAATATAGTTGGCACTACATTAGTCAAAGTAATAACCGAATAGTATGATAAAATCCTTTAAGAGATCCATCTCTACATATCTCAAAATAGAATGCACCTGTCATGATTGATTTTATATATTTCTTACCTGTTCTTTATAACATTTTTATGTGTGTTATGCATTATTGTTTTTGTAATGCAATGTTTGTGAAACCAGTAAATACTTGAAAACGAGAGACATCTCAATGTATCCTTCCTGGTAAAATATTTTATAAATAATAAATATGAACTAATTCATATACACTGAAACTGCCTCATTAAAGGCTATTCACAGTTGTTGATTGCGGTGATGGCGCATGGTGCATTTTTTTTTTATTCTAGTTTGTGCATGGGTCAGTTTTGTTTTTTCTTAATATTTTGTCCTTATTTCTCTTTTTAGACATTGACATATCGCTATTGGCCTCCTTCAACAAAATGAAAAAGCTATCCACAGATGTAAAGCTCATTGCAAGAGCCATCAAGAACTCTTCTGTAGTTGAGGTAGGTTAACCTTTATTTTCCATTTATTTGGTAAGGAGAATTAGCATTTGTCTAACTTTTTAATTTTTTTTGTGTGTGTGTGTTTAAAGTTGAATTTGGAATGTACGAAAATAAGAAGACGACTTCCCTTGGGAGAGAAACCACAGGACATTGATTGCCGTACAGTGTATGTGGTAAGTAAATAATATATCTATCTGCACAAATGAGCTTAGTAGGTCATTGAAAAAAATTGTGAGCAGCTCTGTCTTCTGTAAGATCATCTGTTGTGGTGGTTTTTGTTCAAGCCAAGCATTAGGAACAAGTTGTGCATGTGAGGCAAACACTACTATCATTCAATACAATGCTTTCATATACATAATCTTCTTTTAACACAATAACTTTTTTTATTGCTAGATTAAATTGCTCTACCCTTGGTCATCTCCAGGGGAAGGGAGGAGATGTGGAAATGTACCGTTTTTCTGTCTATGAGATGCCCCCATGTATCAGACGACACCTATTTTTTGAGCCCAAAATTAAGAAATAAATATTTTCAACATCTATAGCACTGAAGTCCCCACCAGTCCCTGCCCCCTCACACCTAATAACCCTATAGTGCCAGGAAAACAAGTTTGTTTTCCTGGCGCTATGGTGCTCCTTTAATAATTAGATTTGTGAAGGAGCTCCAGCCACATGGGACTAGCTTGGTTGGCTGTCAGGCCAAGCGTTAAGAACATTCCTGCAGTGACATTCCGTGTATAAGACCACCCCTAATTTTAGACTAAAGAAATGTAGAAAAACCTAGTATTATACATGGAAACATTGCTAAAAGCCATATTATTCAAAAACCAGAGTTAAACCCACTGTTCATTTTCTCACTTCTAAGTTTAGTATTACACACACACCCCTGAGGTTAAAGGTAGTTTTTTTTTTTTTCCTTGATTGCAGCTGTTGCAGTTAATTCAGTCCCTTTCCCCAACAGAAAATGGGGACCTATTTTTGCCTCTATGATCCTCTCTTACAGTATCCTTATTAGGAGTGGTCTTCATTAAAATGGAAGCCTTTACGGAGCATGGTAATATCCTCTATAATCTCGAGTAATCCATGTGATGTATGTACATTGTAATATCTTTGAGGCCTCAGTAGAGCACAGTTTCTGGCACATTTACCAATTTGAGAAATAAATGGAATAAATAAGTGTGAATGACCCTTATCAATATCAAAACGATGCCCTACTTGATGAGTGTCCCCACACTAACTCAAGTTACAAAAATAATAAATAGATAATGGACAAGTTAACAGCCCAGGTTAGAAACCCATTGACAAAGTTTGATTAAAAATATGGGACCCATAGCTGACCTGCAATATGGTTGGGCGGGGTGACAGATGAGACCTGATGCACTTCAGTGGCAGATTCAGGGGAGGGGGTGGGGTCAACGGGGCAATTGCCCCCCACACACACATACAGTGCCCGCCACACACATACAGTGCCCCCATACACACATTCACTATCCCCACACATTGCCACACATACACTGCCCCCACACAATGCCACAAACACACCTACACTGCAAGCCTCACACGCACTGCAGCTCTCCCACACATACAGTGCCCCCTAACACACACTGCACCCCTCACACATACCACTGCTCCTATGCCCTATATCTCAGCAGACCCCAGGTAAGTTGTCAAACTGTTCTTAAACGGTTTGACTACTTACTCTGGGGTGTGGTCCTGGCACTACTGGCACCATAACTACTACACTGAGCTGTAGTGGTTATTGTCTCTGGATTATTTCTTTAACCCCTTAAGGACACATGACATGTGTGACATGTCATGATTCCCTTTTATTCCAGAAGTTTGGTCCTTAAGGGGTTAAATAATCTACAAGTGCCCCTCCCGAGATTAGCCTCTGGATCCGCCACTGATGCAACTTGACTTCTGCTCCTCCGCTCCGGTGGGGGGGTACCTTACTGGCGACTCCCGGACCTTCCTAATGGTATAACCTACTCTATATCCCTACTATACTCTCTTCAATTCTCTTCTGATAGTAACACCGACTCTTTCTTTCTCTTCCTCCTTTCTCTCTTTGCCCTGCTCTATTTTGGGACAATTGCAAAGGTGGGCACATAATCAGATCAACGACTCCAGCAATTCTCTCTTAAATGCTGATGTAAGAGATATCAAAAGTAACTCACAATACCCAATAAGATTAACACCAGTGGAAACAGGTAAAAAAATTACCATTGAAAATATGCAGGTTAAAAGAAAATACCTACATTTCTTCTAAATAGGCAAAGTATAAATAACAATCTGCAATATAAAATACAAACATGGCCACAATAGTGTAATGGATACTGACACCAAATATGGCTTATTAATATAATGCACTCACAGACGTAAATTGCAATTAGCAGAATGAAATGTATAGAAACATAATCTCTTTATCATCCGAACACGGAAGTTATTATAAGTAGCTGTTGACAGGTGATACTCTATTAATCGCACACTGGATTGGTTTATGGCTATCCGGGGTGGCATCAAAGAGACTTTAAAATATAGACGCAGCATGAACTAGGTGTACAGACGCTGGGATATCCCTGACGAAGTCCGAAGTCGGACAAACCGCGTAGGTTGGAGAGACGAGCCTGGTGTGAGCTGATTTTATGGTTTTATTTTTTTTTTTTGCCTATTATACTTTACTGTTTGTTCCTGCTTCTGGAGAATCCTTGGAAACCTTCTGGATTAATTTGAGCCTCTCCTGAGGTTATGCTGTTGCATTTAAAAAAAAAAATAAAAAAATTTTTTTCTTCTCTATTTGTATAACGTTGTGACCTGTATCTAATATACAGTGTGAGATGTAGCTACTTTTTGTAAGTCTAACAAGCCTTATTGCTTACCTATTTACACAGCTGTTTCAATGTCTGTGTGTGGCTTTTTAAAATAACATTTTTATTAAGGCACCGATGATAGTAAGTGGTGATTTTAGTTTCTGATGCCTTTCAAAGGGGTAAGTAAATGTTGCATTCCATTGGCAAGTTTCTATGACTAGAGATAATCTTAATGCTCTTAATTGAATAACAAATTTCCCTTTGAAGTCAGAGGGGAGGAGGTACAAATGATAAACCTGTCTCTGGTCAGGAAATCCCAGCTGTATATAAACACAAAATACAGATTAAGGAACAGCGCACACAAACAAAATATACAGTTTTCAATTTGACAAGACTGCTTAAAATCCTTGGCAAACAAATATGGGGATTCAGTTACACTATATTGTGTTAAACCCAACACTGTCACAGTACCCCAATATAGGTGGATCCTACACTACTTTTAACATGGGAGTTAAACATGCTAAATGTTTTCAGAGACTCGCCTCAAATTATGCTATGTTCTGGTCATCTCCAAAGTAGCACCTATAGTGGAGAAATGGGTTTCTCAACCCAAAAGGAATCTGTTTTGGATACCAAATATGCGCAGTAAAAGGAATTGAGGGGGCACACTCAGACCATGTACACAATAGGGATATTTTGCAATTGATGTATAAAATAACTGTTTCTACATAATTGGCATTCAAGTGCTTTACAATATTATGAGGGGAAATGTAATAATAAAATCATAAATTACAAAATGTGACCGGGACAATAAGTTGATGAGGACCCTGCTCGAAAGAACTACAGTGATACTTTTATGTTAAGACTAATGTACATCTTACGGTAGTGTAGGGGATAAGGCGAGTACTTTACTGTAAGGGCAGCAATGGGACATAAGTATCCCAGTGCAGCTTGAGATTAGTGTGAGTTATATCCCTGTCAGCTGCTGTCATTAAAATGGCTTCAGCTTTGACTCAGCAGTGTAACCTTTACTAATGTTGTGAAGACCAGGACGCACACACGTGTTTTTACCCAAGATTAAATGCTCCAAACTGTTTGCAGATCTGTGCATTATCGGTTTATTACAGGAAATAATTCTTAAATGTGGTCTGCACTTTGAAGTAACTGGTACATCATGTGGTGTGTGTGTATATATAGTTATATTTAAATGTGAATAATCAACAAGTTTGCTAGAAGTATAACAAGTAGGTGATTATTCAGCAGATTGTAACAATCTAGCCTTTAATGTATAAACTGCTCTGTAGTGGTAATAGAGGGCTCTTCAGGAAATTGAGGGGGTAGAATGTTGATGTACAATTTAGAGGTCATGATGCGGTCACCTGAGCATGCTCTAGTTCCCTGTATTTAGTCTCCAATTGCAAGGGTTAGCATATCTAAACCAAGCACCAGCCTTGTAATCTTTCTTTGTTAGAAAATGATGAAATTCCCTTTGCCATCCTATAGATGCTTTATCTTGTTAAAATGTTATTGCTATTGTTCTTTATTGTAGGTTTTACAGGATTGAAGAGTAATTAAACATTTGTAGAAGCAAATGTTGTTTTGTAAGTAGACTTCTGCATTTTTAGAAAAGTGTGTGTGTTTTAAAGGGTCACTCAAGGCAAGGTTAAAAAAACAAAACACAAATTTAGCTCTGTGCTCAAACTCCCAGAACTCCTGGGTATCAGTATTCCTAGGATTCATCAGCTATAATGCAAGCAATACAAAACTAAAATAGTTGCCTCTGCACTATTCAACTGTACATTTAAATATGACTGTTGGTATGACTGTAATGGCCATCAAATAAACACTTCAAATCACATAACCACTACATCTTCTGTAGTGGTTATAGTGTCAGAAGTGCCCTGGCACCGCTATTGCATGTAGTCAATTTGTTCTCCCGAACTAAGCTCTTCATTGCATCGCTTTATGGCTTAGCTCATTGGCTGAGATATATATATTATAATATTATAATATTTTTTTATTTTTTAATGAACAAAACATTCTGCCACATTGGTTTTAAGTTTTCCTACCATAAGCTATAATCCTTTGAGTAACCCCGGGTCTTTAGTGAATAGACCCCTATATGAAACCTAAAGGCACAACTTAAACTCTAAATGGCAGCTGAATGCTGTTCTATTGTCACTTAGACTTTTATTTTTTTATTTTTAAATGATTTAGGTTGTTCAAAAAAGGCAAATTCTGTTTTCTTTCAACCAAATTTGCACTTCTATTAAGTTGCAGCCCAGCTGCTTGTTTATCGAATGAAACTCCATACCACATGGGCGATTTTTGGCTATTTACAAACTACAGAATTGCCTTTAGTTGGTTGTTCTAATTCCCCTGTTAAAGACAATAGGAGTTGCTTGTAAAACTGCATTATATTATGACACTGCAAAAATAATCCAAGCCACCATTAACCCAATAAGTACAACTGACCCTTAAACCCCCTCAATAAAATATCCTAGAAATATATGGATAATTTACGGTTACTGATGGCTCTTTCATTGTCGTCTTAAGTGGTGCTGAAAAAGTCATGTGAGAATGCTTAAAGGACCACTATAGGCACCCAGACCACTTCAGCTTAATGAGGTGGTCTGGGTGCCAGGTCCAGCTAGGTTTTACCCTTTTTTTTTTTAAAATAAACATAGCAGTTTCAGAGAAACTGCTATGTTTATAATAGGGTTAATCCAGCCTCTAGTGGCTGTCTCATTGAGACTGCTTTCCTATGGACTGGCTGAATGCGCGCGCGGCTCTTGCCACGTATGCACATTCAGCCGGTGACGGGAGGAGGAGAGTCCCCCGCCCGGCGCTGGAGAAAGAGGTAAGTTTAACCCCTTCCTCACCTTAGAGCCCTGAGGGTGGGGGCACCCTCAGGGCACTATAGTGCCAGGAAAACGAGTATGTTTTCCTATCACTATAGTGGTCCTTTAATGAATTACAGTTACCGATTAAATTCTCAGCTAGGTCAGCTCAATCTTTCATTCCTGGTATAAAATCAGTTTGAATAAATTGGATAACTAAAGCTTTAGATTACAGGACATGCTTGAAAATCACCAAAACATATTCTGGTTTAATGTTCATTTTTATTATTTTAGATTTATTTATTTGTATATTTCCGTTAGATTCATTGGCATTTAGTGTAGGATATATGGTTGGATAATTTTAAGATGAAATAACTGACACGTTTTAGGAGAGATGATGGCTAGTTTCCTGTTGGATTCCATACTTGTATTGAACATTTTGGTGATTATTTTTATATATTGACTCTATTGTATTGGGTTTACTGGCACATGCTGCCCCTTTATGATATATAATTTGTGTTGCATAGACAAGGTAAAACATGTTTTTAATCTCCCCACAAAGACCGTTTGTGAACCTTTCTGAATTACATAAATTATAAATCAGGGCTCAACATTTGCAATTGCCATTAGTGAGTAATGCAAGTGTACCATGGATCCTCCAGATTTGCAATGGCGGGTTTTAAGGCCTGGTTTGTAATGTAGTATTGGCTCTTTATGCCCTGCATTAAATCATGTGTAAAGGGCTAACCTTTGTTTTATATGCTCTGTCCCATTCAGGAGCTGCTGCCTAAAAATGTGAACCATGGCTGGATTGAGAGAGTGTTTGGTAAATGTGGCACTGTTGTGTACATAAGTATCCCTCGCTACAAATCCACTGGGGACACCAAAGGATTTGCATTTATAGAGTTTGAAACTGAGAAACAAGCTGCTAAAGCAATAGAGGTAATCTTCATTTGTGGTTTTGTTGTATCCTGAACTTCTATAGCATGTAAAATATCTCTCTCCAATATACAAACTAATTATAGCCATTCAAGTAAACTATATTTTCTGTTTTTCTATTTTTTTTTTTTATTATTTATTTATTTTTTATAATATAGGTATTAAATAATCCTCCAGAGGAAGCACCAAGAAAACCTGGAATGTTTCCGAAAACCGTAAAGAACAAACTTCTTCCGGATCTGCCCATATCTAAAAATGATTGTTTTGGTACGAGATTGTTTAAATGTTGGCCAACCCTCTGCTGACTTGTCTTAGCCTGCTGTAGTGGTTTTGATGCCATTCAATGGTAATGGGGCCAATTGTTTTGGAACGGTATGCCCTCTTACCTGGGTCCCTGGCTGTCACAGAGGGTCTTCCTGCGGCCAGTGATAACTTCTGGCTTTTGCAGAGTTGAAAAAGCTAGAAGTCTTTCCCACTGACCATATATTGGCTGAAAATATAATTAATTTAAAATTTAAATCTATTTCGGATGTAATGGGGATAGTGAATCAACCACTGGCTAAATGGCCTATGTGTAATATAGATCCAGTCAACCTCATGCAGTGGATGTCAGAGCCTTATCAGAGTTTGAGTTCATTACAACTCTGTGGCAAGTCGTCATTTTAGTGGACCCATAAAAATTAAATGAAAGTGTTAAAAGTACATTTACACAAACACACATTTACTCTTGCCGCTTGGCAAAAAGGATCTTGGCCAGTCTGATGTTCACCATAGGGGAAAGTTGTGAGGCTAGTGCATGTCAATACGCTGCTCTGTAACCTTCTGATTGAATAGCCGAGTTTAGCTTGGCTATGTGAATGGAAGCACTTCTAGTGGCTGTCGTCATTACATTTACAAAACAGAAGTGTTTTACATGGAATGGTTAAATTGATAGATCATTTGCATATAGCCCATTTCATTGAGATAAAGTGATCTGGGTGACTTTAGTGATTTTTAAATACTTTAGGGCTGCATTAGCTTGTTATTTTAAAGTATGTTTTGTTTGGTTTTTACACAAATCTCTAAACGCCCATCTTTATGGAGAGCTTAAAGATGGTTCTTTATGAGACAGTGGGGGAAGTACAGTACTTTCATGGAAGTAAGTCCTTGCAGGCATCACCTAACCAATTTTTTAGATTTTTTTTTTTTGAGACCTGTATGCCTATTATTCGTAATTTATCAGTATATATTTTGTTTTTTTGTAATGTTATCCAAAGCATAAGGTGACATGCAATTTAGTTTGTTTGTTTTATTTTTGTTCCATATTTTAAATACCATGTGTTTTTGCCATTTTTAGGAGAGGAAAAGAAAAAGAAAAAAAAGAAGAAACCTAAAAACAAAAAGGAAAGTTCTGAAATGGTAGAAGAGGAAAATCAAACGGAAACTATGGACATAACCCATGACAAAGGGTGTAAGTCAAAGAGGCATCGGAGTCAATCTGAAAGTTCAATGACCGAGTCCTCAGAGACTTATAAGCAGTCTTCCAAGAAAAAAAAGAGAAAGCGTGACCGAGCAGAGAGCTCTGACCAATCAGAAGAAGGCAGACTGGGCAAGAGGAAACGTAGTAACTCTGAAAATCTTGAGGAGCCATCTACAAACCTTAAAGTTGAAAGTAAAAAAGTTTCCGATTCAGAATGTATCACAGCAGATACAGGGTTCCTCGTATCTAAAGGTAATTTTTATCCTACTTCTTTGTAGAAAACATCTTAAACTGTTATGTACATACAAGTGATACTCGAAAAATTAGAATATTGTGCAAACGTTAATTTATTTCAATAATGCAACATAAAAAGGGAAACTAATATATGCGATAGAAGCATTACATGCAAAGCAAGATAGTTCAAGCAGTGATTTGTCATAAGATTATGGCTTACATCTCATGAAAACACCAAATCCACAATCTCAGTAAATTAGAATATTGTGAAAAGGTGCAATAGTCTAGGCTCACAGTGTCCCACTCTAATCAGCTAAGTAAGCCATAACACCTGCAAAGGGTTTCTGAGCCTTTAAATGGTCTCTGTCTGGTTCAGTAGGAGTCACAATCATGGGGAAGACTGCTGACCTGACAGTTGTGCAGAAAACCATAATTGACTCACTCCATAAGGAGGGAAAGCCTCAAAAGGTAATTGTGAAGGAATTTAGATGTTCCCAAAGTGCTGTATCAAAGCACATTAATAGAAAGTTATGTGGTAGTGAAAAGTGTGGAAGAAAAAGGTGCACAAGCAGCAGGGATGACCTTTCACAAGGAGTGGACTGAGGCTGGAGTCAGTGCATCAAGAGCCACCACACACAGACGGATCCTGGACATGGGCTTCAGATGTCGTATTCCTCTTGTCAAGCCGCTTCTGAACAAAAAACAACGTCAGAAGCGTCTTATCTGGGCTAAAGAAAAACAGACCTGGTCTGTTGCTCAGTGGTCCAAAGTCCTCTTTTCTGATGAGAGCAACTTTTGCATCTCATTTGGAAACCAAGGACCCAGAGTCTAGAGGAAGAATGGAGAGGCGCACACACTGCAAGATGCTTGAAGTCCAGTGTGAAGTTTCCACAGTCTGTGTTGATTTGGGGAGCTATGTTATCTGCTGGTGTTGCTCCACTGTGCTTCATTAAGTCCAGGGCCAACGCAGCAGTTTACCAGGAGATTTTGGAGCACTTCATGCTTCCTTCCACAGACGGGCTTTATGGGGATGTTGACTTCATTTTTCAGCAGGACTTGGCACCTGCCCACACTGCCAAAAGCATCAAAGCCTGGTTCAATGACATTGGGATTACTGTGCTTGATTGGCCAGCAAACTTGCCTGACATGAACCCCATAGAGAATCTATGGGGCATTGTCAAGAGAAAGATGAGACATGAGACCGAACAATGCAGAAGAGCCGAAGGCCGCTATTGAAGCATCCTGGTCTTCCATAATACCTCAGCAGTGCCACAGGCTGATAGCTTCCATGCCACGCTGAATTGAGGCAGTAGTTGCTGCAAACCAAGTACTGAGTCCAAATGCATGCTTATACTTTTCAGAGGTCCAAAATTGTTCTATGTACACTCCTTGTTTTATAGATTTCATGTAATATGAGCTGTAAGCCATAATCCTCGCACTTATGACAAATCACGGCTTGAACTATCTTGCTTTGCATGTAATGCATCTATCTCATATTAGTTTCCCATTTTATGTTGCATTACTGAAATAAATGAACTTTTGCACGATATTCTAATTTTTCGAGTATCACCTGTAGTTGCCATTCAAAAGGCAACTATTTTCTGCAACTCTTACAATTAAAACCTAAAGATGAACTTTCCTATTCAGTTTGGGTACATTTTGTGAACATTAGGGTCTATTTGTACTCTTCAATGAGCACTATAGTCACCGGAATCACAGCTTAATGTAGTGGTTATGGTGTCTATAGCCTTTCCCTGCAGTCTTTTCAATGTAAATGCTGCATTTTCAAAGAAAAGGCAGTGTTTATTGTGTGTCCTAGTAAAACCACTACAACCTTCAATATTTCAGTCCTTCCTCTTTGCAAGACTTACATTCATCATCTCTGCGTTCTGCATAGAGATGCTAAACTCTATTCATAGAAATGCATTGAATCAAAGCATCTCTATGAGGAAATGCCGACTTGTGCAGAGCAGCATTTTGCAGTGATCCGCACTAACCTCCCAATGCTTGTCTTAAGGGAGGTGGGGTGACAGTGCGGAGAGGTGGGAAAAGGCAATTACATTTTGGCTTTGTACTGCTTATGGTGTGGTAAATAAACAGTTAGTAGGGAACTAGCTTTAGGGCTACATGTGTATATTCCTAAAATTGTTGATACTTTTAATGTGCACCTGACATGACTAGTGTGGGCATGTTTGTGAATACAATTTCACAGATGCATGTGCACATGTATAGCTCAGTACATTTCACATGTACAGCTCAGTTGCTATCAGATATCCAGATGGAATATTATTTTATTTTAATATGTATGTCTATATATTTGTTTTTAATATTTATTATTTGCTGTGACTTCAACATAAAGATACAAATATGGAAGACTGCAGTGACTGTGTGCTGCCGTACTGTATCTCCAGGTGATATCATTTCTAATGTATACAACGGTGGGTGGTTTTGCACAACTAAAATAGGCTAAAAGTATACCTACCTGAATGAGTGTTAATTTTCCGCACAATACATCTCTTCTTCGCTTTATTTTTCAGTCAAGTTTAATACTTCGTTTACACTTAATAGTTGTAAATTGTGTTGAGTGTTTGCAGCATTATATCTGAATGTAACATCAGTAAAGCAAAATACTCTGATCTCACAGAGCTAGACAAATTCCTAATTAAGGTAGCTGTTTCACCTTGTGGGTGCATCTTAAAGATGGGACACTCATGGGTAGGATGTTTTGGATAACACTAGAGAAAAACTAAAAGGTTTGTATTTTGTCAAATGCATCTGCCATCTTGTTCACCGATTGTCTCTGATTATTCCACAGAGTTTTCTACAGAAGAAGAGAAAGACATGAATGATAAGAAGGAAATGTCTATTTCCAAAATGAAGAGAAAGCATAAGAAGAAGCACAAAGAGAGACACCGTGTCGGTGAAGAGGTTATGCCTTTGAGAGTTCTGTCAAAGTAAGTCCTCTTTGCCCATTTCTGGTGTGTGTTTTTATTTTTTTATATAGAATATATATTACTACTTATGATTTTTGTGTGTGTGTTTTTATGCATTTATTTAGCGGTCTATTGTTGACGTCAATCTGTGTCTGTGTGTATGCAATTTTATAAGTATGTAGAGATATAAGTCTAGTGCAGCTGTATGCTGTATGCTATTTGGTGCATAAAATACTTTGCCAACTTTCACCTTAAAGCAGGGGTTCTCAACCCAGTCCTCAGGACCCCCTACCAGTCCAGGATTTGGGGATTACCTGGGTGTGTCTCAGGTGTTTAGAAAAAGGGAAAAAAACACCTTGGACTCTAAGGTGTTTTTTTTTTTTCTTTTCTTTTTCTAAACACCTGAGACACACCCAGGTAATCCCTAAACCCTGGACTGGTAGGGGGTCCTGAGGACTAACGTTGAGAACCCCTGCCTTAAAGGATTGTTCAGAGCACCTTTACAACTATGGCATAACTACACTAGTTTAGGTGATTGCCATTAGTTCCTGTGAGGCTGAGAGCATCAGCTGAGTTCTGTTAGCCAAGGAGAGTCTCCCTGTACCACTAGGCTACCTACTAAAGAATAGGAGGCTATGGGCAAATTGTCAAATGGCTTCACTACAAAACCTGAAGAGCCAGAGCACACATGGCACCAGAATCACTACAGCGAGTTGCAGTGGTTTTGTTGCTTGGATTGTTTCTTTACGTTCAATTACCTCGGAAGTGCTCTTTTAATCTTTCCTGTTTGTCTGGTAGAATTGGGGTGTGGTGCGTCCTGTTTGTGGAATGTAGTGATATAATGGATTGTCAACAGCACCCTCACAGCTCATTCCTTTTTATTATGTATGATACAACTATAAAACCTATGTTTTGCTGCACTTTGTGGGCATCTGACAAGAGTCGATGAATGAGCGCGTGTATATTTGATTTAGAATGATGGGATGACTTTGGTAGTTATCAAGAAACTAACTAGTGGTGTTAGATCAGTTTCTAATCGTTTAAACTAGGGTTCCTTGTTCTAATGCTGTGTAGCTTTAATTACGGTCATGTTGACTTTTAAATATTTGTTGTACTGACACACTCTAACCTCATCTCACCCAACCTTCTGTGTAAATGTTCTATATTGTTTTTTGCAAAAGGAAGTTCCGTAGAAATTATAGTTTTATCTGTTTTTGGCACAAGCTTTAATAACCAATAGTCAGTCCTGAAATTCTAGTTTGTGTGGTGTGTTTTTTTTTTTTTTTTTAATATTAATTTTACAAATACTTATAAGTAGAAAGTTTGTATCTTTGTGTCAGATGATAGGTGACTTCTATGCCAATAACTGGCTAAAGTACTAAAGATAAAAGCATAGGTAGCTTTTAGAATAACTTGTAACATTACTCCAAGCATCTGTTAATAGTCCATTTTTTTAATTTTTTTCCGCAAGTGTTTGCACATGTATCCAAAACAATTATCTCAAATGATCAAATACACATTCTGCTGGGTGGATTCTGTTTATAAACAGCACAAGGGCCATTTCCACAGTGAATAATCTTTGGTTTTTTTCTATTCTTTACACAGAAACTTTCTCTTTTTTTTCCTCCCTCACTTTCGAGCACTCAGGGTAGTACATTATGGTGTATTATTAGTTATTTAGCACAAAGATTTTTATTTGTAGAAGGATTAGTGGTTTTTTTTTTTTTACCTTTTTATTTCCCCTTTACCTAGGATTTCTGATGTCTTTTCAAGTACACATAGGAATAATGTATATTCTATTTCTAATTGACTACAATTTTTGGTGATTATCAGATTACAGTTTACAGAAAAATAAAACTCCATCCACACTCCAAGTCCAAACGTAAGAGAATATTTAGGGCAACTCTTTATAATCTAAATCAAATATTTCTGTAATCATTGTAAACAGGAGTTAGTTTGTCTGATCCGAAATGTGTATCTATAGTAGTTTTAGATGCAAGGAAGAGCCTAGTCCTTGATCCTTCAGAATTTATCATTTATAAAACACAAACAAATTCCACAGCGCTGTACAATGATCTACTAATAAGTTAGACGCACATATGTTGAGGGTCCTGCTCAAACATACTTACATTCTAAAGAAAGTGGGGTTAATGACACAATATGTAAGGATGTAGAATGTATTTCATGTTTTTGGATTACACAGTTGCAAGAGGGAAAACAAGGTGTGGGGAGGGACAACTATTAATAGTTTAATTGAAATGCTTTCCTAAAGTAGGTTTTTTTTTTTTGTTTTTTTTTAATGAGTTTTTTTTGAAGGAATGGAGTCTGGGTGTGAAAGCCTAATGCAGTAGGGACAGTGCAGCCCGAGAGAAGTCTTGAAAGTGGGCGTTGGAAGTGGGCGTATGAACAGAGAGTAGACCCAGATCTTCAGAGTGTAGGAGCCTGGGCGGGACATAGCGTTAAGTAGAGATTTGTAAGCAAGTGCCAGAATTTTAATTTAAACCTTATGTTTTGGTAATCTAGTGTTATGACTGACAGATGGAAAGCATGGGAGGTGCAAGCGGACAGGAAGCCTAGCTACTGAATTCATTATAGATTGTTACGGGGCAAGCTGGGAATGCCTAAGACAACAGAGAAACGGATTTCAGTAGTCAAGGCGAGAGAGGATAGCGACATGGACCACCACCTAAGCCGCATCCGCTATAGAGGATTTGGCCATTTACTGGCTTGAGCGGTTGTAGTCAAAGAGAACACCTAGTCAGCAAGCCTGTGTACTGGAGCTGATGGTAGTGCCATTGACTTGGAGGAAAACACACATCAGAGTAGCTTGAGGGAGGAAAGACCAGAAGTTCTGTTTTTGGACAGGTTATCTTTAAGGAAGTAAACAGCCTTCCAGGTAGAAATGGCAGAGAGGCGGTCAGACACAAATCCACCACGCTACCTTTCTATCAAATTATTTGTTTGTACATGTAATTGGCCCATTACATAGATATCTGATTACATTGCTTGCAATTTTCCTTGTATTATAAGCATATTAAACTTCCCAAAGCTCCAGTTCAGCAAGTTAATTCTGTAAAGAGATTTTTTTTGTTTTTTTTGTGTAATTTTTTTTAAATTAAATTATATATCATAAAACATTTAACATAGATATACAAACAACAAAAAATAATGATGATTCCTTCTAGAATCATACATCACAAAAAACATACCATAATCACAGATGGATACTGCATTACAATTTTAACCATTATACAAGCTGTTGTTATAATGACATTCATATCTATACAATAATACAAGTTACATATATAAGATGACCTTAATATTTAGGGCTTATCGATTAACCTTTTCTTAATTTCTTGTTATTAAATCTTTCCTTTTTTTCTCTCTCCTTTTCCTTTTCTTTTTCCCTTCTCTCTTTCCTTCTTTTCTCTCCTTTACCTTTTTTATTTATTTATTTCTTATAAGTCTTCTGTGAAACTGTATTGGTTATCTTGTTACCCATACATTTTTATCTTTTCTGTGATTAATTCTCATCCATACCAACAATTTAGGTTAGTTCTTATGACCTTGCATGTGTATTTTTTCTTTTCACTCTCTTATTTCCTCTTTTTTCTCTTTTTTTCTTTTTTTTTCTTTTCCTTTTTTCCCCTTCTTTCTCTTTCCCCTCTTTTCTTCTCCCTTCTACTCTCCCCATTCTTCCTTCCCTTTATTTTCCCTTTATTTTTTCCTTCTCCCTTTCTATTTATCCTCTCACATTCGCCTTTTCTTTTCTTCTTTTTTTTCTTTCCTTTCCCTTTCCCTCTTTTTCTTTCTCCCTTTTTTTTCCTTAATTATTTTCTATCTCTCCATAAGATTAATATCTATTATCAGAGTATTATACCCCTGTCTTAATGTTATTTTTATGAATAGTGTACCATATTACTAACTTTTCCATCTCCAATTGGTTTTGAATTTGGGCCTTAATTGGTATATATTAGGGATATCAGTTTTTTTTTTTTTTTCAAGCTTTTGCGATCAGCAACTTAGTAGCCATAAGGCAATGAGTGAGTAATATTTAATTTTTCTTGTCTAATTTATTATTATACATGTGGAATAGGGCTATTTCTGGAGTAAAATTTAATTGGATATTAATTATTGCCATTATTATTTTAAATGCCAGGTCCCATAGTGGTTGAATTCTGGGACAGTTCCACCATATGTGTGTCCTAGAACCATCCAAATGAAAACATCTCCAGCAGTTGTAATTATGTTGTAGTTATATATTGTGCTCTGTAAAGAGTTTAAATAGCTGTGTTCCAGGATCCTGTCATTACTGATGACAGGATCCTGAAACAACACTGGGATGAAGCATGAGAGGTAAAATGTTAAAGCTATGGGAGTAGTGAGCACAGTACAGATGGCATCCAATCAGAACAAATACTTACGTATGTGATGTTAAGGAATAATAAGCAGAAATTATAGTGTGGATGTATTGGCTTTGGCAAGTGGTTTTGGATAGGTTTCCTATTTCAATTCGGTGTTTTGTTAATATTTTATTATTACGAATGAATGTTAGATCAGACTAGATGTAAACACGGTACAAAGAAGAAAATCAAAATGTGAATATAATTTTGTGCAAGAAATGTATTTTAGAAGTTTAGCCTTTATTTCATTGAAATTCGCTGTATACTAATAGCACACAACTGGCACCAAGTCCATTTTAGATTTTTTGAGAATCCTGAAAGTTTTTTTTTTTTTTAATGAATCAAACAAATGTAAGTAAAAATAAAATGATGCAAACAGAAGAAATACATAAAAAAACAACTCCTCTTGAAGCCATATCCATTGCCAGGGTACAATTGAAGTATATCCTTAAAGGACCACTATAGGCACCCAGACCACCCCAGCTTAATGAAGTGGTCTGGGTGCCAGGTCCAGCTAGGGTTAACCCTTTTTTCTATAAACATAGCTGTTTCAGAGAAACTGCTATGTTTATATTAGGGTTAATCCAGCCTCTAGTGGCTGTCTCATTGACAGCCGCTAGAGGCGCTTGCGTGCTTCTCACTCTGATTTTCACAGTGAGAAGACGCCGGCGTCCATAGGAAAGCATTGTGAATGCTTTCCTATGAGACTGGCTGAATGCGCGTGCGGCTCTTGCCGCACATGCGCATTCAGCCGAGGAGGAGACGAGGAGAGCTCCCTGCCCGGCGCTGGAGAAAGAGGTAAGTTTAACCTGTTCCTCACCCTAGAGCCTGGCAGGAGTGGGACCCTGAGGGTGGGGGCACCCTCAGGCATTGGCGGATCCAGGGGGGGGCGGCAATGGGGCAATTGCCCCCCCCGAGTTTCCCCCCTGCCGGCTAAAGCAGGCTGGCATTGCCCAAGTGCCAGCCCTGCAGTGTGCCTGCGGACCGGGGAGGAAGATCAGAGCTCTCTCTCCCCGGTCCGCAGGCACTGTGCTGACAGCCGGCGGCGGAGGGAGGGAGTAAGAGAGAGGACCCGGAGCTCAGTCTGCAGCTCCTCCGGGTCCTCCTCTCTCGAGATTTGGAGCGTTGCCGCGGTTACAGTGGCAACGCTCCAAATCTCGTGAGAGTGAACTCTAGCCCGGGAGCGCGGGCTAGAGTTCACTCTGACCACCAGGGAATCACCACTGGGACCACCAGGGAAATGTCCCCCCTCCTCCTAAATAAAGGTAAGAAGGGAGGGGGGACACAAAATATTTATTTTTATTAAATAAAAATTTTTTTTTATTATTTAAAAGCCTCCTCCCATTACACACAAAGTGCTCCCCACCACACACACACTGCCCCATTACACACACTGCCCCAAACACTGTCCCCTATACACACACACACTGCACACCCACAAACACTGTCCCCATACACACACTGCACCACAAACACTGTCCACATACACACACTGCACACCCACAAACACTGTCCTCTTACACACACTGCACCACAAACACTGTCCCCATACACACACTGCACACCCACAAACACTGTCCCCATACACACACTGCCCCACAAACACTGTCACCATACACAAACTGCACACCCACAAACACTGTCCCCATACACACACTGCACCACAAACACTATCCCCATACACACACTGTCCCATACACACACACTGTCCCCCATACACACACTGTCCCCCATACACACACTGTCCCCATACACACACTGTCCCCCATACACACACTGTCCCCCATACACACACTGTCCCCCTATACACACACACTGTCCCCTATACACACACACTAACCCATACACACACACTGCCCCCACACACACACTGCCCCCCATACACACACACACTGCCCCACAAACACTGTCCCCATACACACTGCCCCACAAACACTGTCCCCCATACACACTAGCTCCCCACACAAACAACACCGTCCCTCATACACACACACTGCCCCCATACATACACTGCCCCCTAACACACACACTACAACCCTGACATACACTGCTGCACTCACACACTTCAGCCTTAACACACACCACTGCTCCTATACCCTATATCCCAGCAGACCCCAGGTAAGTTGTCAAACTGTTCTTAAACGGTATAACTACTTACTCTGGGGTGGAATCCTGGCACTACTGACACCATAACTACTACACTGAGCTGTAGTGGTTATTGTGTCTGGATTATTTAATTAAATAATCTACAAGTGCCCCTCCCGAGATCAGGCTCTGGATCCGCCACTGCCCTCAGGGCACTATAGTGCCAGGAAAACAAGTGTGTTTTCCTGGCACTATAGTGGTCCTATAACCGTTTATTTTCGGTAGTAGCTATACTAGCTATAAAGCTGTGATATCTTCTAGACTTGTTGCCATCAGAAACCATAAATGCTTCAAAAGCTAATTTTCTCTGCAGACATGGAACCTGAAAATTGAAGCCGCTTTAAACTTCCCTGTCAAAGGGTTATTGTTTACCATAATAAAACCATAAAGAAAGCGCAGAATCTATGAAAATATTATCAGGCATCACACATACAGCGGATAGTGCACTTTTTTAATTACAACAAGTGGCTCTATCCTCTGCAGTCGTCGTGCCTATATTTTCCATTTCACTTCTTGTTAGATTCATCATACAAACACACTTTTTCTAGAACCCTATTCTTGACAAAGTAATTTTCATGTTTCTATGGAAGTTTACAGATTTACCATCACAAAAAACCATTTGCCCCATTTCATTGTTTGTACACTAGTTGCACTCAAGCTTCACACATGCAGATAAAAAGCACTTACTACAGTAGTCACAGGAAGTACCTCATTTTCTCTGCAAACTTAAAACCTCCATATTGAAGCAGCTTTGAACGGGTTAGAGCAAATTTTAATAGATTCTGCGCTATCTGGACCACACATACAGCGGATAGTAGCACTTACTTTATTAATTACAGCAAGTGGCTCTATCCTCTGCTGACGTAGTGCTGTATACTCCATTTCATTTTTTGTTCGATTCATCATAAAAACAAACTTTCTCTAGAACCATATCCTTTTCATGTTTTTTATTGACAATTTTAAGGAATTTCCATCACAAAAAACAAACCTTTTGTTAGTACTCACCATCAGTTGCACTCAGGCATCAGATATGAAGATAAAATGCACTTATTACACCAGACACCGGAAGTACCTAATTTTCTCTGCACACATAAAACCTCCATATTAAAGCCACTTTGAATACAAAGCACATTTTCATAAATTCTGCGCGATCAGGAACCACATATACAGCGGATAGTAGCACTTACTTTATAAATTACAGGAAGTGGCTCTATCCTCTGCAGACGTAGTGCCTGAATTCTCCATTTCACATTTACACGATCTCTACAACCATAATCCTTACAGAGAAATATCTGCATTCAGCTGAGTTCCTGACTGCTTTTCAGTGAGCACCTGCTTTCTATCCTATAGTAAGACCTAGAATCTTTTGCAGTGATGTCCACTTGAGTGCAGAGCTCACTTTCACGCTCTGCATCAAGCATAGAAATGTCCTACAAAGCAGAAGGAGGGGCCGCATGTTAAGGTGCCCATGCGGGTATGGGTTTTCAGGGGGCTCGGTCAGCGCTGGGCACTTTAACAGCTCGACCGGGCCACCTGTGATGAGATCATCACATGCTGAGGGAGGAGTGATGGGGAGTCACTTCCTAAGTTATCACTGAGAGCCCGTGCGGGGGGCAGTAGGAGTGAGAGTGGGAACTCTGACTCCCATCAACCTGAGCCACCACTGGACCCCAGGGAAAGTCACGCTCCTGCACTTAAAAGGTAGAAAACAGGAGGGTGACTTAAATATTATGTGTGTGTGTGTTTGTGTCTGTATGTGTCTGTTTATATGTATGTATGTATGTATGTGTGCCTGTCTGTTTGTATATATGTGTGCCTGTCTAAATGTGTGTGTCTCTGTATGTATGTATGTGTCTGTCGAAGGGGGGAGTTAGAGGGCGGGGGCCCCATGGATCAGTTTCGCACCGGGACCCCATGGGTTGTGTGTACCACTGCCCACACTGCTAGATATACACAGAGATGCAGAAAAACCCTCCCCTCATACAAATAATACAAACAGACCGCACACAATCCGCACAAACTCAAACACCACTAGCAATCCACATACATGCACACAACCCCACATGCAGTCTCTTACATACAATATCCCAAACAGTCCCACACATACACACACACAATGTGACAAATCCATCCCCACACACACACACACACACACACACACACAATTCCACAAGCAGCCCCCATACACAGCCCACATTCATAGGTATCATACACAATACCACAAACTACTCCTGAACATATACAATATAATAGCTCATGTACGCACAAATACAACGATACAAAGCAACCACAGTATAAATAACACAAGCAGGATACGGCAACATACACCCCTCAATATAAAAAAAAAAATAGGACCAGCACGCTACGGGACATCACAATCCTATTTCGGCACAGTGCTGCTAGAAGGTTACCTACCCCTGATTTAGCATCATAAAAACATTTGTAACACATTTCCATAGATTCTGCGTGGTCAGGACCACACATGCAGCGGATAGTGCACTTACTTTATTAATTATAGCAAGTGGCTCTATCCTCTGCAGGCGTAGTGCCTGTATTCTCCATTTCACTTCTTGTTAGATTCGTCTTAAAAACACACTGTCTCTAGAACCATATTCTTTACAGAAGAATTTTCACGTTTCTATGTAAGTTCAAGTATTTACATCACAAAAAACATTTGCCCCATTTCATTGTTTGTACACCAGTTGCTCTCAGGCTTCAGATATGCAGATAAAAAGCACTTACTAGAGTAGTCACAGGAAGTACCTAATTTTATCTGCACACATAAAACCTCCATATTGAAGCAGATTTGAACAGGTTAGAGGAAATTTTAATAGAATCTGCTCCATCAGGCATCACACATACAGCCAATAGTAGCACTTACTTTATTAATTACATCAAGTGGCTCTATCCTCTGCAGATGTAGTGCTGTATACTCCATTTCACTTTTTGTTAGATTCATCATAAAAACACACTTTCTCTAGAACCATATCCTTTACAGAGGAATGTCTGCATTTAGCGGAGTTCCTGACTGCTTTTGTCTGTGAGCACCTGCTTTCTGTCATGTAGTACTAGACCTGGAACTTTTTGCAGTGATGTCCACTTGAGTGCAGAGACCACTTTCTCTTACACATAAGTAGCTTATATTGCATATAGAAACAAAATGCTAACTAAAATGCATGCATCCTCATAATAGGGGGGGAGGGGTTTGTAAATCCCTAGGAAAGCCTTTGTTATTGAGGCAAATCTTGGAGCTCGGCTTCCCTGTAATATTTTTAAGGAATACTGGCATGTTAGACATGTAACAATATAAATGGATTTACTTAATTTTACAGAACGACTGTTGTTTAAAGGACCACTCTAGGCACCCAGACCACTTCAGCTTAATGAAGTTGTCTGGGTGCCTGGTCCTTCTAGGGTTAACCCAATTTTTCATAAACATAGCAGTTTCAGAGAAACTGCTATGTTTGTGAATGGGTTAAGCCTTCCCCTATTTCCTCTAGCAGCTGTCTCACTGAGAGCCGCTAGAGGCGCTTGCGTGCTTCTCACTGTGGTTTTCACAGTGAGAGCACGCCAGCGTCCATAGGAAAGCATTATGAATGCTTTCCTATGTGACCGGCTGAATGCGCGTGCAGCTCTTGCCGCGCGTGCGCATTCAGCCGACTGGGAGGAGAGCTCTCCGCCCAGCGCTGGAAAAAGGTAAGTTTTAACCCCTTTCCCCTTTCCAGAGCCGGGCGGGAGGGGGTCCCTGAGGGTGGGGGCGCCCTCAGGGCACTATAGTGCCAGGAAAACGAGTGTGTTTTCCTGGCACTATAGTTGTCCTTTAAGGGGTTGTATAGTTATACTGGTTAGGATGGATTATGTAGTAGTAGAGAGCAGTAGATCATCCAATATAGAAAGCAGATATGTAAGTCGCGGGAGCTTAACTAAGATGCACAAACCTGAAGTACACTTATTGACTAATAATAATTGGTAGGGGGTTTAAGTATAACAAATATATGATAATGTGTCAGCAGTTCAGGAAACATAACGGTTATCAATACACATTGTGAACTGCCATTAGTACATCCAGTTATTGAACATAGAAATGTATATAGCATCCATGGATAAGGAATAGTATTCCAGTTCTAGTTTGATTATATATTGTGCTCTAGTAGTATTGGTATGTGAATTCTGGGTAAAAGCAAATATTACCAAAACACAGGGGGAAAATTAATTCTAATAGAATTCTGGAAGAAAGGAGGTTTAGAACTATATGAAATTAAATATAAAAAGTAGTCTCAAAGAAGGACGCAAGATATGCCTAATCTCAATGTAACTTCTTTCTCTTTACATTTTTTATTTGTTACCTAATGATTTTAAGTGTGCAAACTGGTAGCAACTCAGCTGTAGAATTTTTCTCTTAACTTTCTAAAATCTTTTGGAAGAGGCTTAATCTGAAGCCGCAATGCCAGTACAGAAAGCACTTACTACATTAATAACTGAAAGTGCTTTATGTTCTTAGCAGAGATGGATCCTCAAACATTTTCTCGCTTTAAAGGGACACTACAGTCACCAGAACAACTACAGTTTGATTTAGTTATTCTTGTGAGTATAGCTTGTCCCTGCAGGCTTTTTAATGTAAACACTGCCTCCTGGGGCAGTGCTGCACAGTGTGAAGAGATGCTGATTGTCGCAGCTTGGCATTTTGCTGCGCAGTAGCCTCTGCATGGTTTCCTGTGGATTGGCTGAAATCATCAAATCTGATGTCAGCCAAGGAGGTGTATCAGGGGCAGGACCAGACTCAAGGAGCCCTGTGTGGCTTTTCTAACCTCAGGTAAGGGAGGACAACCACCTAAGTAGTAGTTTTAAAACTATAGTTTCAGAAATACTTTTGTTTTCCTGACACTAGTGACCCTTTAAACTTTCACATGCCATTATTAAAGGGACACTATAGTCACCTGAACAACTTTAGCTTAATGAAGCAGTTTTGGTGTATAGAACATGCCCCTGCTCAATCCTCTGCCATTTAGGAGTTAAATCCCTTTGTTTATGAATCCTAGTCACACCTCCCTGCATGTGACTTGCACAGCCTTCCATAAACACTTCCTGCAAAGAGAGTCCTATTTAGGCTTTCTTTATTGCAAGTTCTGTTTAAGATTTTGTTAAGCTATGGTAATAGCTTGCTAGACCCTGCAAGAGCCTCCTGTATGTGATTAAAGTTCAATTTAGAGATTGAGAAACAGTGATTTAACTCCTAAATGACAGTGAATTGAGCAGTGAAATTGCAGGGGAATGATCTATACACTAAAACTGCTTTATTTAGCTAAAGTAATTTAGGTGACTATAGTGTTCCTTTAAGTGAGAAATAGTCTGCGTGTATTGGAGTTGGCAAGTGGTTTGGGTAAGTTTCCTTTTTCAGTTGGGTGTTTTTGTTAATATTTTGATCTTATTAATGAATGAATGTTAGGCTAGAAATAAACATTGTACAAAGGAGAAAATACAATGTGAATATAATAATTTTGTACATGGAATGTGTTTTAAAAGTTGAGCCTTTGCTTCATCGAAATTCGCTGTATAATCATTGAACACAAGTGGCACCAAGTCAATTTTAGATTTTTTTTGAGAATCCTGAAAGTTTATTTTTTCTGAATCAAACAAATGTAAGTAAAAATAAAATGATACAAACAGAATAAATATATAAAAAAAAATTACAAATTTAATAATTGAAGTATCCTTAAACCAGTTTATTTCCGGTAGTACTTGCTAGACTTGTTTCTATCACAAACTATAAATGTTTCAAAAGGAAGCACTTCCTACACAAATTACAGTAAGTGCTCGCTTTCTCGGCAGTCATGAACTCTTTTAAATTTTCTTCACTTTTCCCGTTTCTGTGGAAGCTTAAGGATTCACCATCACAAGAAAACATTTGCCCCATTTTATTGTTGGTACACCAGTTGCGCTTAAGCTCCATTTATGCAGAGAAAAAGCACTTGCTACACTAATCACAGAAAGTACCTGATTTTCTCTGCAGACATGGAACCTAAAAATTAAAGCCATTTTAAACTTGCCTGTAACGTTGTGTAATTTAGGTTTTAGCATCATAAAAACATTCGAACACATTTTCATAGATTTTGCGCTATTGGACCACACATACCGTGGATAGTAGCACTTTATTAATTATAGCAAGTGGCTCTGTCCTCTGCAGGCGTAGTGCTGTATACTCCATTTCACATTTTTATGGAAGTTTAAGAATTTACCATCACACAAAAAAAAACCTTTTGCCCTATTTAATTGTTAGTGCACAGTTGTACTAAGGCTTCAGATATGCAGATAAAAAGCACTTACTACAGTAGTCACAGGAAGTAGCTAATTTTCTCTGCATACATAAAACCTCCATATTGAAGCAGATTTGAACAGGTTAGAGCAAATTTTAATAGATTCTGCGCTATCTGGACCACACATACAGCTGATAGTAGCACTTACTTTATTAATTACAGCAAGTGGCTCTATCCTCTGCAGACGTAGTGCCTGTGTTCTCCATTTCACATTTTAATGGAAGTTTAAGAATTTACCATCACACGAAAAAACATTTGCCGTATTCAGATAAAAAGCACTTACTACAGTAGTCACAGGAAGTAGCTAATCTTCCCTGCACACATGTTAAAGCTACCTGGAACACATTAGAGCCCGTTTTCATAAGTTCTGTGCTATTAGGAGCCACGTATACAGCGGATAGTAGCACTTACTTTTTTACTCACAGCAAGTGGCTCTATCCTCTGCAGACGTAGTGCCTGTTTTTTTCCATATCACACTTACTGTTTCTAGAACAATATCTTTTACTGAGTAATTTCTGCTTTTTGTTAGATTCATCATTTAAAAACACACTTGCTCTAGAACCATATCCTTTACAGAGAAATTTTCACGTTTAAGGATTTAAATCTCAAACATTTGCCCCATTTCATTGTTTGTACACCTGTTGCACTCAGGCTTCAGATATGCAGATAAAAAGCACTTACTACACAGTAGTCACAGGAAGTACCACATTTTCTCTGCAGACATGAAACCTCCATATTGAAGCCGCTTTCAAAACATTAGAATACATTTTCATAAATTGTGCGTTACTGGGACCACACATACAGTGGATAGTAGCACTTTATTAATTACAGCAAGTGGCTCTATCCTCTGCAGACCTAGTGCCTGTATTCTCCATTTCACTTCTTGTTGGATTCATCATAAAAAACACACTTTTTTATTAGAACCATGTCTTTTACAAAGGAATTTCTGCATTCAACAGAGTTCCTGACTGCTTTTGTCACTGAGCACCTGTTTTCTATCTTATAGTAGTAGATCTAGAATTTTCTGTAGTGATATCCACTTTAATTTACACATCAAGGAAAAGACTGTGTTTACATTACACCCTAGAAACAACTAATGGCCACTCTTCAGGCGGCCACTAGAGGTACTTCCTGGGGCAGTGCTTCTGTTCAGCATATGGAGGCACTCAACCTCAAAATTGAAGCTGCTTTGAGCTTCCCTGTGAAAGTGTAATTAAGGGTTTACCATCATAAAAATATTAGAAAACATTTTCATAGATTCTGCGCCATCAGGAACCACACATACAGCGGATAGTGCACTTACTTTATTAATTACAGCAAGTGACTCTATCCTCTGCAGACGTAGTGTTGTATTCTCCATTTTACTTCTTGTTCCATTCATAAAAACACACTTTCACTAGAACCATATCCTTTACAGAGGAATTTTCAAGTTTCTAAAGAAATTTAAGAATTTACATCACAAAAATCTTTTGCCCCATTTCATTGTTTGTACACAGTTACATTCTGGCTTCAGATATTCAGATAAAAAGCACCAATTACACTTGTCACAAGAAGTAATTTTCTCTGTAGACATAAAACCTCCATATTGAAGCCACTTTGAAAACAGCACATTTTCATAAATTCTGCGCGATCAGGAACCACATATACAGCGGATAGTAGCACTTACTTTATTAATTACAGGAAGTGCCTCTATCCTCTGCAGACGTAGTGCCTGAATTATCCATTTCACATTTACACGATCTCTACAACCATAACCCTTACAGAGAAATATCTGCATTCAGCTGAGTTCCTGACTGCTTTTCAGTGAGCACCTGCTTTCTATCCTATAGTAAGACCTAGAATCTTTTGCAGTGATGTCCACTTGAGTGCAGAGCTTACTTTCACGCACTGCATCAAGCATAGAAATGTCCTACAAAGCAGAAGGAGGTACCTTAATTGTCATTCTTGGGGTTTATCTGCCAATTTGGAACCTGAAAGGAAGACATTTGTTGTATATTAAAGGTTCTTGTAGAAGATATATTGGATTCAACATTCACCATGATGGCATTAAATTAATGGCTATGTATTGTATCACAATCACGTAATCAATTAACGTTTTAATATTTCAGTATATAATTTTATATCTTTATTTTGTTAAAGGCAATGGATTACAAAACCCAGTCAAAAACTAAACCGTGCAGCTTACAAATAAAGTCTGTTGTAGAAAAAATTATTGTAAAATTATGAGCTGTATGTAACATCTTAATAAATAAACATAGTTTGGTTAAGACAGATCCATCTAGTATTCTACATTTAGAGAGTGATGTTTGTATATCGAAACAAGAATATGGAAAGATGGCTGAAGGAAATGGGTATGGGGGAAAAAACTAAACTAAAGGAAAGATGGCTTGACACTAGTCTAAATGGAGGTAATAATGTATGTAATTTCCCTATGTGAGACACAAGTGTATTAATGCAATTGGAATATGTAGACAAATTTACAGTCCCAGCTTATTGGCTGCAAATTTGCCCCCATTGCTAGACTGAAATTCGTGGGTGTCTGCCACAGAATATACACAGTTGCACAGCTACACTGCTGTGGTATGTATGTGTTTTATTCTTGGCGCAGTTATCTAGAATTTGTGCATTCAGAAAACACAGATGCAGAGACTGAAAGCAATTATCACAGTAAGTGCCTAATGTTCTCGGCAGCCCTGACCCCTCTGTTTAGTTGACATTACTCTTAGTTGTGAAAGTGGAATTAAGGATATGTCATCACTAAAACAATAGAGCACTTTACTTATTAATGGACCAGTCAAGCACCCCATTGTTAAAATATTGGAGGTCTTCTTCCTGTCTTATAGACATTAAACTACTACATAAAACAAGCAAACTTAACTCTTTCTTTGGAAGGTTACATTTAAAACTCACTTTTTCAGTGTTGTAATATAAAGGGTTACTCTAAGCACCGTGATCAGTTCAGCAATTTGAAGTGGTCATGGTGCCTGGAGTCTGTATGCGCAGTTTTTCACTTTGAAAAACTATATATATAGAGATTAACCCAATTAGCTGCAGGAGGTGCAACTCCAGCGTCATTTGCCAGCCCAGGACAAAGTTCCAGGTTTGCAATGGGACAGAAGCTAGTTTTTTTTTTTGTTTGTTTGTTTTTTTTGTTGTTTTTTTGTGTTTTTTTTTCTTTTCTTTTTTTTTTTTCCGTTAAATGTATTTATTGCAGAGGTCACATGAAAGTGTTACTCTAACCAAAACCAATGTTTTATGAATTGAAAGGTGGGAGAGTAAAACCCTCAATGCTTTTTCTATTAATCTTAATTTAATATTAATAAATACAAAAATAGTATGCATAGAATACAGTAGGTTTTACTTTAATGTCAAATATTCATTCTCTGCCCTATACACCTAGTATACACGTTTGAACCAGTTAGCAATGCATGGCCATCATTCAATGTGGACACACTATTTTCCTCTTAATACCTTGCATTCTTTACATTCAGACCAGTCCATAACTTTTTTTTTTATCATGACCACATGCCTTTTCATCTTGTGAGATGGATATATACCTGACATTCTTTGCAACAATGTCCACTTTAGCACAGAGTCTAATTTACAAAGACATTGAAATGTACTTAAATGTTAACCAGGATGTACCTCTTAATGTGATAAATCCTTGGTTTCTGTTTCTGGCCTGTGACCTAAAAGGAGGAGAAATGTTCGATATTGACAATGTTTTCATAGAAATAATACACTTTGGGGGCTGTGCTTGGTGCCTTAATAGCAGACTGAAACCTAATAGTGAAACAATACAAATGTGAAAATGAGAAGGGAAAACTCCAGTAATACGGAGTTGTTTTTTGTTTTGTTTTTTCTGAATGACACATAAACTACATAACATACCCAAATAGAAATCTGTACAGGTTAGGACTTTTAAGTGCATAATGAGAATCCATATAGGTTTAGGAGGAAAACTAAAGGTCTTGGAAATATTACATTTTATTGAGGGCTTTTTCTTATACCACTCTCACATTGCACATCCAGCCTGTGAGCATGATAGTGGTCTTCATCTACCCCATCTAGAATATGACAAGTAGTCTATCACTGTATGAGAGGGCTAAGCAAGCTATGGGTGGTTGAGGTTTCTATGAAATGGTGGAATACATTTTTCTTCTTTTAAAGCACATCAAAATATTTAGATATAAAAATGAAAATCCCAGATCAACACACATATTTTAATATTCAAAAAAAATAAACATTTCAGCAAATGTGTAGTAAGCTGTTTAGTGAAAGAATAAAAGAAAAGTTAATTAGCTATGAGCTTTTTTTTTTTCTTAATTCATTTTTTTGAATATTGTAGAGAATGCAGCATAGCAATAATATACGTAATTAGTAGAGTTAGTCTTTATTCTTAAATTTAAAAAACTCTATTCTGTTTAGTTGTATTATATTGCCATTGAATACTATAAAAAGAGCAAGGCTATAACAAAAACATAAAAAAGGACTGCTTAATAACAAGTAGAAAATCCCAACCATAAACTAATAGTATTAATAAAGAAAATCAACTTAATGTTAGATACTTTCTTCTACTCTAGTTTATTGGTGGCAGGGTGCAGGATTTTTGACAAGTTTGGTCTTCTCTTGATGGACTATGGAAAAAGCATGCACTCTCACATAACTTATTCATTAAATGTATCCCCTATGACTGTTTCATTGGGCAAGGCATTAATGGACAGTAACAGGAATGTTTCTTACCTGAATCTCCTTCTCTGAATTCCTGATCTGGATTAATAGGCAGTAGGTCCCTGCCCTGGCTTTATACTCACCACTATCTCTTGGATGCATCTAATCCTGGTGAACCTTCTGAGCTGTTTTTCATTGTAATGGAAATGTGTGCAAAATGTAAAAACCTGGGTGAGTCCTTAAACCAGTTGTCTTATTTATCAGGATTAACCAGAGGAAATCTCAACAGTTAACCCCACGTATGCATGAGCTGGATCTAAGGCCATGCCTTCCAATAAATGTCTTTTCTTTGCACCTATAAGGGTTAATAACCCCCCATGGCTCACATGGCTTAGTTTGCTGTCCTCTGGGCAAAATGTACACACCAAGAGCCTTTCAGTCACTAAAAGCTATTGTGTTTTGTGGGTGGAGTGGGGGGGGGGGGATCAGCACTACAAACATATGCATAACTTGAGACTGTATGTCAATTGTACTCACCTTTTGTGAATCTTGGGAATAAAATTAGCTCCATTTAGCACCTTTTGTTTGATTCATAGCCCATTTGGTCCCTTTTTCCAACAAATGGAAATTGATAGAGAAAATAAACTTATTTTTACTTAACTTATTTTAGGTATGATATTGGCTCTAAACTAATTTTGTTTAATTTGTTTTGTGTTTTTTCTTTCTTTAATGTATATGGTTAGGATCCTACTGGAGCTACAATGTTAGTCTAGAATTGCACATGCTGTACTCTGCTAGTGAGAATACCCTACAAATAAGTCCTCATTGAAACATTTCCAGTGGCACAGGGAGTGCTTTTCATTAATTTAAATACAAATGTTTCTGGACTACTGTAAATGGCAATGGTAATTTCTGCATCCTTAGTGTTTTCTTTTGAAAATAGAAATTACATTCAACGTGTGTGTGTGTGTGTGTGTGTGTGTGTGTGTGTATATGTATATATATATATGTATATATATGTATATATATATATATATATATATATGTATGTATGTATGTATGTATATATATATATATATATAATTATGTGTGTGTGTGTGTATATATATATATCTTGCTGTAATGAGCAACAAAGTGTTAGTCTGCCTGCAAACTGCTTAGGGGAGTCCTCCATTAAGTCATTTTAGATTTATTTCAACACAGATTTCAGGCAAATATCCAATTGCACACCAGTGGGTATTCTCCCCTTTGTTGCTCAAACGCGAGCTTACAGAGAAGAGGACACAATCTTAATGGAGATGTGTTGGTTAAAAATGCAGTTCTACTAAATTAACATCCAACAGTATAATCTAATACAATTGATAAGTTTATTTTCTTCATTTAATTGTATCTGACGACTACACCTAGTGCATACTGGAGTAGGGTTCATGTAGTTACACAATTACAATATTTTTTTTCTTCTCTAGTTTGCTAATTTCTCCTGACAAGTCTGCATCCAGGTATTTTTTGATCGGAAACCCCGATAGACCCGTCACATGCATGATGCTTTTGATTTGGTTGCTGTATAATATTTAGGTTTAGTACCTCCAAAACTCCTTGGAAGATTGAATTTACCTGTAACCAAAGAATCCAGGAAAAAGTCACAGCAGAATAAGTCACAGAAACCCTCAAACAACTCCAAAACAATGTCTCCTCCGATCTCCAAATTATTGGTGTAAATATGTGATGGCTTTTAAAGTCTATTAGTTATATATGGCAGATACATTTTGGAATAAACAGACTGACAATTATTTTATTTTTGGTTTTATTGGTACCATTAGGCATTTGCAGCAGATTATATTAAAACTTCTCCCCCCTACTTTCTACTCGTGCATACAGGGTTTGGTAAACAGGAGTGCAGTATTTGTCCACAGTTTTGGTTGAGAGAGAGAGAGATTGATTTATTTTGATAACAAAGATTGTGTGTGTGTAGAGGGTATTAGTTTAGTTTTGATAACCAATGCTATCAGTGGCTGATATAACTAATCCTTAAAATAAACTGTGTTTTGTGGTCTTTTATTATTTTTAATTGTGGGGCTGGCATGTAATTAATACAGTGCAGTATTTACATTGACTCTATGCTATTCAAATACCTTGAAAAAAATATTTGTCACCAGAGAAGAAAACAACACACTAAATATTGTTGCAGAGCAAATTTAGGTGTAATTTTATCCTGCAAGAGGCATATGCAGGTTCTGTTGCCAGTTTGAAATACTCAACTAGGCTTGGCTGCCTGGTCATCTCCGTAAAGGAAGAAAAACTCTTCGATCTACATCAATGAAAGAAAAAATAGCCTTTATTCAAATTAAAGTGTGCATCATGGCTGGGGCATACATGGGGAGGTGATGGATCAACGCAGACGCCTTTTGTGCTTTCAGCAGCATTTCATCAATTAACAGATGAAGTAGTCATTACCTGGGCCTGGGTATTCTTGGCATCATAACCACTGCAACCGGCTGTAATGGTTATGATGCTTGGAGTAACCTTTTATTACTATGGAATCCTCATTTAAAAGCAGTCCAGGTGCATAAAATCTTTTATAGTTACACTTGTGGACGAATTGTTTATCCTTTCAGTAGTAAAACATTAAAGGAATACAGTACAGTACTACCAAATTTTTTTATATCACAAGCAAAATGTATTCTCCACTAGTTTCATATCAGTGCACAGCTTTGTATGAAAACATTGTATGGTAACGGCATTAATGTAAATTGAATGTTATATATTCATAAGATAATGGATTGTTTTGTTCTTCTAAACAGTCTAGCTGTTTAAAAAAAGAAAACATTGTTGTGCTTTGTAAACTTGCATTTTATAGGTCTTTTGCAATGACCATCAATTTTTAACATCTGAAGTGTTTATGCAACAGATGTTAGAAAAGGGACCATGTTATTGAAAGAAGGTGGTTGTATTGCAATTGGATAGTGACTTGAATGTCCCACAAATTTGTTTTTAGAAGCTAGACAGATACGTTTAGGAGCCAGGAAGATGCATTAAAGGGCCACTTGATGAAGTGTAACAAATGCAGAGTTGCGTAACTGTGTATATAATATGACTAGTTTTTCTTTTGTTCTTTTAATTTTTTATTAATTCCATCAGTGTGGATTTACATTTTAACACTAGTAGCAATAAAGGTTAAGTGTGTGTATTATACACATACACAAGATCCAGGAAACTCACTCATCCATTAAACAGCAACTTCAAAACTTAGAGATTTTAATAGTTTATTTTTTATTTTTAAAAACACCTAATCTAGGCAAAAGCAATGGGGGTTTAGTTACAGTATATAATCATACATTGCATAAGCCTGCCACAACCAGGGGCGTATTAGCCGCGAGGCAAACAAGGCATTTGCCTTGGGCGGCATTTTTCAGGGGGCGGCAAAAAACGCCGCCCCCCAAATGCCCAGGGCAAATGCCTAGTTAGCCTCGCGGCTAACTGACATTCCGAGTGGGAGACGCTGGCAAGGGAGCACTTCCTATGAGCTGACTGCTCAGCTCCCTCGCGCGCCGCAGAGTGAGACTGGGAGCCGGAAGATGACGTCATCTTCCGGCTCCCAGCCTCACTCTGCAGCCAGCGCGCGAGGGAGCTGAGCAGTCAGCTCATAGGAAGTGCTCCCTCGCCAGCCGCCCGCCTGACCTGCAGCCACCGGACCACCAGGGATAGAGACCCCCCCCCCCAGCACTCCCAAAGGTAAGGAGGTTGGGGGGGATTTAAATTTAAAAAAAAGTTAGTGTGTGTGTGTGTGTTTGTGTCTGACTGTGTGTCTGACTGTGTGTCTGACTGTGTGTCTGACTGTGTGTCTGACTGTGTGTCTGACTGTGTGTCTGACTGTGTGTCTGACTGTGTGTCTGACTGTGTGTGTGTTTGTGTGTGTCTGACTGTGTGTGTGACTGTATGTTTGTGTCTGACTGTGTGTGACTGTTTGTGTCTGTGTATGTGTCTGACTGTGTGTGTATGTGTTTGTGTCTGACTGTGTGTGTATGTGTTTGTGTCTGACTGTGTGTGTTTGTGTCTGACTGTGTGTGTGTGTTTGTGTCTGACTGTGTGTGTGTGTTTGTGTCTGACTGTGTGTGTGTGTGTTTGTGTCTGACTGTGTGTGTTTGTGTCTGACTGTGTGTGTGTGTTTGTGTCTGACTGTGTGTGTGTGTTTGTGTCTGACTGTGTGTGTTTGTGTTTGTGTCTGACTGTGTGTGTGTGTTTGTGTCTGACTGTGTGTGTATATTTAGAAGGTGGGGTGGGGGGGAGGGGGGCGCCTGAGTTTTGTCCTGCCTAGGGCAGTACAAAACCAGGATACACCACTGGCCACAACATCAATGTACCTTGTTTTTGGCAGGTCCTATCCTAAACCTCTGTCTGCTATCATGATATTAACCCACTTACTTGGGTAAGAAAAGGTAGTGTTTATATGTCCCCTAGGGACGCCTCCAATGACCACTCCTCGGATGGCCACTGGACGTGCTTTCTTGCGCTCTGCTTCGTGACCCTGAACTTTCCTCCTAGAGATGTATTTATTCAATATCTTTTATATGAGAGGAGGTGCTGATTGGCCAAGCCAGTGTTTTGGCCTGCCTCCTTGCCGATTTCCGCCAATTCTATGGGAAAGCATTGGATTGGCTGAAATCATTTAATTATGATGTGAGGAAGGAGGCGGATCGGGGATGTTGGCGAACCCACACAATGCTTAAAATAAGGGAAGTTTTATTACCTTTTTACGGGGACTAAAGAGGCTGGCAAGCCCCCGAAATGGTGGTCTAAAAGCTATAGGGTCAAGAAAACATGTTTGTGTTCCTGACTAATAGTGTTCTTTCAAGTAGGGCTCTGGATTTAGGCACCTGTGACAGAGAGGGGTGCACGCACACTTCCTATTTCAGTTGTGTCAGTTAAAGGGGGTATTCCCTAATTTCTAGATGAGTGCAGACTTGGAAAATATAGGCGCTTTAGGCATCCAGAAATTGGCCAACATATGTTTGTAGTATGTAATTTGTGTTTTGATGCAATTATAGTGCGTGCATTGGACCACAGTTTAGCATAAAGACAAACGCGGGTAGCTATTTACAAAGCCAGCAAATTGTAAGTCAAACAAAGTGAATTAGAAATCTTGGCCAACTCTGTTTCCAACTTTGCTATTTTGGCTTAACATTTTCAGTTCCCTGGGCAGTTTCTGGTTTAGTTGAAGTGCTTCCATGATGAAAATAGCACTTTAAATCATGACCTTGATTCTGTGCTGGGCAAATTTGTAGTAAATGTATCCAGTAATCTGCCTTTGTTTACAAATGAGTAGCAACATTATGAAGTTTTCATGGGGAGTGACCTAGTTAAAATAGTGAGCTTGGCACTGTGCTGCATTCAGAAGAATTCTGTATAATAGCCTTTTATTTTTAAGGCATGCTTTTACATTGTTGTCTGCCTGTAAACAGGTCCTAAGCCTACCTAATAATCTTAAGGGACAACTTAACTATGGCATCTTCTGATATAATACTTAAAAATGCCGTTTAACCCCTTAAGGACACATGACATGTGTGACATGTCATGATTCCCTTTTATTCCAGAAGTTTGGTCCTTAAGGGGTTAAAAATAGCCAGCCAATGAAATGTGACATTGGCTTGCCTTGTATTACCATTGCATTCATTGCAGCACATACAAAGGTATCACACATTACATTTTTACTTATTTGTAAACCTCTCTTAATTTTGGTTCTCTCCATTTACATTATTTTTCAGAATCAGACTTTAGTTCCCTCTGTATACTTGTGCCCATGAGTTTGGTAAATGCATCTCCAAGTCACAGTGCATTTTGTTTAGAATTGTCATTTTAGGTCCTTTTACACATTGCTTATTCCTAATGTTTCTCTATTGTAATTATAACATCTCTGTATCAAATACATAAGGATATCTTAACCCTTTTACAATCTGCCTTATACTATTAGTATTTCTATAGTGCCATTGTGCACAGCAGTTTACAATTGTAGAAGGTGGGTATTTCGAGACAAAGAATGTTTAAAAAGATTATAATCTATAATGATTTGAGGTAGGTGGATGTATATATTGTTAGGTGTCCTGTAATGTTGAAGTGGTGGTTTTCAGTACATACAAGGGGCACGTAAATGAATTTCACTATACTTCTACTCCTTCAGATAACAAAACTGATGGAATTGTTAATGTCAGTCTGTTATTACTCCTTTCATATGACAACGTTTATTTGTATACACACCTTTTAAAGGTGTCTTTTATTAGGTTGAACAGCACCTCTTTGTGACTGAATCCATCAGTCCTCTTTCCATATTGGTTTCAGCTGTGTGTTTTTGTCTTTATTTATTTTTTTTATTTAAATTTTTTTTGGCTCTTCTGATGTTTGCTATTTTGTGAATATATTTCAAAGTCATATGTGTCTAAATGGATTTGATGTGCTTGTAAAGTAGTTTGTGTATGCAAAATACACTTGACTATTGATATATAATGAACCCTAAATGTTTGTTGGTACAGATAATCTATCCTCTCCTTTTGAGCCCCATCCTTAAATAATAATAAAGATCAGTATCCCATTTTTTTGCAATGGAAATCAGCTAGGTAGAAAGCAGCTTTGATTTAACCCCTGTGCTGCACTAAGGTGTACGTTGGTGCTTTATACACTAAATACATTAAATAAAATATTTTGAGCTTTATCTTGTATTTTTAATTGACTTATGATAAACACACACATTTGGAAGTGTTTATTATACAATCTGTCCTTTTTAAAGCCATACAATGCAGAAGAAGCTTGAACATCCATATGATCCTAAAATGTATATTACTTTTATTTGGCTTGTTTGTAACTGTGGGTGGTTTCTTTAGATGTGTGAAATGCATAATAAAAAGATCTTGTTAAATGATACAAACAAAATCCCCCAAAGTTACATTAAAAGTTGCAAAATCTCTTTGGGAGGAAGGTCAGGAGAGGAAGTTTCAGGGATTGTCACTTGTGTAAAAGACAATAACCTCCCCCACACATTGACTGTATGCAGGAATGTGTGATTGTGTGATGTTTTAAATACTACCTTGTGGACTGGGCTGGGTAAATTTAAAATTATCTTTCTTTATATCCCCCTACCCTTTGTAAAACTAGATAAGTCATTGTAAATCTTTATCAGAGAGGTCCTCAAATCCTTTTTCAGTGAGAAAATCTACTGTTTGTAAAAGAAATTCACAAATTCTAGGAATGTCTTATTTTATTTACAATTTTCAAACCAACCAGTATAAACGGGTTTGAAGTAATATAAAGTATAATGAAGTAAAAGCTATATTCTTACTTTTTGCTCCAGTGTTATTTCTAATTGAGTATAAAAACTATACATTTTTAGTGGAAATGGCGTATGCGCATATGTGAAAACACACACGCGCGCACACAAAATTGATAGATGCACCATAGCAAAATAGAAAAGGATAGAAACACCATTCATTGGTTACCAAGCTATAACTACTTCCAAAAATCAAGAAATAAAATGAAAAGTGTAGAGAATTGCATAAATAACCAGCGTGGGGGTTAATGGTGTATAAGCTAGTACTATGTTAAAAGACCTGCAACAAATAAATGGGCCACTTAAGAGACATACGGGGTATTGAATTATTCTCTTAAAAGAACTGGTATAGACTGTGTGTGTAAATCATATAAGGCGATATAGAAACATAGAATGTGACGGCAGATAAGAACCATTCGGCCCATCTAGTCTGCCCAATTTTCTAAATACTTTAATTAGTCCCTAGTCTTGTCTTATAGTTAGGATAGCCTTATGCCTATCCCACGCATGCTTAAACTCCTTTACTGTGTTAACCTCTACCACTTCAGCTGGAAGGCTGTTCCATGCATCCACTACCCTCTCAGTAAAGTAATACTTCCTGATATTATTTTTAAACCTTTGTCCCTCTAATTTAAGACTATGTCCTCTTGTTGTGGTAGTTTTTCTTCTTTTAAATATAGTCTCCTCCTTTACTGTGTTGATTCCTTTATATATTTAAATGTTTCTATCATATCCCCCCTGTCTCGTCTTTCCTCCAAGCTATACATGTTAAGATCCTTTAACCTTTCCTGTTAAGTTTTATCCCGCAATCCATGAACCAGTTTAGTAGCCCTTCTCTGAACCCTCTCTAAGGTATCAATATCCTTCTGAAGATACGGTCTCGAGTACTGTGTACAATACTCCAAGTGAGGTCTCACCAGTGTTCTGTACAATGGCATGAGCACTTCCCTCTTTCTACTGCTAATACCTCTCTCTATACAACCAAGCATTCTGCAAGCATTTCCTGCTGCTCTATTACATTGTCTGCCTACCTTTAAGTCATCAGAAATAATCACCCTAAATCCCTTTCCTCATATGTTGAGGTTAGAACTCTATCAAATATTCTGTACTCTGCCCTTGGGTTTTTACATCCAAGATGCATTATCTTGCACTTATCCACATTAAATGTCAGTTGCCACAATTCTGACCATTTTTCTAGTTTACCTAAATCATTTGTCATTTGGCTTATCCCTCCTGGAACATCAACCCTGTTACATATCTTAGTATCATCCGCAAAAAGACATACCTTACCATCAAGACCTTCTGCAATATCACTAATAAAAATATTAAAAGAGAATGGGTCCAAGTACAGATCCCTGAGGTACCCCACTGGTGACAAGTCCAAGCTTCGAATATATTCCATTAACTACAACCCTCTGTTGCCTGTCACTCAGCCACTGCCTTACCCATTCAACAATATTGGAATCCAAACTTAAAGATTGCGGTTTATTGATAAGCCTTCTATGTGCAACAGTGTCAAAAGCCTTACTGAAATCTAGGTAAGCAATGTCTACTGCACCACCCTGATCTATAATTTTAGTTACTCAATCAAAAAAATCAATAAGATTAGTTTGGCATGATCTCCCTGAAGTAAACCCATGTTGTTTCTGATCTTGAAATCCATGTGTTTTTAGATGTTCATCAATCCTATCCTTTAACATGGTTTCCATCACTTTCCCCACTACTGAAGTAAGGCTTACTGTCCTATAGTTGCCTGACTCCTCCCTATTACCTTTCTTGTAAATGGGTACAACATTCGCTAACTTCCAATCTTCTGGGACTACACCTGTTAACAATGATTGGTTAAATAAATCTGTTAATGGTTTTGCTAGTACACCACTAAGCTCTTTTAATAGCTTTGGGTGTATTCCATCAGGTCCCATTGACTTATTTGGTGGGCAACCTGTCTCCAAAAGAGACAAATAAGTTCTCAGTAGTGGTGCACATCCCATGCCCACCACACTAATAGCAACACTCTTTGGTATTTGGGCCTTAGTACAGTGTCAAGAAAATGTCCCATACAGGAATTGCAATTTTAACCCAAGTTATTAAGCAATAACAAGCTAGCCCTTTGCCTGATAAGACCAGTATCAAGTCGTTGTTCTTTAGAAAAATACTTAAAAATCGACGGGGAACCACATTTTGACACCCTTGATATAGAGCAGGGGTAGGCAACCTCTGGCACTCCAGATGTTGTGGACTACATCCCCAATAATGCCCTTACACCCATAATGCTGGCAAAGCAACATGGGAGGTGTAGTCCAAAACATCTGGAGTGCCGGAGGTTGCTTATGCCTGATATAGAGGATAATCTGTTATGGTCCCAGCCCTACTCTTGTAATTTTACATTTAGGGTAGATTATCTTTTAATTACCTATATAAATTTAAGAGAAAATAGCTACCTTTATCTTTGTGTAAATTCTGAATTGTTTTTGCTGTGAGCCAACCCAGTGGCTGCCCTTGTCAAGCCACCATGCTGACTTTCTTACAGTACCCTCTGTGATGATGTGTCTGTGGAAACCATACATTTTCTATAATGCGTGTTGGGTGCTAGCCTGATTTGTTTATCATTTGGATTACTGCAAGACTGCAAATGTACATGTCTTACCACTTTTTTTTTGTATAATTACTTTTAGAATTAACAGTTCAAATTTCTTAATTTGACAAAAATGATGAACTGAATATGTTGATAATTTCTTGATTGCTTATTGGTGCATATTAGTTACATCAGTGGAAGCGTCCAATGCTCCTGATACTTTTTGTTTGATATTCTGTTCTCTTTCGCCTCCTTTTCCATCATGACAGGATTTTCTTCATAAAGCATAGTAGGCACTAACCTGGAGCGCCACTATTTTTGGTCAGCCAAATAATGGATGTTTTCCAGTTATTTTTTCCATTTTTGTAGTGAACTATGTCCACATCAAGAAAATATGTAGTTGGTTTGAGCGGGCTTTATCTCATCCTTTATTCATAAACCCTTAATTATTTATTTTCATCATTTAGGTTGGGTGCAGCCTCGGATATATATCAGCCTGTGATTAATCTAGAAATCCACCTATTTACATTTTTTGTAAATTATTCATCAATTTCTGTAGCAATGTAGCTCCTTGAGTTATATTTAATTTTTCTTAGAAGGGTTTGTTGGAGACCTAGAGAATTTAACCTGTAAAGGAACATTTTAGCTTTTTTTTTTAATCTCCTGGTACATCCTTGGATTAAAGTGACACTCCAGACCCCAGAAGCTCCTGCCCCCTACCTCCCCCTAATAAAAAGTGCAGATTTCAATAAAAATGTACACTTTTATAAATTAACCTGGATACACCCATGGGCGTTCAAGTAGACAACAGGTAATATTACTAACTGGTTTGGTTAGCTCAATGCAGCCGACCTCAGAAGGCAGTAATTGCTCAGAGCACCTGACTTACAAAGACTTCTCGTTGTGCTGCACTGGGCTGATTGGATAGCCACAAAAAGTCTGGACGGGGTTAAAAGGGGAGAGCTTGCAAAGGCAGCAGATGAGAACTTCAGGTTTTGCAAGCTGATTTTACATATATCACCAGTTATATCACCCCTTTCTCCTCCAATTTTGGGGTATAGAAAAATGTGTCACTTCAAATTCTTACTGGCATCCTTCACATTTAACAGCTCTGTGGAATTTGTTGGTGCTTCATAAATACATTTTCTTTCTTTCTTTTTCCCGTTACTTTTTCTAAATCTGGAATATCCAAAAGGTTAAAATGTTTGTTAATGTTAAATATTTGTGAGTGGGACCACCTGAAAGACTGGTTGGACAACCCTAGATGATAGCAAGCTAAACAAGACCTGCCTCTAGTTAATGATTTAACAGCCGTCTGTTACTTGTAATACAAAAGGTGCAATTTACTAAGTTCTGAATTAGCACTCCATTGCAGAATTTGGGTAAGACTGCTAAAAGGTCAAATCCATTATGAGTATTTTAGAAGATGCATTCTGTGTACAAACTTAGATATTTTACTTGCATAGAAATTTGGTTTACTTTTCAACAACACAAATTACACATAATTAAAGTGGCAAAGTATAGGGTTTTGTTTATCAACATGCAGATTCCCCCCCAATCAGGGCCCAATTTACATCAGGGCTGATGGAGCTACTGCCCCTACCATAGAATAGGCCCAGAAGGCCGGCAGGGAGCAATGGCCAGGGGCCAAGGCGAGCAGGGAAGATCAGATCCATTACCGGCCAGTGGGAAGATCAAATATCTCCCTCACCGGCCCAAAGGCATTTTGCTGCAGCCACCAGAGAGGAGGACCCAGGAGCTCCAGCGGGTCCATCCTCTTGCGAGGTTGGAGCATTGTAGCAGTTACCATAGCAATGCTCTGGTCTCGCACAAGTGAACTCTAGGTTCAGGCTAGAGTTCACTCACCACTAGGACCACCATGGATTGCAGCAAGATCCCCTCTTCCTGGACAAACGTAAGAAGGTAGAGGGACATATATTGTATTAATCTGCCCTCCACACACAAGAACACACTGCACCCCTCACACACATATTTTAATATGTTTCTGTTGTGGCACTTGTGGTAATGGTAATTAAAAATTTGTTAGTAAAAATTGCTTTGCATTTTCATTTTATGTATTATGTATATATTTTGATAAATAGGCCAGCAAAATCCTAAGCACTAGGCCCATGATGCTCTTAATCCTGCCCTGCCCCCAATTTGTTAATTTTGGGTCAAATTTTGGTTATTTGCTCACTATATGTTGACTTGAATTCTTTTTCAAACCAGCATTTTGAATGCATAAGCTGAAATGTGGTTCAGTAGTACAGAAGTGATGATATTTAAAAAGAGATCTGTTAACCCCTAACAAGGAGGGAGAAGCCCAGGTTTCATCTACCTTTTTATTTTTTCATCCCAAGTGTCAGAAGTTGGGAGTGGGGGGGGGAGGTAGTGCAAAACCCCAATAAGATAAGAAAATGTATGCAATGCCACATTAACTAAAATTGACTTGGAGGGAACACTTGCCTATTCAGATCAATAAAATCACAGTAATATTTAATGTCTGCTTCAGACCCATTGGACTACCTATTAAGATTAAGGAACAATGCAGTGGCACCTCTATTCCCACGTGCTGCAGGATGTAAGCCACCAGGCTTAGCCTTTTACCAAAGACTGGACAAGGGGTTCTCTGGCCATTATATCTCTCTTGTTAAGTAGAATACCAAAGGAAGACCTATTTCCTGACACACAAAGTGACAGTGGGACTGGGTATTTACTAGACACTGGACTAAAGTTCCAAATTTATCTAATATACCCCAGTGCACTAAATCATACTGAAATGGGGTTATATACCTTCTCTATCCCTTCCCTTTAAAGCCATGTATCCATTTTGTTGGGAATGGCATACTTGTTAGGTGGAGATCCATTCTTAAATTCCTCTCTGCCCTTCACCACCACCGCATGGGATGAAGCTAGGGCCTGTTGGTCATTTGTTTGTTGACCCCACTTTTTGCAAGTGACTTTTTTTTCTTCTCCACTCTTTTCCTTTCTGTCTTTACATTCGTGCAACCTGGTACAGTGTCTGTGAATGTCCTCTGTTGTGGCAGATTCCTACTCTTAGTATGCATCCACTCTCTGGGAATTGTAGGATGCCATGCACTCCTTAATGGTTGGGGCCATATTCATTCTGATCTATCCATTTAAAAGATAGGTTTGTGTGCAATTTCAATTGCATTAAATATATAATACCTGAAGATTGTCTTCTCTGCGATTGATGGATGACAAGATTTCATTTTAAAGTGGCAGACCTAAGCAGTGAGCAAAAGATATATACATTCTTTAGACAGCACACAAATTAAGAAAAGTAGAAGTAAGTGTTGTTCAGTAAATCATAACACTGGACTAGGGTATAAATAATGTTGTTGTTTTTATTTATTTATTTTTGGTGGGGTTTGTTTGTTTTTATGTTGCTTATTTCTGCCTCAAAACATGGAGCCAGTGACTGATTTAATTAGAAAGGTAATATTACTGGAGTTTAATACCTGCAATGAGTGCAGTGTTTACTCTTCCATAGAGGCCAATAATGCCTGACACAGCTCCTCTTACTATGTAATGCATCTTCAAAACCGGTCCTGCAGTGTTTTGATGAACAAGGCTTACTGCACTGCATCAGAAATAAAACCTAAAAGTAGATGGATATTTGTTCAGTAATGCTACAGACATTGTTTGGTGAATGGGTATGTGAAAGTTATTCAGTAGAAGGGATAATAAAACCAATGTAGCAAATAGTGATTTATTTAAACTCTCCAAGCACCATAACCACTATCACATGATGTAGTGGTTATAGTGCAAATAGTCAAACCGTTTATTAATCGTATGACCTCTTACCTTTGACCCAGCAGGTGCCTGTCCACACCTCCTTTCTGCCCAGGAGAACTGGGAGCTCCTGCTTTGGAGCTTGCATTAGCTTTACTGAGTTAAAGAGACACTATAGTTAGCAGAACAACTACAGCTTAAAGGGACACTATAGTCACCCAGACCACTTCAGCTCAATGAAGTGGTCTGGGTGCCAGGTCCCTCAGGTTTTAACCCTGCAGATGCAAACATAGCAGTTTCAGAGACTTGCTATGTTTACACTGCAGGGTTAAGCCAGCCTCTAGTGGCTATCTACCGGACAGCCACTTGAGGCATATTATGCCTCCATCACAGAGAGCGTCCCTAGGAAAGCATTGTGAAATGCTTTCCTATTGACAGCTTGAATGTGTGCGCGGTAGGCTCCGCTGATGTCGGCGGTGTAGGAGAAGTCACCAGCACCGAGGGAGCCCGGAGCTGGAATAAGGTAAGCTGCTGAAGGGGTTTTAACCTCTTCATCGCCACAGGAGGTGGACCCTGAGGGTGGGGGCACCCTCAGGGCCCTATAGTGATCCTTTAATGTTGTTGTTCTGGTGAGTATAATTATTGCCTTCAGGCATTTTTGTGCAAACCCTGCTTTTTCAGAGAAAAGGCAGTGTTTACATTGCCCCTAGGGACATCTCCAAGTGGCCACTCCTCAGATGGCCACTGGGGGGCTTCCTGGCTCAGTCCTGCATAGTAAGCAGCATTGCCGTTCTGCAAGGGGGCGCTGAATTTTCTTCTCTATGAAGAGGTGCTGATTGGCCAAGACAGCGTTTGGCCCCACCGCCTTGCTGATTTCAGCCAATCTAATGCTTTCCTCATTGGATTGGCTACAAATCTGCAATTCTGATGATTTCACCAAGGGGGCGCAGCTAGTGTCGGCAGACCTGCGCGGCGCTGGAAATAAGGTGAGTTTGAAATGCTTTTGGGGGGGGGAGCAAGCCACCTAAATGGTGGGTTAAACACTATAGGGTCAGGAATACAGGTTTGTGTTTCTGACCCTATAGTGTTCCTTTAAGCTCTACAGTGCAGGGCAAGCTCATTGGCTGAGCGTATCAGTCGGTCACTGAAGAAAAGAAAGAACTTTGGGTTTTATGTTGCTTGAATTGTTCCTTGAAGTGTAGATCACATGATTTCCACATGAAAAAATAATTGGTAATTGTCCTTTATTTCACCAAAATGAATGTGCAATAGAAGTGTTAACAGGAGCATTTTAGCGCAAATTGCCAAACTTTGCTCGAAAAACATTCTTCTGTTTTACATGGTGATTGCTCATTATTTAGTGCTTTGTTTGGTAATTGGTTAACTCTAAACCTATGATATTTTCTTACTTTTTGTTAAATAAAAATAAAAAAAATAAAAAAAATAAATTCTGCATATGAGTCGTTCTTTGAGTACACTTATTTTTAAGTCAGGATTTCTATATCCAAGGAGTTTGTTTCTTATATAAATATGCTGTACTTCTCTTTACAGGAAAACATGGTTAGAGCTCAAGTCGGAGTACTTGGCACTACAGAGGGCCAGCATGTCCTCCCTTAAGAGAGCTATGCATGAAACAATTTCTGCCTCGACTGGGGAAATGGAAACAGAGTCGGTGGTTCAGGATCCAAAAATGAACAATGAGAAAGGTACTTACATCATTCACATTGTGTTTTGTAAAATTATGTATGTACAATATGGTTATTGGGGAAATTAAGGTGTTGTATATCCAATACCGTATATACTCGAGTATAAGTCGACCCGAATATAAGCCGAGGCCCCTAATTTTACCCCAAAAAACTGGGAAAACTTATTGACTCGAGTATAAGCCTAGGGTGGGAAATGCAGCAGCTACTGGTAAATTTCTAAATAAAATTAGATCCCAATAAAATTACATTAATTTAATATTTATTTACTGTGTGTGTGTGTGCTCCCATCGGCTAGTTTTCCCTGCTGGCTTAATAGAACAATACTGTTAGTGAGTAACTATCTCCCAGTTGCAGCAATTGGATTTCTTCTTTTTGCTATTCCTATTCTTATTACTTACCTGTGCAGCAGCTCCGTTCAGCTCCCTTCTCCTCCGTTCCGGTCAGCTCACAGTGTAAATCTCGTGGTCTGCGTGCCGGGCGGAGCGTTGCCATGGTAACCAGTAGCAATGCTCTGACACTGTGAGCTGACTGGAACGGAGGAGAAGGGAGCTGAACGGAGCTGCTGCACAGGTAAGTAACAGCTTGCGCCGGCCCCCAACAGGACCACCAGGCTTGACTCGAGCCGAGAGGGACTTTTTCAGCACAAAAAATGCTTATACTAGAGTATATACGGTACTTATTTTATACCAACATGGATTTAAAATGCAACGGTATTAAAAAATGGAAAAGTGATAATTTGAGAGTTTTTTTTTTTTTTGTTTGTTTTTCTTTTTCTTTTATACATTTTGAAAGATGGGAATTGGAATTTATGTTCTGTCCATTTTAGGAAACCAAATTTACTAAGAATGTTTATCTTTTTGTTCCATTTCCATAAACTGATTACACTGAGTGGTTTTATATATACAAGTTACAGCATACATGTAAAGCTTGAATAATTTTTAGGTTTTAATTGTTTTTATTTTTTGGTCAAGCCAATTTGTGTTTGACATAAAGCATGGGATCACAGATTGCCAGCATTGGAACTACTAAGTAAGCTATATTGGTTATGGTGTTCGGTTTCTTTTTAAGAGTTTTGCATTTATTCTGCAGCATTAATTTTGTTTTTGGCGGCTTTTTTTGTTGTTGCAGATATTGCAAAGAACGAGTCGCTAGGACCCCAGTTTGTCAGTGGAGTCATTGTCAAGATAACCAGTGTAGATCCTCTGCCAGGTCGTAAACTTGTTAAGGTAATCGCACTTCCTATATTTGTGGCTCAGTTTCATGTTGTTTACTATAAGTGCAATCAGTTTTATTTCTCCATAAACCTTTTATGTGACAACACTGGTGCAGTGGTTCTTCTCCAAAACAAGACATTATACGAGGGGCTACAAAGAGTCAAGGAAGTCAGGAAGAGTAGAGGTTAAAAGGGTATGGGGAGGAGATCTAGTAACAGAGGTATAAGTAAAGTCAGGAGGGGCTGTGAATGGAGAGTGGGGAGCTACCAGATAGCCTGGTAACCACCAATGTTAGTTCAGGTGGTAGGAGTGGTATATTTGTAGGTGTAATCAACCCCTAATCTCCATAATACTCTCATCAGGGATTAAAATCCCATATCCTACACAACTAGACAAGCTTTAAATATTTCTCACCACTGCAAACCTGGAGGGTCTATGTCAGGGATGCCCAAAAAGTAAGTATGACATAAATCAGGGGTGCCCAAAAGGTAGATCTCCAACTTGCATGCTATTAGAACGACAAAGCATCATGAAAGTCATTATTGGAGTTGCCTTTCTGTAACATCTGAGGACCTTTTGGGCGCCCCTGATCTACGTCATACTTACCAGGGGTGAATTTCTGCTTCCATGGTGTTTTGCTTGCCAATGTTTGGTGGTGAGAGAAAATTGAGACATGCTTACCATATTTATGGCACTATGAGGCCATAAGCCCCTATGTGGTTCCTTTGCTCTGTTGGAGTGATGGAGAACTTCTGCTCTTCCAGAGTACCTGGGCCAGGGATTTGGCTGCATTCAATGTGTGTTTAAGAATTTTCATGAAAGAAAATCGGGAGCGTGATACGGTTGAATAGTACTGCAGTATGTAAAGGGATTCATCAGATAGCATAATCAGCAACAAGTTCCTTTCCAGAGGGGTTTAACCCCTTAAGGACACACGACATGTGTGACATATCATGATTCCCTTTTATTCCAGAAGCTTGGTCCTTAAGGGGTTAAACAGCCACTAACTCCACCAGATCTGCAAAATAGTCCCAGTGTGCTGATCACACCTCACCACATAGGAGTGGTCACTATACATAACTTGCATAAGTGGTGTCCTGCAATACCACCATGATGTCATTTTATGTTCTATTTTATTCCAGCCTTAAAGGGAAAAAGTTGTTTTCCTAGCTCTGTACCTCTGAATTGGTATGGGTGCCTATAGTGACCCTTTAATGTATTTCTCTCTTAAGGGGACTTGTTAAATTTTGGGCTTCCATTTTGAGGACAATTTCACCTTTCCAAACCACTCTTGCAAACAATTAACTTCGACAAAATACAATAGTAAAGCTGTGTGCCCTGAGTATCTATACATTTGTATCCCTCATTTATGTGCAATCATGTTACCACTAATGGGTAGTTTGCTGCCGAAGTGGGTTATCCCAACTCACAGAAAATACTTTTTGTTTTCCTTTCATTTATTTTTCTGCAGGTATTGGTTTTGAATGTTATAAACTATCAATTTCAGAGAGATAAAAAATGTAGAATCCACACGGTCATGACATGATCAACTTAACCTTATGAGTACCAGAAGATTGTGCTGTACTTCACTTTCTATTGTATCGCCAAACACACTAGCACTTATTGAGTGAAATGATTCCAGAACAGACATTGGATATATGACAAATGCAAAGCTATCAACAAATATTTGTGCTGTATCTTTGCAAGTGGTCTAACATTAGTTGTGAAAGACTTTTCCATTCATAGAGATGTGCTTTCTGTTGAGCTGAGCTCACATAGTTTCAAATTGTGAAAATACCATCTCTTGCTTTTACAAAAATTATTTGTACAAAATGGTTAAAAGAGAATTGGCATTTCCTCAAACAATTATGAGCATGATTTGTAAGGAGGTGTACCTGTAAGTGAAGTTCGTTTTTATTGGTAAAGGATTCAATTTGATATAGGTGGTGTAAATATAGTCATTCTACGTAAGTACGAAGACGGATGTCAGTGGTGTGCTAATCCGAGAGCTCACTGTAGTGTGCTTGGCAGATACCTAATTACACTCTTTTTCATTCTTATGTAACTAAGATACCTATTCCTATTTTGATGTCTTGTGTGCTATAGATGTCACTTAATTCACAATCCTTGTGGTGCTTCTTTGCAGAATCCCTCTGCATTAGATGCTACTTCACACAACTAACATCACAATCACAGAGTGTCCTTAGCTTATTGCTGTGTCTATTATGGAATAAAATGTTTTATAGCGTGACATTTCTAGAATAATTATATAATTGGTGACTTTTCACAGGATTTTAAAAAGGTAGAGATTACACCTTTTTTTTTACAACAAGAGTTAATTATCTTTTGATTTTTTTTTTTTCTTGTAGAAGGTCTTCATTAAAAATCGCATTTCTTGTTATTATAATCAAACTTGAAGTATAAACCTAAAAGCATCATGATTTTTTTGCAACTGCTGTGTAATTTTATCAGCTTTCAACTGTCCAAATAATGTACATTCCCCTTATGATCTTGCAGTGTTGTAGTTTTCTCTCTCATCTCCTCTTTAAAGACTGCAAATATGTTTGTTTTGTTTAAGAGGTCCACCCCCCTTTATGAAACTCTACACTTTTTCAACATGTACACTGAAATAGGGATCAACCGATATGAGGGCCGTCTTTAGCATTGATTGTACCTTGGGCCCCCCTTGATCATGCCCTTCCCCCCACACACTTCCACTCCCTGACTTGCAATCACGCCCTCCATCATAATACAGTGGCAGAACTAATGTAGAGAGGACCCTGGTGCAAGACATTTTTTTGGGGGCCTCCCCTCTAGCGTTGGAGTGGAGAATATAGATCCTTATCAGTTGCACAATTCCCTCAATGCCAGCTGGGGATCTACCATTTGGCCATTCTTGCAGGGCTGTATTTGTGTGCAGTGTTTGTGCATTTGAATGTGAGCATGTTGTTATATAGATATGTACAAAGGATCGGCGCTAATATACTAGACCTTACAGAGATAAATATAAGGCAACACATCTAAAAAAAATAGGGCTCCCTCACAGGCCCTATAGGGTAGGGGGGAAAAAGTGAAGGGGAAGGCGGTGCCACAGGTGAAGAAAAAACACTGATTATAAACTATACAAGATGCTATATAAGAAAATACATACAAGATAAAAAAAAACAAAGTTGGAAATATGGATAATGAATAATAATCAAGAGTCCAAAAGAGTCTATGCCTGACTTTTTGCTGTATTTATCAGGCATAGACTCTTTTGGACTTTTTGGACTCTTGATTAGTATGTATGTAGAATAGTGTACAATATGAATAAACTATAGTTTTGCTATTTCATTCAAACACAATATTCTCCCTATCCACTGACGCCAGTAATGTGTAGAGTACAGAAATACCTCGGCATAAGGCTGTCTGCTTTGCGCAGAGCTCCTCGAACGGGTAGGGCGGTCTGTGCAGTTGTATTTGGTTTGCGATTGTGGAATGGTAGTGGCGCAGCTGATGATATGTTCCCTACTAGTGTTTGCAGAGGAAGTAAGTTGTCTCCCTGGCATAGGTCTCTGAGGCGGATATATGGACACTTTCCAAGAAATTCCCATGCCCGCCTGCCTCGCCCAGCCGGAAAATCGGAGTTGTTCGAAATAGGGAGCATTGGGCCATTAGCTGTCGTGTTGGTGTACCTGAAACTGATTTGGTTCCAGACTTTCACTGTAGCTCCTATAAATGCCTGTTTGGTGATTAGACCTCTGGAAGCCACATCAGGGAGCCACACCACCGCTGGAATGCTCATTCCAGTCATCAAGATTCGACCACATCTTCTGCAAAGCAGAATTATGCCATTCCACTGTCCTTGACAAATGGGTTGCTCAATAGTAGTTCAGGAACAATGGTAGTCCCAGGCCTCCTTCACGTTTTAGAGGTCATCAACTGCATCATAGGTAGCCGAGGTCTATGTCCCTTCCAGACGAAGGCCACCAACGCTGAGTTCAGGGACTTTAAAGAAGGCTGGTGGGAGAGTCCTAGGTAGCATCAGAAATAGGTAGAGCATCCTTGAAAGCACATTCATTTTGACAGCGTTTATACGCCCATCAATTAAAAATATGGGGCCATCCAGGCTTTCATGTCTGCTGTTAGGGGAAAGACCTCCATTGACACGCACCCTAGCAGGGGGTGTCGAATATAGAGCTCTTATCCGTTTACAGAAGGTCCCACCGAAGCCCATTTTCTCTAGTGTCAGGAGCATGAACTGCCAGTCCACCCGGTCAAAGGCCTTCTCCACGTCCGTGGAGAGGACAACCAGGGAACAACACGCGGAGGTCGCCAGCTGCATGATGTTCAAAATCCAGATGGCGTTTTCTTTAGCCTATTTCCCAGAGACAAAGCCACTTTGGTCCAGGTCAATCAAAGACGGTAGAGCCGGTTTCAAGTGTGCTGCAAGTAATTTGCAGTCACAATTCAGCAGGGAAATCGGCCTGTAACTAGTGCATTGCTCTGGATCGTTACACTCTTTCGGAAGAATAGTGATGTGTGCCATGAGCGATTCCATCCCTAGTTTATCCCCCTGCAGGAGGGAATTGAATGCCGTCTGCATGTTTGGTAGTAGATCTTCTCTGCATTTTTTTTATAGTACCGCAGGGGAAAGCCGTCCAAACTCTGTGCTCTGCCCGTTTTTGGTTGTTTTAAGAACCACCTGTAGATACTCCAGTGATATTTCCCTGTCTAATACTGCGGAGCACTCCGCGGGCAGTTTCTTCTTGACATATGAGTCGACATATGTGCCCATGGTGGTGTGGCGTGTTGTTGCGTCCTGTGGGGGCTTCGCCTCTGTTATATTATATAGGGTGTTGTAATATTTGTGAAACGCGTCCGCCATCTCCGTAGGGTGCTCAGTGATCTTTTGGGTCTCCACCCATATATTTGGTATATGAAAACCCTCTTGCTTTCTCTTCAGCATCTTCGTCAGTAGACTCCCATATTTGTTGGAATGTTTGCCAAAGAAACGTCTAGATTTCTGGAACGTGAGGAACTGTTGCTGGTTAAGTAAGATCTTCAGTTCTTTCCTGGCTTCCAGCATGAGTTTGAAGTCAATGTTGGTTTATGTCTCTGCTCTAGTGTCCTGATCGTGGTTATCAGTGATCGTAGCTGCTACGATCTGGCCTTTTCTTTATTTAGCAGCGCCAATTTCGATGCTTCACCCCTCACCACACTATTGTGCGCCTCCCTGACTACCATTGGGGGCGTCTCCGGGTTGACATTATTGGAGAAGTATTGAGCGAGGGATTCTTGAATTGTCGTGACTACATCAACCTCTAGTAGCACCGATTCGCTTAAGCGCCAAGTTCGCTCTGCTTGAACAGTGGGGATTCCATGCAGAAACTTACTGGGGCGTGTTTTATGCAATTTTTTTTATTTCTAAGCTTTTATTTGTTTTTAGTTTTTTCTTTTTTTTTTTTTTTTTTTCACTCACAGTAAATTACATTACCCGTCTAGTGATTGTGGTGAAATCTGCTCTATTTTTCTCTGATATCTATCTACACATGTTCTTAAAGAAAACTATGTTTATGTCTATGCTTATCCTGACTGCATATATACTCTTCTAGGACGCCTTGTCAAGCATACGTGAGGTGGTGTATGTGGATATGCTGGAAGGTGATACAGAGTGCCATGTTCGTTTTAAAACTCCCGAAGATGCCCAAGCCATACTGCAAGGGTGGACAGAACTGCAAAGCAAATACAGCTGGAAGCTTCATATTGTCACTGGTAAGGGATTACAATTTTTAAAGCTGACATTTACACTGTAAGTGTTTAGATTTCATGTGATACTTGGCTGTGCGCACATTTATCCAGTCTAACATATTCTAAATTTCAGTACCCTACATAATTATATTGTGCTCACAATTAGTGAACTTCATCAAACATCATACCTCTATGCCCTCTTTGTGTTACCTACTGCAACACTAAATAGAAGATTGTAATAACAAAAAACTGAAAAGAAAAATAGCCTCTCAATGCTGCCCTCACCACAAGGTTTCCCATTCAATTGACAGCCTGAGGATAGTTTAACGTGAAGGAAGGTGGGTGAGGAGGAATGTTAATGAAGAGTGCCCAAGCACGTGGGTCTGTGTCTTTGTGAAGTTTCCATCAGTAACTGTAACTGTTTGCCAACAAGATGCGTGCATATTTTTTTTCTTGTAGTGTGTGTTTTGCTGTTTCATAAATCTCTGGAAAATGTTGGTACTTTGTGTGTGTGTGTGTGTGTGTGTGTGTGTGTGTGTGTATATATATATATGTATGTATATATGTATGTATGTGTATATTTATATGTGTGTGTGTGTATATGTATATATATATATTATATATGTGTGTGTGTGTGTATATTTACACATTCATTTTGTGCACACACAGACCAGTTTGTAGTGTGTAAAACAATGATATATACTTATAATTTGCATATACCGGTATTTACAGTACTAGTCAAGATGTTGTGAATGCCTATTTCAAACTATATTTTCTAAGTACTAAAAACATGAAAAATGGATAAATGTGGTGCAGTGCTATTAATATATAGTGATGTATAAGTGTAGTGAAATTTTAATCATTAGTGCAGAAACTATCCAAACCCATGTAACCGATCCAATCAAATACTAAAACAATGGTGTGCACAACAATCCATGAGATTAAATATAAAATTTAAAATCTTTTCTCTTAACCCTTTTCCAATTTATATCAAATGTTTTAAATATACACTACACAATAATTCAATACTGTGCATAAAAGGTGTTCCAGTATTTTAATGTTATACATACATTAATGTTAATATCATCAAAACTTCTTATCAAAGCAATGCTCAAACGCTTAAATACTTGCTTAAGAACTATACAAGGAGATCCAGCAGACGTAAGTCTTGGGGGGGGGAAAAAAGCACACCAAAATGAGAAACCTAGTGCAACACTGTAAATTATAATAAGAGAAATAGCACTTCTTCAATAAAAAAAAAAAAAACTCACATGAAGAGAGTAGATAAAGCTCCACTTGTGACTGTGGCTCTGGGAGGATCAATCCCAAGTACGTGGGATCTACAATCCTTCCAGGCAGGGACTCACCACCAGCTAAAACCTTTCTTCAGCAGCTTTTATTACAAACAAGAAATTGTTAAAAGCAATATAATAAATGTTGAAATTCACAGCCCTGGGTGCTCCTCCAACCGGATCCAACTCCTCAGGTCTCTGTTTCTTGTTCTCTGGAGGACACTTGCCGCTCAGTGTGATTGTGTAGCTGGCTTCCTTCTCTGCCGCCACACTCTCTTCTGTGTCTGGCATGCTAACATTGATTATATTGTTACAATGCCACCTGTGAAGGAGTGTGATATATTAGGCAGCAAGTGAACAGTCTGTTCTTGAATTTTCATGTGTTGGAGGCAAGTGAAAAGATCTAAGTGACTTTGACAAGGGACAAATAGTGATGGCTAGAAAACTGAGTCAGAGCATCTCCAAAACGGCAAGTCTTGTGGGGTGTTCCTAGTGTGCAGTGGTGAGTACCTACCAAAAGTGGTTCACAGAAGGTAACGGGCACCCAAGGCTCATTGATGCACGTGGGGAGCGAAGCAGAAGAATGCTGGCCATAATAGAAAGGAGTCAGAACACAAAATGCATTACACTTTGCTGCATAGCTGCAGACCAGTCAGTGTCCCTGATAAACCCTGTCCACTGCCGACATGGTGGACAGGGGATGTGAGCGTCAGAACTGGACCGTGGAGCAATGGAAAAAGGTTCTTTTAGATCAGGTGGATGGTCAGGTGCATGTGCGTAGTTTAGCTGGGCAAGAGATGGCAGGAGGACTCACTATGGGAAGAAGAAAGGTGGAGGCAGTGTTATGCTCTGCTGGGAATCCTTGAGTCATGACATTCATGTGGATGTTACTTTGACACGTACCACCTAACTAGAGATTGTTGGAGACAACATACGCCCCTTCATGGCAATGATGTTCCCTGATGGCAGTGGTCTCTTTCTTTAGGATAATGCATCCTACCACTGATATAGATCCAAATATTGAGCTTTGTTATATTCAGAGGAATCCCAAATTCTTATTTCAATTGCACTTGGAGGAGCGTTAATTCAGAAACCAGACAACTGTTGGTATTCAAAATAAGCCTCTGACCTTTATTTTGTCAGTTGTTTTTATATATTAAAAAGTAAGTGCTTACGTGCAAATACTCCTAGGACAGTAGTAGGAAGGGGGTGAAAGGAGTACAGATAAAATATAGAGATGAACATCATGTATATAGCGCCAACAGATTCCGTAGCGCTTTACAATATTATGAGAGGGGGGATTTAACTATAAATAGGACAATTACAAGAAAACTTACAGGAACAATAGGTTGAAGAGGACCCTGCTCAAACGAGCTTAAAGGAAATATCAATCAAATAAGGTGGGAGTGAAGCAGAGCTGGAGGAGAGAGCAAGAGACGGGTATGTGAGGTAGAGATTACTCTGGGAGGCCATAAGCTTTCTTATGGGTTTTGAGGCCATAGGGGGTAGGCAGGCTATTCCATAGGAAGGGAGCCACCCTCAAGAAGTCCTGGAAGCACGAGTTGGCCGTAAGAGTGCGAGCAGTGGACAGGAGAAGGTTATGGGCAGAGCGGAGGGACTGAGAAGGGGCATACCTATGGATCTGTGAAGAGCTATAAGAGGGGCTAGAATTGTTCAGTGCTTTATAGTTATGGGTTAGCAAAATGAATTGACTCCTATAGGATACAGGAAGCCAATGAAAGGAATGACAGAGGGGTGAGGTGTGGGAGGACCGACTAGAGAGGAATATCAGTCTGGCAGCAGAATTCATTAGACAGTAGCGGGGTAATACGGCTTTTGGGAAGACCCTTCAGGAGAGGGTTACAATAATCCATGCGGGAAATTACTAGAGCATGGACAAGCTCCTTAGTAGCTTCTTTTGTAAGAAAGGAGCAGATGCGGGCTATGTTTTGAGTTGGAATCTACAAGATTTGGCAACATGCTAGATGTGAGGCTCAAAGGTGAGGCCACAATCAAGTATGACGCCAAGACTGCACGCTTGTAAGGATGAACTTATGTGGTAACGCTGATCTAAAGGGAGAGTGAGCGAGGAAGATCAGTATTAGGAGGAGGAAAGACAAGGAGTTCAGTTTTAGAGAAATTGAGTTTCAGAAAGCGGGAGGACATCCAGTCAGAGATAGAAGAAAGGCAAGCAGTGACACGTTGCAGGACGGCAAGGGAGAGGTCTGCGGAGGAGAGATCTATCTGGGTCTCATCAGCATACAGGTGGTAGTGGAATCCAAAAGGGGCAATAAGTTTGCCAAGAGAGGCAGTATAAAGAGAAAATAGAAGGGGACCAAGGACAGAGCCTTGGGGGACTCCAACCGAGAGAGGATGAGGGGAGGAGGTATCCTTGGAAAAGGAGACACTGAATGAGCGTTGGGAGAGATAAGATGAAAACCACGAGAGGACAGAGTCACAGAGGCCGAGCGATTGAAGAGTTTGAAGAAGGAGAGCATGATCAACTGTGTCAAAGGTAGCAGAGAGGTCAAGAAGAATTAGTATGGACTAGTGGCCTTTGGATTTATCTGTGGTTAGGTCGTTAGTAACTTTGATAAGAGCAGTCTCAGTAGAGTGGAGAGGGCGGAAGCCAGACTGAAGAGGGTCAAGGAGAGAGTTGGTATTGATTATATGTTTAAGGTCAGCAGAGACAATGCCAGAAGAGAGAGCAGTTGAAGCTGTGTGTTAAGGAAGGTACAAGACTGGGGGAAAGAGATCTGATGAGGTGACATGGGATAGGATCGAGCGGCAAGTGGTGGGGCGAGCGGAAAGGAGAAACGCAGCCACCTCTTGTTCAGTAGCCGGGAAGAAAGTCTGAAGTGTAGGAAAGGCATGATTTAATGTGTGGTTGAGAGAGAGGTAGGGAGAATTCTTTCATTAACTGTTCAATCTTGTCGGTAAAATAGCATGCAAAGCTATCGGCTGTAAGGTTAGTTTGGGGGGGGTGGTCACAGCAGGGCAAAGAAGGTGTCAGAGATGCCTGGGATTGCGAGAACATGAACTAATGAGAGAGGAAAAGTATGACTGTTTGGCAAGGGCAAGGGCTGTGCTGTAAGAACACAATATGAATCTATAATGGAGAAAGTCTGACTGGGTGCTAGACTTCCTCCAGGAGCGTTCAGCACAATGGGAGCAACTTTGCAGATAGTGTGTTGATTTAGTATGCCACGGTTGGGGGCGTGTTCTCTTCGAGGTGCATGTTTGGAGTAGGGCTGCAGTGTTAAAGGCAGAGGTGAGGGTAGTGTTTTATATATGGAGATGGCCAGTGAGGGACAGGAGAGGGAGAGGATGGAAAGCGGTTGTGAATCAATATCAGCTGACAGCTGCTGGAGGTCAATAGAATTAAGGTTCCTCCTGAGTTGAGGGGGGTTAGGCTGAGGTTGTTGGGTGAGTGGGTACTCGAGAGCAAACAGGAGCTGGTGATCAGAGAGAGGAAATAGAATGTTGCAGATATTAGATGCTGTACATGCATAAGAGAAGATGAGGTCGAGGGTATTGCCAGCTACAATAGCCTGAGGGAGGAAGTAATTGAAAGTAGTTTAGAGGCTGCTGAGGTCAAAGATGGGTTAATGGGAATATTGAAGTCACCAAGAATTAGGGATGGAATATTAGAAGAGAGGAAAAGGTTAGCCAGGCAGCAAAGTGATCAAGGAAGAGGAGAGGGGAACCAGGGGGACGATAAATAACGGCAATGTTAGCAGAGAAGGGTTTGAAGAGGCGAATTGAATGAGTTCCAAATGATGGGAAAGAAAGGGGGGGTGGGCAGAGTTTTAAAAGAGCTTTGGGGTGAAAGCAGAAAACTTACACCACCGCCTTTACTTTTACATATAACAGGTTAAGAGAAAGAACAGACTGAGAAGAGACAGCTCAGGTGGGGGCTATCTGCTACCGGAACTAGACATGTATGGTCTTAAGTGTCGTTTTAAGCATTAAACATTTCCTGAGTCCAAGTTAGCCAATTTTAATATAGGATATCTAATATGAAACCTATAAGCTTGAACCTTGGAATCAAAGTAAATTCTATCACACCACAATGCAAAAATTACTCCGGGTTTGAGGAACATGACAGTGTTGCTTTGGCCTCCAAATTCCCCAGATCTCAAACTGTTTGAGAATCTGTGGGATGTGCTGGAACAGCAAATCAGATCCATGGAGACCCCACCTCACAACTTCAAGATTTAAAGTATCTCCTGCTATTGTCTTGTTGCCAGATACCAGGACACAATCAGAGGTCTTGTAGGGCCCATGCCTTGATGCATCAGTGCTGTTTTGTCAAAATGAGGGAGAAATATTCGGCAGGTTGCTTTAATGTTGTATGATGTTTGCTTGAAATCCAGGAGGTGTGTAAGAAGGTTAATTCTTAGAAGTGCCAATTTTCATTGAAATCTGCACTTTTTGTAAAATGGAAAAAATAGACTCTTCACATGTAAAGCATTTCAGCAAAACTAAAGTGCCTTAAGGGTCCAAAGTGCCCCTTTAAATGTTGTACATGTAATCTGCCATGGTAACTTAAAGTATATCATTATCCATCTCGCAGTCATAAAGCAGGACATTATCCATTATAAACTAATTACAATAACTTTTGCATTCTTTGTTTGACTTTGTTTTCCTTGCAGGAGATGGTGAACAGCGGTATTGGCAGAAGATCTTAGTGGACAGGCAAGCAAAACTTAACCGTCCCCGTGAAAAGAAACGCGGAACACTCAAGGTAACATTTATCTTCCAGTGAACGTTATAAAAATTATATTTTGAGTATTTTTCCAGTTCTTATGGGGTTTTTTAACCTTCAGTTGTACAATTTAAGCACCCTTTTCTTCCTTGCAAATATTGTCCCAACTTTAGTTTAAATTGGCACTCTCACAGTCTGGGGACTTTGCATGATTTACAACAATCTGGGTTTTTTTTGGGGGGAGGGGGGAGGAGTGAGTTCTATTTACCTGAACCTGTCCCTCGTGGGCGCTGGTCCTCTTCTGATGTTGGAGCTACAGTTGCCAGGAGCCCACGTCACCACTGATTTATTTCAAGAGTACAGCAGAGGTGTATGGAGGACACAGCCGGATCCTCCATAAATAGAGCCAATTTCCTTGCAGATTTCACTGGTGATGGCTGAGGGATTAACACATCTTGATGGCGGTAGCTCCGCCCAGTGTCAAGAAGTGTTGGGTGTAGAAAAATACTGAGACAATGTAGTCCCTACATGCTTTATGGGAAGAAGGCAGAAAGTCCGTGTCATGCTCTGGGAAATTTTCTGCTGGTAAACCTTGGGTCCTGGCATTCATGTGGATGTTACTTTGACACCTACCTAGAAGTGGTGTGGTGAGGGTGGATTACTAATGCCGCTTTAATAAGTTAAACCATTGCCTGATATTTCAGTTTAATTGAATTGGCATGGTGGGGAGAGCCTAATGGTTGAGCACATGAAAGGGCAATGTAGATAACCTTTATGTTATAGGACCACTATAGGCACCCAGACCACTTCAGCTCAATGAAGTGGTCTGGGTGCCAGGTTCCTCTAGTTTAAACCCTGCAGCTGAAAACATAGTTTCAGAGAAACTGCTTTGTTTCACTGAGAGTTAATCCAGCCTCTAGTGACTGTCTCACTGACTGCAGCTAGAGGCGCTTCCGCGATTCTCACTGTGAAAATCACAGTGGAGTGGAGAGTTCCCCAGCACTGAGGAAGCCCGGCGCTGGTGAAAGGTAAGTGGCTGAGGGGCTTTTAACCCCTTCAGCCCAGTGGGAGGGGTCCCTGAGGGTGGGGGGAAGGGTGACCTAATGACCCTATTGTGCCAGGAAAACAAGTTTGTTTTCCTGGCACTATAGTGCTCCTTTAAGGTTTTCTACTACTATATAGCCTGTATATGCAAATTACACTATGAATCCAAAATTAGATAATTTTTAAAACCCATTATGAATATATTTTGTTACTTTAGAGAAGTTATGGAACTGTGAAGAATGCAATTTTGTTTTCATCAGAATGTTTTATTTCAATATGCGAATAGACATGGTCGAACTCTTTAATCCAAAATATGGAACTTTAATGTATTCTGATTATGTTCTTGAAGCTATTGAGATAGTTTGTGTTTCCCTCTATCTAGCCAAAGAGTTGTTTCTTTGTAAAGTGTTATCCAGTTTTGACAGAGGTTGTGCCATGCAATGAATTTACAAATGAGCTGACCTAATTGCCATAAAGAACTGCAAATGAGCAAATTATTTTTCCTCTTCAAAGCCCAGTTCTTTCCCATCCCAAATACATGCCCTGTCAATCTGCCACCTATACTATGTCCCTGGCAAGTTATTTCTGGCAGTCCTATATGTGTGCCTGAATAGTAAATATTATGGATTGATGCTTACAGAAATCATTTATATTTATTTTAGACTTAATGAATCATTGTGGTACACAGTACCTGAGAGTTTTTCTTTTTCTAACTTGAGCCCTTTATTTTTCAGTTGGTTGCCAAAGCCGAAAAGATGCGGCTTACACAAGAGGCCAGCAAACATATCCGATTCGGTGATGGAATTTAATCCTTTTGGACATCTCCTAAACATTTTCACATCACTGGGCTACTCCAGAAGCAAGCTAGTGCTTTTTTCCAACGGAAATTAAAAATGCAGTTGTTTCTTTGTCAACTGTTTGTTTTTTTGGGGTTTTTGTTTGGTGGGTGGGGGGAGGGGTTATTTCTTCTTCAAGTTTTGTGTTATTGAAGTGGAAAATAAATAGATTTTATTCTTTTACTCTTTCTACTTGAAATATGAACATCTTGTTAAGCTTTCCATTTGAATGCTTTGAACTTCTTTTTCCCTTAAAAAAGCATCAGGTGGTAACATATAAAAATTTACTGGAAAAATGTGCCAAAGTTGTATATGAATGGAGACATGATAAACCGATAGCATTGATCAACAAATGGGGAAAAGAACTTCAAATGCATATAGAAGTAGAATGGATAGATTCCTTAAACAAACTAAATAAAGATATGCACTGTCTAAACCTTACAGAAACTCAATTTAAGTAAATCAATGGTATTTAACAACGAAACATTTAAAGAAAATTTACCCAGAGTTATCAGATGTTGGAAATGTAATATCGATTAAGGTAATTTGATCCACAGCTGGTGGTAGTGCACATTCATAAATAAATTTTGGAAAGAAGTAATTCTGTTAATATATCAAATAACAGAAATAAAACTACTTCTCAACCCTGAAGTGGTCCTATTAAATATGAACTGGCCAAATATGACAAAAAAATTTAATGTTAATACTACATATAATCACGGCAGCTAAATTACTCTTAGCACAAAATTGGAAAACGGGGAAAATTCCATGAATTAATGAACTAATAAAACAAGTTATATGGCAAGCAAGAATGGAAAGGGGTATCCTGGTGAATTTAGGAAACAGATCTAAGCAAATAGACTGGGACACATGGATAAACAAAATGGAGAACATAACAGAATTTAATCGGAATAACCAATAGAGAGAGAGCGCATGCTCTGCTTCAGGGAAGGGAAGTATTAGATCAAATGAAGGGAGAAGAAAAAAAGAATAGAATCCCAAAAGATAAAGAGAATAACAAAATATTGAGACTATTTCCGATAAGAGGCTCGCTCTCTCTCTCGCGCTCTCTCTCGCGCTCTCTCTCCCTCCCTCTCCCCTATATTAGGAACTAATTAATAGGGGAAGGATGGGACCCGGGTGGGAGGGTTTAGTAGGATTCTAAGAATTGCAATATATATTTGACATATTTATGATATTGATGATGACACAGTACCAAGGCCTGAATAAGTATCATCAAAACTTACACAAGGCAGGTTTGCGTCTGAAATTAAAAAAAAAAGTCACCCCCAGCAATAGCTGACATTCTGCATTCCAATATTTTGTTTATATGGCGCAAATAAAATATTTTTTTAACTTTCCTATTACCATAGAAATTAATCTCAAATCATGAACCTATTAGAAATCCAAAGTTGGCTGAGAACAAATTGTGCGAAATGTATGATGAGGGTTAATTGATTGAATTGGAGATATCAAAATAATGATCACATTTAAAACATTACTCTCAAGAAAACAGGAACAGTTGGATCAAACTGGTTGTCTCAATTATAGACCTTGTTTAAGTCTTTTACTACCAAAATCATGTTTACATTACTTTCAATGTAAGCTCCCATATCCTTGATTAACGAATACATGATTTTCAGAATTGCAAGTGATGTTTATTTTGTATGTGATTGGTGCTCTCCCTGCCACTTCATGGGCTGGTGGTTAGATACGAAGTTGTGGGCCAGAAAAGGCAATTTTTTTTTTGTTTTGGGTTTTTGTCAATGCTATAATGTATGGAGAGGCTGGTCACAGAAACATAGACCACACACACACACACACACCAGCAGATGCGTATTAATTTTGGATACACACAGACCTGCTATCAGGCATATACATACACACTGTCAGGGAGGTGTGTGTATGTGCACGTTTGTGTGTGTAAATGAATATGCATGTATAAGTGTCTAAAGAACAACTTGGCTGCAGTGTTGTATATTTGTGTCAGCATATACAATATACATGGGATACTATAAGAACATTATGAGAACATGTGAGAGAATTATAGAATTTGTAGGAGTAAATTACAGATATTTAGAAACATTGTTTACTTGCAATGTTGTTGTCTTATCTGCAACATCATTAATAAAGGTACACTTTGGGCACCAAAATAACTTCCTCTCAATTATCTATTATGGGATTTAAACAGTTTACAAGCAAATGAACCCCAAAGTTTCAAGGACTTCTCCCGTCAGTTATGTCCCAGTCTTTCTGGAGATGGTGCGAGACTTCAATGAGGAAGTCATGGACTGGGCGCTGCCCACAGTTGATGCTCTCAGCCTATCCCTAGCTCCACATTTACAAAACTTCCCTGTGTATTTTTGTTTGAAATAATACAGGGTTTTAGAATTTATTGGACCTTAAAACCAGTTATAATGTTTTAACAATGTAGGCTTAGAAAGACCCTGCATTAGGTCAAAACATTGCTATCAAAATGTCTGTAATGCAGTAAATATGAAAGCTGCAACTTGAAGATGTGTCCAGTACCTTTCATGTTTCAAAACTGCCTCGAGCAGTCTACATCTGCTGAAAAGGTCACATTTTAGGACATTATTTATATTTCCAGGTTGTTTTGGTTTGTTTGTAACAATTTTGTACTGTGTAGTCAATTTTTTCCACAAAACAGTCTTCTAAAATTGTCATGGCAATATACTAAGAGTCATACATCACATATGATTCCCCCATTCATATCTTCGTTACCTGTGTCTGTGTCATTACCTGCAGGCACCACATGGATGGCCCTGAAAGGAATTTTAGTCTAAAACAATAGAACATCTACAGTGGAAATTACTTCAAAAATGCATTGACCAGTTGTAAAAATGTAAAAGCTGAATTTAAAAAAAGAAAAATATAAATGCATTTTTTCTTAGAGCTATTTGCTGTATAACTTCTGGGAGTTAAACAATTACTTGTAGCAAGAATCGGATCAGGCCTCTATTGGTCTTCAGGCATAGTATCCTCCACCTCTTCCCATAATCTGTTATTTCAATTCACCCGAACCCTCATTATTTAAGCAGTCTCCTGCCAAGAGATTCCCAGAAATAAATTATAATCTTGAATGCTGATTGTTTCTGCATAGATCATTGTATAGAATAAGGATGCATACATACATCCCTGGAACCCTTGGTCCTCTGTTATTTAAACATCCTCGATTATATCCTTTTTACTGTCTTTCACTGTTATGATGGGAGTGTCTTTATTTTATATTTTTAAATTGCATCAATAGAACTTTATTGGAAAATCCCTAGATCCAAAATAGGGATTGTGTGAATTCAAGGTAGGGGGAAAACCACTTAAAGTTCTCTCTCAAGTAACACAAAATTGCCAAAGCACCTGGGCAATTTTTATCTTTTTTTAAGAATAATCTTTATTGTTCTGCGATTTGTTGAACTGGTAATATAGAAATGGGTTGAAAAAGATTAATTCACTCCTCTTATGTCCTTACTTTGTGGGTCTTTACAAAAAGACATATCCAGTGTGGACATACGTTATCCTTTGGGGGGAAAAAAACACTTTCATTAAACAATGAGATTTATTCACTAAACTAAAACTTTGGGATTTATTAATAGCAATTCCCTTATTTCTCCACTAACTGGAATTTTAGCTAATATACACGTATTTAGGTCAAAACATTTGGCATATATTTTCTTACTTCCCTTGTCTGTTGTCTTCGGATTTGAATTTATTGAATATACATGATTTGGTGTTTCAGATAGTAGAAAAACATCTACTACATCACATATTACACAGATTAATTTAAAACAATACAGCCAAAATGGCTTGAGAACAATAGGCATGACATTTTCACCCTACCATCAAATTTTGATTAGGGCTTAGCCTTAAAACATAACAAAAGTGGTGTTTTTAACTCCATTAACATATGACTGGATGTCTAAGGGCTCGTTTATAGTGCATTTCTTTGATGCAGAGTGCTATAGTTTTCACTTCCCAGGTGACACTTCCTTAGGACAGAATCTCTCTGAAATTGAAATTCACTTCCAAGAACTTGGAATGTTTGGTATGGCTGACTGTATCATGGAGCAATGCAACGCATCATTATTTATTTTTATCTTATGTAGCTATTATACAGCTTTGCCATACCATCTGAACATATACAATTTTATCATGTTGATTTGCAGTACATGAAAATGCTACCCTGTATTATGTATAACTTATATGCTGCAGGATTCCTGATTACTATCACCTGATTTACTACCAGCACTATTTGAATCAAAATACTACAGGACTGCATTTTCTATGTTCTGGATTATCATATCCACCATATTCGCCTGGACACATTTTGTCATGTTGTTTGGCAGTGCATGAAAATGATGCCCTCTTAAGGATAATGTGTGTGCTGCAGGATTCCTCGTTGATTTATCAGATGATTTACTACCTGCAGCATGTGACTTCTACATACTGCAGGGCTGCACTTTCCATATGTTGCTCATCAATTTGTAAAAATGATAATGTGTACTAGAAAATATGGCCAGTTTTATCCCTATATATGTTGACCATGAATTTGTAGAAGTGATATGTGCACTAGAAACAACGTTGTATAGGGTATTCCTACTATTATGTTCATTATATATATTTTTTCACAGCTACTTAAAGGAGTGCAGTGTAGGTACCATCATAACCACTACATGCCTATGGTACCTTTAATCTGCATGTGCCATTCCCATCCCATTGGCCATTGAATAGCTAGGGCAGGATTTACCCTCTCTGCTTCCCCAAAGCCAGTATCCTCTATGCACTCCAACCTTCCTTCTCTAAACACAAATCACACTTTGATATATGTCCACAAACACATACTTTCTGACCCTTACATTTATATACACTCTAGTACCTAAACTTCACACACATTGCCACTTACTAGGCTGCCCTGATCCAGTTCTGTGGAGAAAAAAGGCCCTGCTTGTGGATGCCTGGTCTTGGTGTGCACAATCAAACCAGGAAAAGGAAAAAAACATTTTGCAACAGCATGTGAATTACAGTACATGGTAATTGTAGTTTAACCCCTTAAGGACCAAACTTCTGGAATAAAAGGGAATCATGACATGTCATGTGTCCTTAAGTGGTTAAGCAAAATTGCATAAAACAGTGTATTTGTGAACTAAAGTTCAGATAATTCTCAGTCAGACACTAGAGATAGCTATTTATAATTGGAATTGTTCACAAACATCTACTGTATGTGCCATGATGCACAGGCAGGTCTTAAGGGTAGCTATGCATCATCAGAGCTTTTTAGCTCTTAAAAACATGTGAACATGATGAATGAAAGCAACTTTGCAAGGAATGAGCATTCATATAAATATATAATTTATTGGGAATTGCTGTTAACAAACATTTGCAAGACTTGATCTATGCAAATGGTTGAGAACTGCATTTCCTGTTACAGGAACACTGTAGACATTGTAACAAATTCATCTTAATTAAGTTGCTATAGTGCTATAAATATGCCCCCTTCTCCTATCCACTTCTTGAAAGTGTGGCTTCTAGCCATGACCTCAAGCCCTCTGAACCAGAGAGCCAGGAATTGTACTTCCCAGCTTCCATACCAGAGTTGTCAATGTTGGCACATTTGGAGTGCTGACTTTGAAGGACTTTGCTCTTTGAGAATGTGTGCCTGCAAGTGCAATGGGTAGTGTGGGAATTGGGTGACTGCATGTGTGGTGTAATTTTCACTGCCTCCTTATTAGAAGCATTTGATTGGTAAGATTGCCTTATGTCCACACTGCTTCTCCATGCCAATTAAATCACTGTTCAGTAGTCCTGTCCAAACCAAGGGCACCATTCAAGTATTCATCGTTCTAGAGTTCCACAGGGCAAGGTCAGTCCCAGGTAATAATACAAAGTAAACAGGACAGCCATAATTATAAATCTACATGTTTTTTTTCCTTCACACCTTAAGGGTAATAAAAACCCAACACATAACAAAATAGTGCAACCATACTAGTAATTAAAGTAGCTCCAAAGATTCAAACTTGACATCCACCATTTTGTTTTCCAATTTTATGGTCTTGATTATTTGTACAACGAAACACGTAGATGGTGACTGTCAAGTTTGATGTTTGAACCTTCGGAGGCACTTTACTTCTAGTTTGGTAGCACTCATTTGTTATGTGTTAGAATTATAATAGCTCTATGGGTTAGAAAAATATGTGGATTTTATATTTCTAGCTGTTTATATTTTCTTTGTATTTAACCATTGTTCTCATACTTGACCTCACAGGGTGCAGAGTGGACTGCCGCAGGGGGACTGCTGTCTGCACTGAAATAAAGGTAAGTAAATATGTATTTTGGAATGTAATTGGGGTGCATTAAATATAAATAGCCACATGGACACAGAACAAAAAAAAACTTTGTTTATAAAATACAGTATTTTTGTAAGTAAAGTAGATAAATGCGATAGGACTGGTCTAAATCAACAGAATGAGATTCTCAAACGGGTGTAGGAGGGGCCTGTATGCCTCTATAGACATACCCAATAATCCGCATTCTTAGGGACAGTTGAAAATGTTTTTTTTTTTTTGTTTTTGTTTTTACACTTTTTGACTATTATTATTGTAATATTTTCAGTAATGGATAAAAAAAAAAAATTGGATCATAACTTATTTAGAAATTCTATGTAAAGGAAGACTCCAAGCACCATAACAACTGCAGGTTGCCTCCCCGTTGTAAGTAGTCATACTGATTTAGAATGGTTTGACTTCTTACCGTGTACTGCCTTGTGTTACTGCCTGCTTCTACTACCTCAGACAAAGACAATTACGTAATTACTTTCACCCAAAGAGCTAGCCCTGCACTGAAACAGTAGTTATTGCATTGCAAGCGATCCTCTTGCTTAGGAGCTAACAGCTGTCTGGGAATAGTAGTGCAGGTGAGGTGCCATGCCCGTTGGACACCAAGTAATAAGTCAAACCATTCTAGAACAGTTTGGCTATTTACAATGGGGGGCACCAGTGCACTCCAGGCACCATAACCACTACCGCACACTGCCCTTTTAATGCCATACATATTTTGCAGCATTACAGAAGGAACAGAGTGACTATGGGAACAGCAGCTTCAGGTTCATACTTTGAAATAAGCCCAAAGCAGCTACAGTTTAAATGTTCTATTGTTTTTCTTTATTTATTCTTTATGAGATTGCTGCCACTACAGCAGTACATCCCCTCGTTCTGTCAGAACTACCTTTTGTATGTATTAATTGCTTCGTTGTAATTTGCTTGTACTATACATTGTAACCTTGTTTCATGTTTGCAGCCTTTAAAGGAACACTATAGGGTCAGGAACACAAACATGCCCTCCCTTAGCCCCCCTATAAAAGTTTTAAAACTCACCTTATTTTGGCGCTGGTGCCTTCCCCTTTGTGACATCATCAAAATGGCCAATTTTTAGCCAGTCCAATGCTTTACCATAGGGAAAGCATTGGATTGGCTAAAATCGGCACGGGCGGGGACAATTGCCATTTTGGCCATTCAGGACCTCCTCAAAGAGATGCATTGAATCAATGCATCTCTATCAGAAAAATTCAGCGTCAGGGCTGCTTTTTTGACACCACTGATTCAGGAAGCACCTCCAGTGGCCATCTAAGGAGTGACCACTTGGAGGTGTCCCTAGAGGCTATGTAAACACTGCCTTTTCACAGAAAAGGCAGTGTTTTCATTAAAAAGCCTGAAGGGAACTATTATACTCACCAGAACAACTACATTAAGCTGTAGTTGTTCTGGTGACTATAGTGTCCCTTTAAGCCAGAGTCCATGTGGACCAGTAGTAGGTTTTCTATTTGTCACATAAGTAGTCCATATGAGCTAGGGTGGCAAAAGAAATGTGAATTCTGTTTCTGTCACTAGACCAAACAACATATTCAATGCCAGGCCCATCAACCCGTAACTCGAGCACTGATTACAGCAATGATGTTCTGTGTTTCATCATAATCCAAACCAATGACTCATTCACACCCCACATGTATGTATGATGCAATATGAACATTACCACACAAAGGAATCTTGTACAGTATACAGGAACTGGAGTCTGAGCTGAGGCATATCTTCTTAACAAATACTGTTGGAACAATACCTGCTGTGCTGTAAACAAAAAGCCAGTTAATTAGATTCCTCGTCACAGAGATCAAAGAAGAAAAGGAATGCAAGCCAAACCTGCCCAGAAGGTAACTGTGGGACTCAATTGATCCCCTTGAGTGTACCGATGGTTAGGTAAAGATTCCCAACCAAGCTGCATTTTCTTCAGGCATTTGCTTGGAAAACTTTGTCCGACAAGTGATCTACATTGCAGGTTTTGATGAATTTGTCTACTTTCAGGTCTCACTGGGTTGATCGGTATTAAATCAGCAAGGGGATGAACTGGGGTATTCCTGCAGCTATAACGGAGTACCTATCCTGAATGTAAATCAAAGAATGTCGGCTTGCTTACCTCCCAAATGCCCCTATTTAGGGAGGAGACACAGATCCCTCTGTCGCTCTTTTGTAGGAGCTTCATATTTTTGGAGTGTCTGAGTGTGTAAGAGAGCTCCACAGCAATAAGACCGTAATGTGTCTTTAAACTACAATAAAATGTGTTTAAAAATCAGTCTGTATAAACATACATTGTTCTTGTTTTTTAAACTTTTATTAGTAAGAAATCTCCAACTCAGGCATGTCACCAGGCTGTTTATTTGGCCTAAAAATAATCCAATTCTCAAACCCTGGTGCTTTTTTCCTTGAACCGTTTTCAAATATTGTAACTCGAGATGTTGCTCTCCAGCACCAGATCTCCCTTTTCCCAGCAGCATGCGACTTCTTCAGTTGCGTTTTAGGAAGCGTGGAGATTGGCAGGAAAGGGGTGCCGTGTCAGCAGATCACTCAAGCCAATCCACGCTTCCTGAAACTCAATTGAAGGAGCCGCATGCTGCTAGATAAAGGGAGATCTGGTGCTGGAGAGCAACCTTAGTGTTAAACTGTTCGAGAACAGATTAACCCTTTCAGGTAAGAAAGCACCAGGGATCTTTTGGGCACCATAGCAACTTTGATTATCAATTAAGTTGTTATGGTGACCGTACAGTTCCTTTAATGATGTGCAAGGAAATTGTATTATTGCATATGCGTATGCATATATTTTAAGCTTGCTCCTGGGCAGCCATTTTGGTGTTTAATGGAGTTCACCAAGATATGAAGTGACAATGCACCCTAAATAGCTGGTCACCTGTATAAAATCAATAGAAAATGTCCTTAAACGGCTTGCACAGACATAATTCTCTGTACCCAAGGATAGGTTTAGAGGGCCCATGGGGTGCAGTGTACCCAGAGGACTCTCCATGGTGGAGGTGGAGTTAGTCTCTGCGTCTCCTGCGAATTCTCTTTACAGTCTCCAACCCATTTAGATTAACAGTATGTAACTGTAACATGAACCCACCCAATCTCTCACCAGTCCTCTCAACAGCCACCATTTTGTTACATTCATCTGTTATGCTGCCACATAATCCCAGCCTGTCACCTTGTAGCATATCTCCATAAAGTCACCCCATCTACTCACAATTACCCCACCAACTGAATTACATATTTGTATTAATCCAGTTACATGGCTATTCACAGTCACTCACCCTGCCATGTTTTACCCATCATCCACTTCCCTGTTAACATTACCATTACCTTTCTAGTAATTTACACTAACCTAGCTACCTAGTCATAGAGATCCCTACATCCAACATCCTTTATTTACCCACCCCCAGCTATATACATAGTTACATATAGTTACATAGTTACATAGCTGAAAAGAGACTTGCGTCCATCAAGTTCAGCCTTCCTCAGAAATGTTGTTGCTGTTGATCCAAAAGAAGGCAAAAAACCTGGTCTGAAGCACTTCCAATTTTGCCACAAACTAGGAAAAAATTCCTTCTTGACCCCAAAATAGCAGTCAGATGTCTCCTTGGATCAATCAGCTATTACCCCACTAATTAGAAATTATATCCCTGTATGTTATGTTTTTGTAAGTATTTATCCAATTTCAGTTTAAACATCTGTATGGACTCTGACAAAACCACCTCTTCAGGCAGAGAATTCCATATCCTTATACATCATACATAAGCTCACATGCATAAGCTCACATGCACACATTATACACAAATAATAAAAAAAATTCTGCTACCTCTTGTTTCATCTCCCCATTTTAACCTTTAGATTGTAAGATCACAGGCAATCTAGCAAAGGAACTTGGTATAAAAGATCTTCGGGATAGATCTCCGCTCCCGGGCAGGGCTCTCTACGTTTTGTATTGGTCTGTTTATATTGTACTGTCTTTTTCCCAATTATTTTTAAAAAAAATACACATATTTGTTTGAAATGTGCACTTTTAGGCTGGCTTAGGATGTTGGGAAAGAGAAGTGTGTTACCACATTTGCAGTGTTATGGTTAATCACCGTATGCGTTTCTACGAACAATCTTGCTCCTGCTTCCTTTACAGATAATATGGCACAACATACCAAGAAAATTTTCAGTCTTTATTTCCTAGAATTACCATACTGTCTTACTACAGCATGTCTCTAGATGGGGCTGTTCTATAACATTCAGGATAGCATTACGTGAGCTACGTCTAATATTAACAAAAGGTAAAGTAATACTGTTTTACTAAGGGATGCGCCAAAACTGAAAATTCAGGATGCCCTTGGCCGAAAACTGAAACGAAACCGATAATGACTTTTTTTCCCCAAATTATTTTTAAAAAGTATTTTTTTCCTATAATTTTATTAATATTCGACTTTTTAATGAATTTAATCTAATATGAAAAACCTCCCTTCACTTTTAGTGGTCCCCCCGCTTAATGTTCCCCTCTAGTGTTCCTCTCCCCTCCATCTTTTTTAGTGTTATTTCCCCCCTCCTCCCCAGTCCCATAGTGTTCTTTTCTCCATCTTCCCCAGTCCCATAGTGTTCTTTCACCCCCTCCCCTGGCCCATAGTATTCTTTTCTCCCCTCCCCTCCCCCAGTGTTCTTTCCCCCATCCCATAGTGTTCTCTCCCCCCTCCTCTGTCCCATATTGTTCTTCCCCCCGTCTCCCCTGTACCATAGTGTTCTACACCCTCCTCCCCTGTCCCATAGTGTTCTCTCTCCTCCTGTCCCATAGTGTTCTCTTCTCCTCCTGTCCCATAGTGTTCTCTTCTCCTCCTGTCCCATAGTGTTCTCTTCTCCTCCTGTCCCATAGTGTTCTCTTCTCCTCCTGTCCCATAGTGTTCTCTTCTCCTCCTGTCCCATAGTGTTCTCTTCTCCTCCTGTCCCATAGTGTTCTCTTCTCCTCCTGTCCCATAGTGTTCTCTTCTCCTCCTGTCCCATAGTGTTCTTTTTCTCCTCCTGTCCCATAGTGTTCTTTCCCCTCCTCCTGTCCCATAGTGTCTCCTCCTGTCCCTAGTGTTCTCCCTCCTTGTCCCATAGTGTTCCCTCCTCCCTGTCCCATAGTGTACCTCCCTGTCCCATAGTGTACTCCCCTGTCCATAGTGTACCCTCCTCCTGTCCCATAGTGTACTTCCCCTTCTCTCCTGTCCATAGTGTTCTTTCCTCCCCCCCAAAATTTTTCAATTAGTTGGATAGCAGGACCTTCTCCATGCAGAAGGGGAAAAAAAGCATCAAGCCAAAGATCAGAATGAATTACCTTTTATTCCAATGAAATAGTATATGGGTAGGACATACAGAGGGGAACAGAACGACCACTACTGACACATTTCCCGATCTTTGTACTGAGGCAATTTTTTATTCCGTATGGAGAAGATTTGGCAATCAAGCTATTTTTAGTGTTAGAAAACATTTCAACCCTATAGTTGGGGCTCTGGTCACCGGTTTCCTTCCTCTTTGCGTTGCGTTACAGGGAAGGATTAGCCAGGTCACTGCTGACAAGCTGAAATGGCTAAAATAAGCCCTTTTAGCATTTGTTGCTTTTTTGTTTAAATGCTTGCTCTTCTTCTGCAGCCATTGTATAGACTCAGGGGTTGGGTACATTGTATTGAGTATTCTATAGACTTAGTGAGGTGGGCACCTGCATAGACCAGGTTCAGGGACATGGGAGTTGAGATTGTTATGTTAGATTGGGGAAGAAAAGAATGACTGCCTTTTACTTGCTACTTAATGAAGACTAAAACACAAACACCCTGCATTATTTATTAGTGCATCTTCCAGCCAACATCTGCAAGGAACATATTGCCATTATGCATTGTAACGAGCATGGACAATTTAGAAACAAATTGCTTTGTTTTAATACCTTTTAAAAGATCCATCTGATTGCATCCTGCGGACAACAAAGTCTATTTGCAAGGAAAATGTAGGTCCATGAAAAGGTTTTTTCAAAGAAAATATAGTTATATGTATATTTTCACTCATTCAAATCCAAAGAATGTGTCTTATAATATTTATAATTAGTTAGAACACTCTAGCAGCAGATATTGGCTATTTCATTTAAAATGAGTCTTAATCCACATACTGTCTATCTGAGCACCAGTGCTGCTTGATGGGTGCTTTCAAATGGATGTAGATCACCAGTGTTCAATTACTACAGGATCGCCAAGAATAAAAGGTAAACCCAGGGCTGCGTTCGTAATGTTTTTTTTTGTTTGTTTGTTTGTTTTTTTTAATATTCTTTATAGCATGCCAGGCAAACAGGTTAAATGTTAAAGAATTTGACAGAAGTTACAATGACACTTGAAAATAATTTGAGGGTAGCATGACAATATTGGACATTTATATAATTAAGTTAGGTCATTTTTGACGTCCCAATCACAATATGTAGAATCAAACATTTTCACAGTAGAAGTGAGTTCAGTCACAGCCTTATGCCTATCCCACGTTAAGCATGCCTGGAATAGGCATAAGGCTATCCTAGCTTTAAGATAAGACAAGGGACTAATGAAAGTATTTAGAAAATTGGGCTAAATGGTTCTTATCTGCAGTCACATTCTACAGGGGCGTACCTAGAGCATTTGGCACCCAGGGCGGATCCTGTGCTTGGCACCCCCCCTCCCCCTCCCAAAAAATAAAAACCTGTAAAAAATGTTAAAGGTTTTCTTTCTTTTTTTTTTTTTTACAATTTGTAAACTTTGCAAAACCGCTGTCAGCCCCTCCTACAAAACCCTTGTCCTGCCCCACCCCTCCTACAAAACCTCTGTCCTGCCTCTTCTACAAATCCTGTACTGCCCCGTCTACCAAACCTCCGCAACCCGATTCCACAAATCCCCTGCTTATCCTTCCTTATAAAGACTCCTGTCCAAATACAAAAACCCCGCCCCCTTCTACAAAATCCCTGCAGCCCCACACACACATTTACAGGCAGACAGTCACACACTCAGTTACAGGCAGACAGTCACACGCACACACACAGTTACAGGCATACAGTTACACACAGACACACACACAGTTGCAGGCAGACAGTCTCACACACAGACACACACTCTTACTTACAGACAGTGGGATGGAGGAGGACTGGATTCCCTGAAGTCCTTCTCTGAAGCCTGTGGAGAAGCAGAGATTCCATCTTGCTGCACCTCCTAACAGCAGTGGGTAAGGGCCATATTAAGCCCCGCCCCCAGTGCCAGTTTGGCTCCGCCCCAATTTTGCTTAGCCCCGCCCCACTTTTCCTCCGTGCGGCCAGTTTATCAGCTGTTTGCTTGTGTGAGCTGTACTGGCCGCACGGCACCCTAACTACCATGGGGCACTGTGCGGCCCCAGCTCACACAGCCCCCTCCACCCAGGGCCGGTGCAAGGATTTTGCCGCCCTAGGCAAAAGTAAAGTTTGCCGCACCCCCATGTGACATCACAATGCCCCACCCATATGATTTGCCATGTTAACTAACGTCAGTGCTGCAGTGCCGCCGCAGGGACAGGCTATAGACACCAGAACCACTACATTAAGCTGCAGTGGTTCTGGGGACTATAGTGTTTCTTTAATGTGAGGTAAATTAGAGATTAGTGCCACAAATAATATACTAGATTGCCTACTTACAGCCAGATGAGGATGATGATGGGCTCTAGCTGCAGTCTGGCTCCACTGGTCTGGTGTAGAACAGGCTCTCTGGAGGCTGTTTGTAACTGTGGTCACAAAAATCAGTGTTCTGGGAGAATGGGAAGCAGCTCCATTTTTTGGGGGCCCTTTACACAGCTCAAGGTCTGGGTCCCAGGGTCCACCTTCATGTTCCACCAATGAGTTTGTTCACAGGGGGTGGAGTGTGTAAGGGATGTCCTGATATGTGTGTAAGGAATGCATTGTGTTTGTATGTGTAAGGGCTGCAAGGTGTGTTTCTGTGTATGTATGGGATGCATTGAATGTGTGTAGGGGGTGCATTGAGTGTGTTTAATGAATGCATTGTGTGTAACGGTTGCATTGCTTGTGTATGTGTGTCTGTGTGTGTAATGCATTGTGTGTTTTTCTGTGTGCAAGGGGTGCATTGTGTGTGTGTGTGTGTGATGAATGTCAATCTCTCCCCCCCCCTCCAATTTCCTTCTCCTCCTCCCAATTTGTCTTTCTCCCCCCCTCCCAATCTTTCTTTCTCCCCCTCCTCCCAATCTTTCTTTCTCCCCCCTCCTCCCAATCTTTCTTTC
>OW240917.1:115413428-115478044 GCA_933207985.1 Pelobates cultripes | reverse complement strand
AGGCATGTCACCAGGCTGTTTATTTGGCCTAAAAATAATCCAATTCTCAAACCCTGGTGCTTTTTTCCTTGAACCGTTTTCAAATATTGTAACTCGAGATGTTGCTCTCCAGCACCAGATCTCCCTTTTCCCAGCAGCATGCGACTTCTTCAGTTGCGTTTTAGGAAGCGTGGAGATTGGCAGGAAAGGGGTGCCGTGTCAGCAGATCACTCAAGCCAATCCACGCTTCCTGAAACTCAATTGAAGGAGCCGCATGCTGCTAGATAAAGGGAGATCTGGTGCTGGAGAGCAACCTTAGTGTTAAACTGTTCGAGAACAGATTAACCCTTTCAGGTAAGAAAGCACCAGGGATCTTTTGGGCACCATAGCAACTTTGATTATCAATTAAGTTGTTATGGTGACCGTACAGTTCCTTTAATGATGTGCAAGGAAATTGTATTATTGCATATGCGTATGCATATATTTTAAGCTTGCTCCTGGGCAGCCATTTTGGTGTTTAATGGAGTTCACCAAGATATGAAGTGACAATGCACCCTAAATAGCTGGTCACCTGTATAAAATCAATAGAAAATGTCCTTAAACGGCTTGCACAGACATAATTCTCTGTACCCAAGGATAGGTTTAGAGGGCCCATGGGGTGCAGTGTACCCAGAGGACTCTCCATGGTGGAGGTGGAGTTAGTCTCTGCGTCTCCTGCGAATTCTCTTTACAGTCTCCAACCCATTTAGATTAACAGTATGTAACTGTAACATGAACCCACCCAATCTCTCACCAGTCCTCTCAACAGCCACCATTTTGTTACATTCATCTGTTATGCTGCCACATAATCCCAGCCTGTCATCTTCACCCACCTTGTAGCATATCTCCATAAAGTCACCCCATCTACTCACAATTACCCCACCAACTGAATTACATATTTGTATTAATCCAGTTACATGGCTATTCACAGTCACTCACCCTGCCATGTTTTACCCATCATCCACTTCCCTGTTAACATTACCATTACCTTTCTAGTAATTTACACTAACCTAGCTACCTAGTCATAGAGATCCCTACATCCAACATCCTTTATTTACCCACCCCCAGCTATATACATCATACATAAGCTCACATGCACACATTATACACAAATAATAAAAAAAATTCTGCTACCTCTTGTTTCATCTCCCCATTTTAACCTTTAGATTGTAAGATCACAGGCAATCTAGCAAAGGAACTTGGTATAAAAGATCTTCGGGATAGATCTCCGCTCCCGGGCAGGGCTCTCTACGTTTTGTATTGGTCTGTTTATATTGTACTGTCTTTTTCCCAATTATTTTTTAAGAAAATACACATTTGTTTGAAATGTGCACTTTTAGGCTGGCTTAGGATGTTGGGAAAGAGAAGTGTGTTACCACATTTGCAGTGTTATGGTTAATCACCGTATGCGTTTCTACGAACAATCTTGCTCCTGCTTCCTTTACAGATAATATGGCACAACATACCAAGAAAATTTTCAGTCTTTATTTCCTAGAATTACCATACTGTCTTACTACAGCATGTCTCTAGATGGGGCTGTTCTATAACATTCAGGATAGCATTACGTGAGCTACGTCTAATATTAACAAAAGGTAAAGTAATACTGTTTTACTAAGGGATGCGCCAAAACTGAAAATTCAGGATGCCCTTGGCCGAAAACTGAAACGAAACCGATAATGACTTTTTTTCCCCAAATTATTTTTAAAAAGTATTTTTTTCCTATAATTTTATTAATATTCGACTTTTTAATGAATTTAATCTAATATGAAAAACCTCCCTTCACTTTTAGTGGTCCCCCCGCTTAATGTTCCCCTCTAGTGTTCCTCTCCCCTCCATCTTTTTTAGTGTTATTTCCCCCCTCCTCCCCAGTCCCATAGTGTTCTTTTCTCCATCTTCCCCAGTCCCATAGTGTTCTTTCACCCCCTCCCCTGGCCCATAGTATTCTTTTCTCCCCTCCCCTCCCCCAGTGTTCTTTCCCCCATCCCATAGTGTTCTCTCCCCCCTCCTCTGTCCCATATTGTTCTTCCCCCCGTCTCCCCTGTACCATAGTGTTCTACACCCTCCTCCCCTGTCCCATAGTGTTCTCCCCTCTTCCCCTGTCCCATGGTGTTCTTCCCCCCCTCCTCCCTGTCCATAGTGTTCTTTTCCCCCTCCTCCCTTGTCCCATAGTGTTCTTTCCCCCCCTCCTCCTTGTCCATGGTGTTCTTTCCCCTCCCCTGCCCCTTGAGTGTTCTTTCCCTCCTCCCAGTCCATGGTGTTCTTTCCCTCCTCCCAGATCCCATGAGTGTTCTTTCCCCCCTCCTGTCCCATGGTGTTCCTCCCTCCTCCTGTCCCTTGGTTCTTCCCCCCTCCTCCCCTGTCCCAGGTGTTCTTCCCCCCCTCCTGCCCCATGGTGTTCTTTCCCCCCTCCTCCCGATCCCATGGTGTTCTTTCCCCCCCTCCTGTCCCATAGTGTTCCCCCCTCCTCCTGTCCCATAGTGTACTCCCCCCTCCCCTTGTCCCATAGTGTTCTGCTTTCCCCCTCACCACCCCATGGTGTTCTTTTTCCCCTCCTCCCAGATCCCATAGTGTTCTTTCCCCTCCCCCTGTCCCATGGTGTTCCCCCCCTCCTCCTGTCCATAGTGTACTCCCCCCCTCACTCCCTGTCCATAGTGTACTCCCCCCCTCCTCCCGTCCATAGTGTACTCCCCCCCCCTTCCTCCCCTGTCCATAGTGTACTCCCCCCTTCCTCCCCTGTCCCATAGTGTTTCTTTCCCCCCAGTCCATCCCCCCAAAATTTTTCGAATTAGTTGGATAGCAGGACCTTCTTACTCCATGCAGAAGGGAAAAAGCATCAAACCAAAGATCAGAATTAATGACCCTTTATTCAATGAAATGTATATGGGTGGGACATATGAGGGGGAACAGAGCGACCACTACTGACACATTTCCGAACTTTGTACTGAGGCAATTTTTATTCATGGAGAAGATTTGGCAATCGACTATTTTTAGTGGTGAGAAACATTTCAACCCTATAGTTGGGGCTCTGGTCACCGGTTTCCTTCCTCTTTGCGTTGCGTTACAGGGAAGGATTAGCCAGGTCACTGCTGACAAGCTGAAATGGCTAAAATAAGCCCTTTTAGCATTTGTTGCTTTTTTGTTTAAATGCTTGCTCTTCTTCTGCAGCCATTGTATAGACTCAGGGGTTGGGTACATTGTATTGAGTATTCTATAGACTTAGTGAGGTGGGCACCTGCATAGACCAGGCTCAGGGACATGGGAGTTGAGATTATGTTAGATTGGGGATGAAAAGAATGACTGCCTTTTACTTGCTACTTAATGAAGACTAAAACACAAACACCCTGCATTATTTATTAGTGCATCTTCCAGCCAACATCTGCAAGGAACATATTGCCATTATGCATTGTAACGAGCATGGACAATTTAGAAACAAATTGCTTTGTTTTAATACCTTTTAAAAGATCCATCTGATTGCATCCTGCAGACAACAAAGTCTTTTTGCAAGGAAAATGTAGGTCCATGAAAAGGTTTTTTCAAAGAAAATATAGTTATATGTATATTTTCACTGCAGGAGCAATTCATTCAAATCCAAAGAATGTGTCTTATAATATTTATAATTAGTTAGAACACTCTAGCAGCAGATATTGGCTATTTCATTTAAAATGAGTCTTAATCCACATACTGTCTATCTGAGCACCAGTGCTGCTTGATGGGTGCTTTCAAATGGATGTAGATCACCAGTGTTCAATTACTACAGGATCGCCAAGAATAAAAGGTAAACCCAGGGCTGCGTTCGTAATGTTTTTTTTTGTTTGTTTGTTTGTTTTTTTTAATATTCTTTATAGCATGCCAGGCAAACAGGTTAAATGTTAAAGAATTTGACAGAAGTTACAATGACACTTGAAAATAATTTGAGGGTAGCATGACAATATTGGACATTTATATAATTAAGTTAGGTCATTTTTGACGTCCCAATCACAATATGTAGAATCAAACATTTTCACAGTAGAAGTGAGTTCAGTCACAGCCTTATGCCTATCCCACGTTAAGCATGCCTGGAATAGGCATAAGGCTATCCTAGCTTTAAGATAAGACAAGGGACTAATGAAAGTATTTAGAAAATTGGGCTAAATGGTTCTTATCTGCAGTCACATTCTACAGGGGCGTACCTAGAGCATTTGGCACCCAGGGCGGATCCTGTGCTTGGCACCCCCCCTCCCCCTCCCAAAAAATAAAAACCTGTAAAAAATGTTAAAGGTTTTCTTTCTTTTTTTTTTTTTTACAATTTGTAAACTTTGCAAAACCGCTGTCAGCCCCTCCTACAAAACCCTTGTCCTGCCCCACCCCTCCTACAAAACCTCTGTCCTGCCTCTTCTACAAATCCTGTACTGCCCCGTCTACCAAACCTCCGCAACCCGATTCCACAAATCCCCTGCTTATCCTTCCTTATAAAGACTCCTGTCCAAATACAAAAACCCCGCCCCCTTCTACAAAATCCCTGCAGCCCCACACACACATTTACAGGCAGACAGTCACACACTCAGTTACAGGCAGACAGTCACACGCACACACACAGTTACAGGCATACAGTTACACACAGACACACACACAGTTGCAGGCAGACAGTCTCACACACAGACACACACTCTTACTTACAGACAGTGGGATGGAGGAGGACTGGATTCCCTGAAGTCCTTCTCTGAAGCCTGTGGAGAAGCAGAGATTCCATCTTGCTGCACCTCCTAACAGCAGTGGGTAAGGGCCATATTAAGCCTCGCCCCCAGTGCCAGTTTGGCTCCGCCCCAATTTTGCTTAGCCCCGCCCCACTTTTTCCTCCGTGCGGCCCCACTTTTCCTCGGTGCGGCCCATGGGGCACTGTGCGGCCACAGCTCACACAGCCCCCTCCACCCTGGGCCGGTGCAAGGATTTTTGCCGCCCTAGGCAAAAGTAAAGTTTGCCCCCCCATGTGATTTGCCATGTTAACTAACGCCAGTGCTGCAGTGCCGCCGTGTTTACATTAAAAGGCCTGCAGGGACAGGCTATAGACACCAGAACCACTACATTAAGCTGCAGTGGTTCTGGGGACTATACTGTTTCTTTAATGTGAGGTAAATTAGAGCTTAGTGCCACGAATAATATACTAGATTGCCTACTTACAACCAGATGAGGATGATGATGGGCTCTATCTGCAGTCTGGCTCCACTGGTCTGGTGTAGAACAGGCTCTCTGCAGGCGGTTTGTAACTGTGGTCACAAAAATCAGTGTTCTGGGAGAATGGGAAGCAGCTCCATTTTTTGGGGGCCCTTTACACAGCACAAGTTCTGGGTCCCAGGGTCCACCTTCATGTTCCACCAATAGGTTTGTTAACAGGGGTTGGAGTGTGTAGGGGATGTCCAGATATGTGTGTAAGGAATGCATTGTGTTTGTATGTGTAAGGGCTGCAAGGTGTGTTTCTGTGTATGTATGGGATGCATTGAATGTGTGTAGGGGGTGCATTGAGTGTGTTTAATGAATGCATTGTGTGTAACGGTTGCATTGCTTGTGTATGTGTGTCTGTGTGTGTAATGCATTGTGTGTTTTTCTGTGTGCAAGGGGTGCATTGTGTGTGTGTGTGTGTGATGAATGTCAATCTCTCCCCCCCCCTCCAATTTCCTTCTCCTCCTCCCAATTTGTCTTTCTCCCCCCCTCCCAATCTTTCTTTCTCCCCCTCCTCCCAATCTTTCTTTCTCCCCCCTCCTCCCAATCTTTCTTTCTCCCCCCCTCCTCCCAATCTTTCTTTCTCCCCCTCCTCCCAATCTTTCTTTCTCCCCTCCCAATCTTTCTTTCTCCCCCCCCCTCCCAATCTTTCTTTCTCCCCCCCCACTCCCAATTTCTTTCTTCTTCCCCCCTCCTAATTTCTTTCTCCCCCCCCTTCTCCTAATTTCTTTCTCCCCTCCCCCCCTACCACTGTTGTAGCGTGGCCAAGCCCTCTATTGGTCCGCGGGTACCGGTAGCTTTTGTTTCCTGTACCCGGCCGGAATAAAAGGAAGTGCACACTGAGTGTGTACTTCCTGTTAGTCCGGCCGGGTACAAGAGACAGATGCTCCCTGTACCCGCGGACCTATAGAGGGCTCGGCCACGCTACAGTGTGGGAGTGACAGGAGGGAGCGCTGAGCGCTTCCCTCCTGTCAGCCCCTCTCCTCATGCTGCGCCCGGGCAGAGCGCCCTCATGGACGCACCAACCCGGGCAAAGCTGCAGCCGCCTGAAGCTCTCTACAGAGCGCTCGGGCGGCTGCAGCATGGGGGGGGGGGCGGCGCTCCTGGTCATGGCACCCCCACCCTGGTGGCACCCGGGGCAGACCGCCCCCTCCGCCCCCCCCTTAGTACGCCACTGACATTCTATGTTTCTATGTTATATGGTCTGTCCACCCGACAATTTTTTCTGTGTTTGTTAAAACAAATACAGTATAAACATTATAGTTTATAATATAAGGTTCTGGTGCTTGTCTCTTTCACACCCAATGAATATGGTCTAGGTATTGCAGAACAGAACTATATTTTCGGTTGCTGTAGTATTATTTAAAAATGGCAATACATGGTCGATTAAATTCAAGAGGATTGAACTTTGGTAGCCTGTACATTAATTGTTGTAAAATAAAAATCAGAGAAATAATATTAAACAATATGACGCTGGGGGATTGTCCTTAATAGGATTGCATATTCCTTTGCTGCCCCACTGTGACAGACAAGGTTGACATTGGATTATTCGTTATATTGTTCCCAAAGATCCCATTTTTGAAAAGCTTTAGTAGTGTTGTGTCCCCGTGAGGTTAATTTATCCACCAAGTAATTATCCTTAAGTTTGGTCATCACTAGGGAGATTGGAGGTATCTAAGGACTGGTCCATTTCTGAGCTAATTCTCTGTGAGCTGCCAAGTCACAGTAGTAGTTTCTGTTCAAGTTTGGTCTGTTGGCTTACAGAGTAGGAACACCCATAAATTAAGGGGCGTTCAAAGCATTTATTGGTTGAAAATGCAACTTTCAAGACCCATCATTTACTTGATAAAATGAAATCCTAAATTTCTAACATTATTTCATGAGATAAGTAGTAGAGTGTTGAACGCTGGGATCAGAAGCACCAAAGCTCTGTGGTAGAGGTCTGCCAGCTGTGACTCTTCACTTGTAGATTATTTTGTAAGAATTAGTTGACTTTAGATTTTAGTCATAATCTATGATTCAAATGGATACTTTAATTGTAGGAGTTTGAGTGGGGTATGGATAGGGGCAACTAAAATTTTATTTAGAACAAGAACAATGTCTTATTTACTCAAACTGATTTCTGAATTAAAGGGACACTATAGTCACCTGTACAACTTTAGCTTAATGAAGCAGTTTTGGTGTATAGAACATGCCCCTGCCGCCTCACTGCTCAATCCTCTGCCATTTAAGAGTTAAATCCCTTTGTTTATGAACCCTAGTCACACCTCCCTGCATGTGACTTGCACAGCCTTCCATAAACACTTCCTGTAAAGAGAGCCCTATTTAGGCTTTCTTTATTGCAAGTTCTGTTTAATTAAGATTTTCTTATCCCCTGCTATGTTAATAGCTTGCTAGACCCTGCAAGAGCCTCCTGTATGTGATTAAAGTTCAATTTAGAGATTGAGATACAATTATTTAAGGTAAATTACATCTGTTTGAAAGTGAAACCAGTTTTTTTTTTCATGCAGGCTCTGTCAATCATAGCCAGGGGAGGTGTGGCTAGGGCTGCATAAACAGAAACAAAGTGATTTAACTCCTAAATGACAGTGAATTGAGCAGTGAAATTGCAGGGGAATGATCTATACACTAAAACTGCTTTATTTAGCTAAAGTAATTTAGGTGACTATAGTGTTCCTTTAACACTCTGGGAAAAGATATGTATAAATGGTGTTTTACCCCATTCATATAAACCTATCTCCATGAGTTACAAACTTATAATAGAGTATATACCTTTTGTTGACTCGAAGTCAGCGCAACAATGGTCCATAGATTTTAAACAAAAAATCGCACAAAATAGGTGGAAAGAGGTCCTTTTAATCTCTTAAAATTTTTTTTATTAAATCTGCTCCTCTTTTAGAGCAACAAAGGAAGATGATTTAAAGATGGTATATGTTACCGACACTTATATATAAAATGTTTCCAACTTCTTCTCCGATTTGCTGGAGATGTCAATTATATAAAGGAAGTGTTGCATGTGTGGTGGGAGTGTAAACACATAATGTTATTGTGGACTTTGGTCCACAAACTTATTGTACAAATTACGAATATATCCCTCCCATTCCAACCACACATTTTTCTTTTACTGGATCTACCTAAAGCTCTACCGAGCTCTAAGTGTAAATTACTATTGCACATCCTCTTGACATCTCAACGCATAATAGCCAGAGCTTGGAAATCACAAACTACCCCTTCTTTTTCCAGTTTATTATTGGAGTTAGACAAACAGTGTATATAAGAAACCTTATATTATGCCAACTCTCCACCCAATAAACGGGTGGTAGAAGCTTGGACAGTATGGAACACATGGAGATTGTGTAATTCTATAGGACTATGTGGTGGAGAAAAATATGCTGATTTTGGCTTCCCTTATAGGCTTGATTAAATTATGTATTGGGACAAAGTTACTATTAGCTTAATAAATTATGGAATACGTAAACTATATGGTGCCCAGGGAGTGATCCCGGAAGGGGGCTCTAGAAGCTTTAATGGAACATCTGCCTTTGCATGTATATAGAATGGTTATAATAATACCAATGTACCCTTACCATTTTTCCGTTCCTACCCTTTTCTTTTATCTGTACCGCCTCCCTTTCTTATTTTTGTGAACACATTCTTTAAATAAAATGTAAATTAAAAAAAAGAAAAATAAATTTAAAAATAAAAAAAGAAAAATTTAAAAAAACTTAAAAAGTGTCATGTCATTCCGGGTCTCCCGATCATTTCAAGCCTCCGTGAGTGGTGGATGTAATCAATTTTGGGTGCCAAAAGTAAGGGCAGACTGCCCTAAAATGTGGGGATAGGCTGAAAAGAATCATGTGATCGCACCAACCTACTGGGTGCAAGGATTTAAAAAAAAAAAAAAAAAACTTGTGTACCTGGACTTAATTATTGCCAATTGATAAAGCTGAATAGCGAAACGCGTCTCGGCAAGACTACATTATCTGATAAGTGCACTTTTGACTATTTACTGCCTTAAGAGCACAGCAGTGTGAGTATGGAGCCATATATTTTGGACTCTGATCCACTCTACAGTACCAACTGCACTATATGTGTTTTTGTGTTCTCTTTTTCATGTTATATACCATAATTTAAGATTTCTACTTATCAACACATAATAAGGGGTAGGTTAACCCCCTGAGTGTATTTTATTTTTTATTTAGCTTTGGTTTTAGCGTTCCATTTCTGTTGTATATGTTTTTCACTTATAATAAAGTATCTATAAACAGTTTGGGAATATCAGAATTAAACCACGATAACACTTGGCTATATTTGGTAATTATATTTCCTTTAACTAGCAATATCATCTATAGCACAACAAATAGACCAGTTTGACGTTGCTTCAGCTTACGTTCCTATGCATGTTTTGTTTTCTGGAAACATTTCAATGCTTGTCTGGTCTCTCATTTGTGATTATGAACTTTTAATAATTTCATCAACATATTCAACAACTAATTTTATCGGCCCATACTACGTGTCCTATTGTTCCTTCACTTCCTTACCTTTACCTAGATCGATGTAACCTGCTTAAATGAAAGTGACTCTGAAACCTATCTGTCATCTTCCTGGCTCTCTTTAAATGTCTCTCAATCATTGGGTTTTTTGTTTCATCGTTTCTATGTCTTTTCTTAAAATACATAAAGAAAAGTGACTTGACCACTTTTCCTTAGGTAGTCTCTTCAACTTGACAAAACATGACAATGGAAGGGGCAGTGCTTAAGAAGTTTCCACTTCCTTTGTCAAGTGAAATATTTCCATAATGCTCACCTGACCTCTACATCTGCCGACGTCAAGTACTGCGAGTCTGTACATGCTCAGCCCACCTTGTGACTATTCAAGGTGCAGAGTGGACTGCGCATGCTCAAGATCTGACACGCGCACTGAAGGGCAGGCGAAGGCAGAGGCTATTTAGGAGAGGTTGGTGCCACCCACGTGAATGTCAGGAAATGGTGAACAGAACTTTGCTGCACAACCCTCTGTTAGTAAAGTCGCATCGCTCGATCACCTTGAATACCTGGCTATGCAGCATGTGCTTTGTTTCTGGATATGCTTTCATCCCAGAGAGTATCAGCAGTACATTGTTCATGGATAGAGAAGAGGGGACATAACTCAGAAAGCCAATTAAATGTCATGACCTATCCTTACCTCTCTGTTAGTGTGAAGGTTGTCAAGTTTTCCCATGGGCTAAAGCCTGAGTTGATTCTGGAACCTAGCAACGCCTCGGTGGTTTAGGAAGAAATTAACAACTAACCAACCTCACAGAGCAATGGGTTCATTTTTTGGTCAAAGTAGCTGATATGGAAAATTCTCCAACTGAGCATCTGGGTCACAGATTGGCTATTTTAGCCACAAGCTTGCAATTTCCTCTTCAACTCACAATTCACCATTTAGTGAATTAAACAGTACAGGGTCTCTGCTTAAGAGACTGTTATTTTTTCTGCCTTAATTCCACAAGCAATTGATAGACATTCACCAAAAATCACTCTTTCGTGGATAGACTCTTCTCTAATAAACCACTGTGCAAATATATGCGTTAGTTTTTCCATTATACAGTGAATTTTATTCTATTATATTCTCTAACAGAGTAAGCAGCTAACATTTTGCAAGCCACTAAACTGGGCTGAATCAATTCATTTTACAGACATATCTTTTCTCCAGTTACCCAAATAGGGAAAGCGCTAAGATAGAGCGAGAAGGATAGTGTATAGTTTACACTTGGCTGCTCTGCTCACTGAGATGACCTCATTATATTTATTCAGTAGTTCTATTTACTAGATTGTAGCTCATTAGGCTGATACATGTTAGAAATTTTAAACATACATGCATCCATCCATCCACAAACTATTTCATTATTTGCACACATAAAATGCTGGCACTTGGAAGACTGGGTTGTATTAATTAGCAACCCTTAATTGAGCACATTTATCCTGTGCTAAGGTACACAATGCTACTTTACAGGAGAAGCAGTACTGTGTGAAGCTGAAGTCTGTCTTAGCAGTTTATTTGTTAGGATATTTCAATGGCTGGTTTGTGCTGAGAAACTGGACTGGGCTCTGGGTGTACAATGACAAAGGGTAATGGGATAAAGCTATTGCACTAAAATGCCAACAGTAACCAGTATCTCTTGGTCTCATTACAATGTCTCACCTATCCTCCTAGAAATATATGAAGTAATTCAAAAGTCAGTGTATGCACCATAACCACTACAGCATTGTGTAGTGGTTATGGTGTGATTAGGTAATGTGTGCTGTTCCATGGTTGTTTAAGGAAGAATAACACTTTTATGTCAAATAATTTTGTAGCGGTATGATAAAAATAAGACTCCCTTGCGCACATTGTGGCCCACCCCTTCTCCGGCTAACTTGCTAACCTGGAATTTATACTTCTAAATTATCAATATCAATTCTAGACGGCAGCAATAAGCTGAAAGTATTGGACTAAATCAGTCCAGTGCTCTCAAACAGTTATCACCATCCACATGGAATGAAATGAATATTGGTAATACCAAAGTTTACATTTTGCACTATTAGTCTGGGAAAGGAGGAGGTGGTCTCTAGTTCATTAAAATTATAATGTATTTCATGGAATTTAAATTTAAAAAAAAATTGTATTCACCAAAGAGAAGGGTCTTATTAAATCAGATATTGATAACAGAAGTATTTCAGAGCTGATCCAAGGCTCAGGGATATCGAGGCATGCATGTCTACGGGGAGAATGGAGGGGATAGGCTGGCGAGGCTCCAGGATGCTCCTTAGCCCCAAATCTCTTTGATCCTACAGACAAACACTAGTTGTGTGCTGCTCTCCCTGCACACACTGCACTGAGAGTTTTGGCTGGGAGCTGCCGAGACTCACAAAAGAAGACAAGGCAAGGAAAGCATCACAGAGCAGTATACAACTAGCTATTTAGTTCTCTGGGCTGCTTGGGGGGGGCAGTGAAATATGTGGCACATTAGGACAACCCAGTTTAGAGACACAAGGAAAATGGCGTCATTCACTGTGCTGCTCACAAGCCCATCTCTCGCAGTAGACTAACCAGCAGGGAGAGCTGAGCAGCATGAAATATTAAACTGCGTGCCGCTGCCCACCTTTCCCCCCCAACACTGGTAGAAGTTATTTAAGTATTTTTTTTTTATAGTGAGTCTGTGTGTGTGTCTGTATCGGTGCCTGCCTATACAATGCCTTTTTCCTATAGGAAAGCTTTCGGTGGGTAGTGTGCTTACATGGCAAAACGCTGCTCTGCACCTACCGGATGGTCTCTCTGAAACCATCTGATAGAATAGTGGAGCTTCTTGGCTGTTTCTGTGGAAGTATTTTTAGTGGTTTGTCTGAGTGAAGTGGTCTGGATGCCTATAGTACTCATTTAACAGAGTGTGTACCCATGTATATATATATATATATATGTATATGTATATATATATGTATGTATGTATGTATATATTTATATATATATATACATATATGTGTATGTATGTATGTATGCATGAATGTGTCTTTATGCATGTACCTGTGAGTGTGTGACGAGGCACCAACCAGGCTTTGGGATCAAGCCCTGGGTCTATTTTGACCCTAGAAACACCCCTACATCTATATATATTTTTTTATTTTTTTTTAAATCAAAAAGTGATCTGTAGTGAAGGTGTGTTAGAGGTACAACATTGCTTGTGTATATAGTTAAATAATAATTCAGGAACCCTTGCAATCATGTTTTTCTTCTATGAAATGTAGTATTCATGAATTAGTTATAATGAAAAGTATATCCAAGTAAATAAAATGAGTACAGATATATTCTATAACTCATAACAGGTAATAAATATAGTCAATGATGACAGGTGCATTAGTAAACTTTCAGGCTCCAAATGACCTTCTTTTCCATTGTGTGGGGTGATTATTTCAGGGCTATTTACTAAAGTGAGAATTCACATTTTAGGGGGGTGGAGTCTGACCGCTAAGCTGAACGGACGTGCGGGGAAAGAGCTCCTGTCGGGCGGGTAGAATAAACAGTAATATCGGAAACCTTGGGCGCTAGCACCCGCGCTCCCACAAACAAGAGCGGGACCCGCCAACATGCACAACCTGCTCCACACACAACGGCCCCGACAACCTCCGACCAGCAGCGCGCAACCCAACACAGGAGAACTCAGGGTTCCTGCCGCGAGGATGACCGAGATGCAGCAAAGCGGGCTACCAGCAAGCGTAACAGGCAGAGAACCCCGACAAGGATCACCGGAGATGGAGCTTTGATGGGGCACCAGCCCTACCCTCCCCATCGGCGCACCTGGCAAGCCTCCATATACCCCCACTACCAGGGTTTCCGTTTCCCAGACGTGGGAGTCGGCTGACTGTGATCGGGGCACTGACCAATACAGCTCCCGGCTAACTGGCAGATTGCAAGCCTGGGAGATGACCACTCAGGACAGGGGCCGAGGCGCAGGCACTCTGGTGGACTTGAAACTTTTGATGTTGCCTAGGTACCCCTTTACACACAGAGAATGCCATAGTTACCCGTTTATTTTAAAACAGCGGATTACATATTACATGTCCCAAGGTTGATGCCAAGTTCCCCCTTTCTTTTGGTCTCTCATAAGCTGTCTTATTAATTCTTAACCTAGCTGATTGCATTCACCATTATTTTTATATAAATTTAATTAGCTATGTGATGCCTTATAGCAGTCTACATAGGTTTCTAATGCTGCCAGGGAAGTGCAGGTCGGACGGGGTAACAGCTGACCCCCTTTTTAAAATAAATAAATAAATAAATAAATTTTATTTTATAACTTAGCCTGGAACACCCCTGACCAGCATAATAGCTACCTAATGATACATTAACAACCACTGCACACACCTGTATTTACAGATGAAAATGAAGGAAAGGGACCTCCGTTAAGAAAAAGGATAAATGAATCATTTATTACATGTGAGTTTACAGAGGAAGAGGTTCTATTTCAACTGTCAAAAGTAAAGACAAATAAGTCAATGGGACCTGATGGAATACACCCAAAGCTATTAAAAGAGCTTAGTGGTATACTAGCAAAACCATTAACAGATTTATTTAACCAATCATTGTTAACAGAAGTAGTCCCAGAAGATTGGAAGTTAGCGAATGTTGTGCCCATTCACAAGAAAAGTAATAGGGAGGAGTCGGGCAACTATAGGCCAGTAAGCCTTACTTCAGTAGTGGTGAAAGTGATGGAAACCATGTTAAAGGATAGGACTGTTGAACATCTAAAAACACATGGATTTCAAGATCAGAGACAAGAGACAGGTTTACTTCAGGGAGATCATGCCATCTAATCTTATTGATTTTTTTGATTGGGTAACTAAAATTATAGATCAGGGTGGTGCAGTAGACATTGCTTACCTAGATTTCAGTAAAGCTTTTGACACTGTTGCACATAGAAGGCTTATCAATAAACTGCAATCTTTAAGTTTGGATTCAAATATTGTTGAATGGGTAAGGCAGTGGCTGAGTGACAGGCAACAGAGGGTTGTAGTTAATGGAATATATTCGAAGCTTGGACTTGTCACCAGTGGGGTACCTCAGGGATCTGTACTTGGATCCATTCTCTTTAATATTTTTATTAGTGATATTGCAGAAAGTCTTGATGGTAAGGTATGTCTTTTTGCTGATTATACTAAGATATGTAACAGGGTTGATGTTCCAGGAGGGATAAGCCAAATGGCAAATGATTTAGGTAAACTAGAAAAATGGTCAGAATTGTGGTAACTGACATTTAATGTGGATAAGTGCAAGATAATGCATATTGGACGTAAAAACCCAAGGGCAGAGTACAGAATATTTGATAGAGTCCTAACCTCAACATATGAGGAAAGGGATTTAGGGGTGAATATTTCTGATGACTTAAAGGTAGGCAGACAATGTAATAGAGCAGCAGGAAATGCTAGCAGAATGCTTGGTTGTACAGGGAGAGGTATTAGCAGTAGAAAGAGGGAAGTGCTCATGCCATTGTACAGAACACTGGTGAGACCTCACTTGGAGTATTGTACACAGTACTGGAGACCGTATCTTCAGAAGGATATTGATACCTTAGAGAGGGTTCAGAGAAGGGCTACTAAACTGGTTCATGGATTGCGGGATAAAACTTACCAGGAAAGGTTAAAGGATCTTAACATGTATAGCTTGGAGGAAAGACGAGACAGGGGGGATATGATAGAAACATTTAAATATATAAAGGGAATCAACACAGTAAAGGAGGAGACTATATTTAAAAGAAGAAAAACTACCACAACAAGAGGACATAATCTTAAATTAGAGGGACAAAGGTTTAAAAATAATATCAGGAAGTATTACTTTACTGAGAGGGTAGTGGATGCATGGAATAGCCTTCCAGCTGAAGTGGTAGAGGTTAACACAGTAAAGGAGTTTAAGCATGCGTGGGATAGGCATAAGGCTATCCTAACTATAAGATAAGACTAGGGACTAATGAAAGTATTTAGAAAATTGGGCAGACTAGATGGGCCGAATGGTTATTATCTGCCTTCACATTCTATGTTTCTATAACTACCTTTAAACACAAAATTTGTGCTAGATATTGCATGTACCTCTCTGTTAAACTGTCTACAATGCATTGGAGGAATACCGTTGGGGTACCTCACAACCGACTGTTAAAAGCTTATGCACAACAAAAAAAGAATTAAAAAAAAAAAAAAAAATTCACATATTAGTCCAAAGTAGCTGATTCAGCTTCTTTGGCCTGAAGTTTGAAATTCACTTTGAATCTACATTGAATGTTCATTTTAGTTAATAACCCTGAATAAAATATATAATTAAAAATAATAATATAATAAAGTATTATTAGCACAATAGTAGATATAAATATGTTAAATGTTTTGTAAGCACACTTTTGTTCAATGGTAAAAATTTAATTAGTATTAGTAATTAGTAGATTAACATTAATAACAACTAATCAAGTGAAAATTACACCAGTCTCTTATCTCTAATGGCAGCCATTTCCAGATCAGGCAGTAGGCCAACACCATTGTAGGTGAGCACGGCCCATTAAATCAGAGTGTGCAGCCCTGGTCCTGGTTTATTAACAGAGGTAGCAGTTGTAGGAGATTTACCAGGATTATTCTATATTGACTATTTCAAAGAAACAAAACAGGCTCAAAAATATATTTTCACAATAAAGCTTTATACATTTTTCAGTTTTAACCATTATATAGTTAACAAACAGAAAAAAAGTATTTATGTGTGTCGTTGTAGAGATTTATCCCCTTATCTTATAGCATAAAAATATGTTTACAAACTCTTTCATAAAAACAAAAGGTGAACTGATAAATTATATTTCAGGAGGTTTCGTATGGAACAGTAAACTGACCATAAAACCATCACTGTTCACATATTAAGGGGCTTTAGGACCAGGGAATCAATTTATTTTAGAAGATAAATGGCCTGGTGTTGGCTATCCTCATTTTTATTTACCTTTAATTGGGAAATTGCACATCCTTTATATTATTTAATTTTTATTTAACTACTTGCCACGCCCCTTCATACCTATAAGCACCTACCTTCACAAAACTCAACTTCGCCACAATACCTTCTTTTTGCTAAGGGCTGTCCACCCACCATAATTGTTACTATATTTCAGTTACTTGCCCTGTTGGTTACATGAGGAAACAAGTAACACTGTAATATTAACTCTCGTTTGTTTGGTTATTCCGTAAGAATCTTATTTCAACTATTTTACACCATACTGTTCAACAAACGAACAAACTACCGAACAACCAGGCCACCCAGGAGAGGAGCGTGGCATCAATTGACCTCCCCAACTGTATTCACACTACTTTAATTGCCAACCACACAAACTAACTAGGTGTTCCCTAGGTGGCCATCTTAACATACGACTGGCCCCAGCGGTGTTTGGTCGTCGAGTGTCTGGAACCCAAATCGGACACACTACGGCACGAACACTGCAGAGACTTCCATCCTCGCATAAGTTCATGGGAACTCAAGGGAACAGAGCGGCGTTCGGTAATAAGAACCATACGACCGGGGGAAACTAAACGAACGAAGACATGAAACATTCTGTTGTATATTTTCATGTATTTTTCTGTTTTGGGATAATTGAGTTGATACAGTAATTAACTCAATTATCCCCTGACCAGAGGGGAGGGATTTGTCTTGTGACTTAACTCTGTTTTTACTGGTTGATGTATAGTTTTATCGGTGACCCACAAGGTCCACCTGGGTAGTAACCTTTGGGGCAATACCTGCATAAAAAGCCAGCCTGGCCATTAAAGGATGAGTTCTGCTACTAATACGGAGTGTCGTCCAGTTATTGGGAAGGGTGATGGGATATTCATGTATCATCTTGTATTCATGCCAGTGGCGGATCCAGGGGGGGGCAACGGGGCAATTGCCCCCCTACCGAGAACACCGACGGTCTCCCTCTCCCTCCCCTGCCAGCCCTGCAATGTGCCTGCGGACCGGAGGGGAGATCACAGATCAGAGCTCTCCCTCCCCGGTCCGCAGGCACTGTGCTGAGAGCCGGCAGGGCAGGGGAGGGAGAGGGAATGAGAGTGAGGACCCGGAGCTCAGCCTGCAGCTCCTCCGGGTCCTCCTCTCGCGAGATTTGAAGTGTTGCCGCGGTTACCACGGCAACGCTCCAAATCTCGCGAGTGTGAACTCTACACCCACACTGCCCCCCATACACACACACTGCCCCCATACACCCATACTGCCCCCCATACACACACACTGCCCCCTCATATACACACACTGCCCCCATACTGCCCTATATACACACACACTGCCCCCCATACACACACACTGCCCCCATACACATTGCCCACACTCACACATACACTGCAATACTCACACACACACACACTGCAACTGTTACACACATACTGTCCCACACATACACTGCATCCCTGACATACACTGCCGCTCTCACACACGCTCACACACTGTCCCCCTCACACACACATTGCACCACTCACACACACTACTGCTCCTATGCACTACTACTGCCCCATTTCCCAGCAGACCTCAGGTAAGTTGACAAACTGTTCTTAAATGGTTTGACTACTTACTTTGGGAGGGGGTCCCGGCACTATAGACACCATAACCACTACACTGAGCTATAGTGGTTATTGTGTCTGGATTATTTATTTAAATAATCTACAAGTGCCCCTCCCGAGATCAGGCTCTGGATCCGCCACTGATTCATGCCTGCTGTCTTGAAGTTTCCAGCTTGTTCCTGAACAGCTATTGGATTAACCAGCGGAGAAGAAGCCCTGCTACCACTGCTCTCTGCAACCATTACATGATATTAGGACAGGCTGACTGACCGCCTCTAGACCGGCACCACACACAGCACACCATGAACAGAGTGCTCAGAGCAGAGCACAAGCTTGCATGATGCAAGTTCCGCGCGTTGTGTAGTGACAGTGTTCATTTGTCCCCGGATGAAGGACAACAGGGAACAAAATTTGTATGGTAGGACAGGGCTTTAAAATAGGAATTGTATAAAGGACTTTTACAAGTGATGTCTGTAAGTCAATGATTTTTAAAAGTGATGTAATACACACACACACACCCTCCCCTCTCACCCCCTCCTCCCCCTATTAAAACCACTGAGAGGTAAAGTGAATAACATGGATTATATTGTTACAGTGGCACCTGTCAAGGGGTGGGATACACCAGGCAAGTGAACAGTCAGTTCTTAAATTGCATGTGTTGGAAGCAGGAAAAATGGGCAAGCAAAGAGATATGAGTGACTTTGACAAGGGCCAAAAAGTGATGGCTAGATAACTGGGTCAGAGCATCTCCAAAACGGCAAGTCTTGTGGGGTGTGCCTGGTATGCACTTGGGGAATACCTACCAAAAGTCGTGCAAGGAAGGACAACCAGTGTATCGGCATCAGGGTCATGGGTACACAAAGATCATTGCTGCATGTGGGGAGTGAAAAATGGCCTATCTGGTCTGATCTCACAGAAGCTACTGTAGCTCAGATTTCTGAAATACTTAAAGCTGTCTATTGTGCTGTGTGTCTGCAGATCGGTTAGAGTGCCCATGATGACCCCTCTCCACAACCGAAAGCACCTTCAATAGGGACGTGAGCGGCAGAACTGGACCATGGAGCAATTGAAGAAGGTTGCCTGGTCTAGTGAATAATTTTGTGACTGGAGAAGTCATAATACGTTGCCTTTTCAGTTGCATTTGGGGAAATGTCAAAGTTTCTTTGCTGTTTTAAACAGCAACCCTTCCTTGAAAAATTATTGGTGCGGTGTAAGTGACAAGTGACTTATACCAGTAAGTGGAGCGCTTAACACATATAGCTTACCAATTGCTTTCTCATACAGTATTAGAATATAGGGTACATGTCAAAAGAGAAATATAAAAGGTACAATATAGTGCAGATGGTTTTAAGACAATAAAGTTATATTAAAATTAGAATAATATCTTGATGGATGGAACACTCACATTTTTAGGAGCCTGTATATGAGAACACTGGCTCCGTATTTGGACCTGTGTGCTTATATTGGGTAGCACCGCCCGTCTCCTTCAATATGGGATGTTTCTCAAAGACAAAAAAGGTTTGGAGAAGTAGACCAATGTGTAGTTGGTGTTTGTAGAACACAATATTTATGAAAATAAGTAGTGTGCTCACCTGGTCCTGAGCCTGTGGGTCCTGGCTCTAGGTATATGGTGTTGTACCAATTTAAGTGGGGATGGTACTGCCCCTAGGAAGATACTCTCGAGGTTTCCAAAAAGGACTTAAAAAGGGTCTGAACTGAATTTAGATTGATTTCTGAAAATTCCATCTATATGAGCTCCTCCAGGTATATGAGGAGGAGCTCATATAGATGGAATTTTCAGAAAGACTCCCTGTTTCCTGTGAATTCCTGGTTCCTGACTTCTGGCCTTATTCCTGACTCCGTTGCTCTCAGTTCTCCTGATTCCGTCTTGCCTGACTACCCACTTTGGTGCCTGACCCCTGCTTGCCTCCTTGGCTTTGCTTTTGGTTTATTTAATTTTTGCTTTTTATTAATAAAGGTGTCTTGCATCTACGTTCTGTCTCTGTCTGGTTCCTGGTCCCTAACAGGAAACCACTTGAAACATTGGTTGTGTTGAGCTATTTCAATTGCTTTTGTTTTATTTCGATAATAAACCTTATTTTCGATACTTTTGATTACAACTGTAAATACAAATAAAAACAAACCTTTTCTGGTCTCATGTGTCTGACCTCCACCTGTAAATATACTTTGCAGCCATTTATATAACCATCCCCACATGCACTTATATACGATACATTTCAAGCAAAGCCATAGAACAATGTGCTAGAAAACCAAAGACTACAAGGAATCACAGTCTGTTCTTTGGGACACAAGGAAATTATCCTGTGTGGTTAGTGGGGCACAGAATGTTTGTATATTGATGAGTTTGGATAGACCACCCATAAATGCAATGGACCTTGGACACATATGGACACCACCAGTTGTTAATCAGGGCACAGATCAGATACAGTTTTGTATATATATATATATATATATATATATATATATATATATATAATGACAAGGCTACCTTTAGCACTTTACGTTTTATGAACCGTACTTTCTATACTGTTCAGCCAGGTCAGCTATCTGTGTCTCCATGGCCCCACACTGTGAACCAAGAACCCAGCATTTTAGGACAGCAGCAGATAAAACAGTGCTACGATATTTGCTGGCGCTATATAAATAATAAAATAATAAGAAAATTAAAGCACCTGGCATCTTCTACGTATTGCAAAGTATAGGGCTAGAGTGTCAGCTCCAATGCCCCCTGCGGTAATCCGGCCTTCCATGTATACATGCTTGTTTTCTTTATATTTATTTTGGGACAAGAACTGCATTACCATCCATTTAGTAATTCTGTCCTAATCCTTGTTTAATAATTGATACTAAAATGCTGGTCAAACATGCTAAATGAAAATGTGCTTCCAGTAAGGGATAGCTAAGTGGATTAGGCAAGCAATGGATAGCATTACTAGACAGAATCTCTCTTCACATTAGTGCAAGCACAACGTTTAAGTGTAGACATACATGAAGTGACATTAAAAGACCAACATAGTTAATGTTTTCTGATCTGACATATTCTCTGTGAGGAGGAAGGAGATGTGGTGAATATCTGAGAGTTATGGTTATTGTGGCTGACCTTAGGATGTACGAGTCAAATGAACTGATTACGTTCACAAGGCAAATGTTAATGGGAAATGTGAGTAGAGTCCAGAGGTTCCTCACCACTTCATTAGGATTACTTTCCCACTAAAGGCAGACCTGAGTTTGAGGCAGCATGGAATACTCCAATAGTCTCACCTATTGGTAGGAATAAGAGGAATTTAACAACACTTACTGACACATATAACTCAGTAGGTATGACAACCTTTTTCCAGGGTGAATGATACCTGCAAGCATGGCCAGGTGATTGGTTTGAGATTGAACTTATTTGCAACAAGAGCCCCATTACGCATAAGGTGGCATAGGTAACCACAGTGGCGGGACTAAAGTAGACAGGTCCCTGGTGCAAGAATTGTTTTGCCCCCCACCCATTACTAGGATTGCCAAAATGTAGATCACCATCTGTCGTACAACTCCCACAATCCTTTGCCAGCTGGGGTTCTACCATTTTCCCATGCTTGCAGGGTTATATTTAGCAATGAGCAGTGTTTGTTTATTTAAATACAAGTGTGTGTGTTTGTGCATTTTTTAGAGGAATAGAATAAGAGCCTGCAACGCTACCCAAAGAGACCTCCTTAGCAATTTTCCCTGACTATCTGCAGAGAAGCATTTGTGGACTAAAGATTCCGAGGAGGAGCTCTACCTATAACCTGAGACTAGGATGACAAAACCCTTCTTCAGACCCATCTGAAGCCAGTCTGCCTGCTGTTTAAGGGGGTAGGCATCAAGCCATTTCTGAATTGCGTCCACCCTCAACAGAGTTGGTGCTTTTGAAAGATCAGAATATGCAACCAGAGGAGTTCTGTGACTGGGGAGGTTGTTTACACTAAACCCCCGGTGTACTCCGCTGCTCAACTTGCAGATGTGACAAAAGAAGCAAAAAGACCAAAGATGCATATCTTGGACACCAAAGGAAAGGGATCGGTCACTTACCATACATCTACAAAATTATGAACCATACTCAATCCACACCCCCTCTCTAAAATGGTGATATATATAGTCTCATATATGGGGCTAGCTTTCTCGAGGGATCTTCTAAAAAAAAAAAGGAAGCCAAAGCCTGGAAGCATTGCTGACAGTCTTTGAATTATTCTGACCCATCGTCAGCCCTCTCCTCAAGCCGGTAGGCTTCCACACACAGTCAAAAATTGTGACATATTTTCACTCCCAAATAGTATTAAAAAAGTATATAGAGCAGGGGTAAGGATCTCCTTGTATTGCCACCTTGCATTGCAAAGCTAAAGGGTCCATGGATGAGGTAGGGCAAAACTGATGAAATGGGGGCAAAGAAGAAAGTGGCTGCCCCAACCCTGCGCAAGCAACAGCCTCTGTCCCCATGTCCCCTAGTGGATATCCTCTGCAATCCTTCATCCTCCGACTTAGATTCGTCAGAGGAATGAGAGAGTATGGATCATGTAAGAAAGTGAGGTAGCCCTGGAGGGCTGTAATGCCCAATCTCACTGAGTGGAAAACTACGCTAGCGGCGACACTGAAACACTTGGTGATGTCTGTGGGGTCACTTGATTTGACAGAACCAGACCTGAAGACTGGTGAGAATATCCGCTCATGGCAGGCTGCTCAAAACTAGTCAAGACTTCCTGTAAAAGAGAAGACAAAATAGAAGCACAAGGCAGCCAGGGCTGAAGTAGTTGTGAATAGTTAGGCTGTTGCCCGGCCAAAGTTGGGGGTGGGCAGGGAAACAGGGCAAGAGAGTGGAGGGAGAGCAGAAACCATTAGAACAGGAGGAACAGGAGATAAAGGAGAGAGAGGTAGGAAGAAACAACAAGGGTAGAAACATTAGAGACAGAAGTAGGTATATCAGAGATATTAGGTGGTGGAGGTGTAGGGGAGAACACTTTTCTCTAGTTTCAAGACCGCAGGCCGACGACATGACACTGGAAAATAATCTCTGAATCTTCTTTCTGGTCCAACAGCATGCCAAGTCCAGCCCACGATACAAAAGATTCCCCAGCTTACCGGATACAAGAATGACAGGAATCAGAGTAGAGTGGCCTCATAGATGTGGGAGACCCCTTCCATGCATTAACAATGTATCTCTTTCACTCTTGGCCAAGGAGAAGCCCCCTTAATTCTGCTTCGTGCCCACTAGGGGGCCCTATAATCTTATTGATCATGAAATTCTTCTAAGTCTGCTGAAGAGTAAGTCAGAAATCATGTATGAGTCCATTCAGCACATGCCAGATAACAGGGATCCTCCTGAATGTCCAAAACAAGTTGCCAGAGGACTAACATAAGTAAAATCAAAAGCATACCCTTTTCGACTCACAATCAGCACAGATCTCTATCCTGCTTCTACAAACAAACAAACTGAAACAGTAGCCACCTTTTATCAGGAAGGATGATGTCTCAATCCGCCATGAAATTAAAAGCATGTGCTTTATTTCTTCATTTAATATATTGATTAATCCAAGAGGCGGAAGCACTGGGCACAGCACTAACAAGTTTAATGTCTAGGTGGCACTTCCTCTGAGACCATATAATCATTGAAGACAGAATTGTAAATAGATACAGTTCAAATTGATATGATATTATCTGTTACATGTCTGGCAAATCAGCATCCATCAGACAGGTTTTACCTAACATGGAGTATGAAGGTGACTGAATATCAGTTCCTCTTTAACTGGTTAGGATTATAGCTCAGGTCTTGCCTTCTCACATGTTTCTGGGAAAGAGTTCCCAGATGGAAATGGCTTGAAAAACATTGCTCACTAACATCTGTCTGTACACACTTTGGAATTACTTAAATTGATAGATCATTTATTTAAAGAGTCTCAGTTTGAATGTCTTCTGTATTTTCCTATTTTTAACACCTTCTTTAGTTTCAACAGTTCCTTTATGGCACAATGCTTTCACTAACATAATGTATAGAATATTTAATACAGTCATAACCTTAACATCAGAGGAAAGGCATTTAATGATTATTTCTGATGACTTAAAGGTAGGCAGACCATGTAATAGAGCAGCAGGAAATGCTAGCAGAATGCTTGGTTGTATAGGGAGAGGTATTAGCAGTAGAAAGAGGGAAGTGCTCATGCCATTGTACAGAACACTGGTGAGACCTCACTTGGAGTATTGTACACAGTACTGGAGACCGTATCTTCAGAAGGATATTGATACCTTAGAGAGGGTTCAGAGAAGGGCTACTAAACTGGTTCATGGACTGCAGGATAAAACTTACCAGGAAAGGTTAAAGGATCTTAACATGTATAGCTTGGAGGAAAGACGAGACAGGGGGGATATGATAGAAACATTTAAATATATAAAGGGAATCAACACAGTAAAGGAGGAGACTATATTTAAAAGAAGAAAAACTACCACAACAAGAGGACATAGTCTTAAATTAGAGGGGCAAATGTTTAAAAATAATATCAGGAAGTATTACTTTACTGAGAGGGTAGTGGATGCATGGAATAGCCTTCCAGCTGAAGTGGTAGAGGTTAACACAATAAAGGAGTTTAAGCATGCGTGGGATAGGCATAAGGCTATCCTAACTATAAGATAAGACTAGGGACTAATGAAAGTATTTAGAAAATTGGGCAGACTAGATGGGCCGAATGGTTCTTATCTGCCATCACATTCTATGTTTCCATGTTTCCATGTGCTATAACCATATAGTGTAATCAGTTCTTGGTTTTCTATTTGTTAATATTTCTCTTTTGTTGTAGGTCAATCTTTATTTTTTTTTAATTATTATTAACTATTTCTTGTAATGTAAATGTAATTATTTTGATTGTTTTAATGATTAGTAATTGTGGTGACAAAAGGCTTCCTCTTTCCATTAGTGACACATAATGCCTTAAAGCTTAGTCTCTGTCATTGTGAAAGACACTCTGAAAGAGAGCTTCACAGAGCGAGCTCGACCAAGAGACAGAACTTTAATCTTTCATTGAGATGTACCAAAGAAACCTGTCTAGCAAGAGATGGAGATACCTCCTAACAGGTAGGGACCTCTTGTAATGAAGACTTGTACCTTGAAGAACAATGAAACATATTATATCAAGGATGAGTATGTACCTCCCAAAATCATAGTCTTGTGTCTGTGTTTTGTGTACAGATTGACTGTCTACACTACTTATCTGAATCAATACAATTAATTTACCTGAAGTGGAGCAGTTTAGAAATTAAATTAGATACATAGATAGATAGAAAAAAGTAAGATCTAAACAAACCTACTATGCTAACTTGGACTAACTCAATGATTATTTGTGCATCTACTATATATCTTGCTGCATATATCAATGCATCACTAAGGGGGTGCTTATCATGTAGTTCGGGGGAGCTGAACATTGACAATGTGTAGGATTTGTTCTAAAACAGTTATAGAAAATCCATGATATTTTTGTAAACCTCTGAGAAATAACGTAAACATTGTTAACAAACTGTGAAAGATGAATAAGACACAGAGTTACTCACTATACTGTGAATTGTTGGAAATTTATCAGGGACTTGCATAATTTAGGTTGATGTAACCGAATTAGAAAAATTCAAATCAGTTGTGTTTTTAGTTCAGTCTTAGAGGGAACCTTGAGGCACTACAACAATTTAATTGGAACTGTTGCCAGGAGGTCTACACTAAGCCTATCAGTAGCTCTCCATTCACAAAACGGATTGAGAAGCTTGTATATTTTTCGCAAGCCTTTTTTATTAATGAGTACCAAGAGGGCCAGTGGTACTCCTGTCTGAAACAGTCTGAGGTTTCTTCTTTCACAAATCTGAGAGCAGAGGGAAGACAGAGGCAGAGCTAAATGGAGCTGGATAGAGACTTTTGTGTTAAAAAGTGTTTCCAAAAAAATTTAATTCTAATTACTTTGCCTATACCAAATATTTTTCGTCAGCTTTTTTTTTTTAAATATATGTATCCTACAAAAGTGAGTACACCCCTCACATTTTTGTAAATATTTTATTATATCTTTTCATGTGACAACACTGAAGAAATTGCACTCTGCTACAATGTAAAGTAATAAGTTTACAGCCTGTATAACAGTGTAAATTTGCTGTCCCGTCAAAATAACTCAACACTTAATGTCTAAACTGTTGACAACAAAAGTGAGCACACCCCCTAAGTGGAAATGTCCAAATTGGGCCCCAAGTGTCAATATTTTGTGTGGCCACCATTATTTTCCAGCACTGCCTTAACCCTCATGGGCATGGAGTTGAAATGCCAGTGTGGGCCTGCAGCACTCATGCAGGCCCACACCAAGACACTCCCACCAACATGCTTGACTGTAGGCAAGACACACATTTCTTTGTACTCCTCACCTGGTTGCCGCCCCACACGCTTGACACCATCTGAACCACATAAGTTTATCTTGGTCTCATCGGACAACAGGACATGGTTCCAGTACTCCATGTCCTTAGTCTGCTTGTCTTCAGCAAACTGTTTGCGGGCTTTCTTGTGCATCATCTTTAGAAGAGGCTTCCTTCTGGGTTGACAGCCATGCAGACCAATTTGATGCAGTGTGCGGCGTATGGTCTCAGCACTGACAGGCTGACCCCAACCCCTTCAACCTCTGCAGCAATGATGATGATTTGTGAAATACAAATTCCCAGAACACAAGCTTTATTTTGATGCCTCGAACACCATTTCAGTCCAAATAAGGGCTTGTATCAAGCCTGTGATAAATATAAGATCATTTGCTGCTTCCAGCTTTGGTAAAAACTCTTTCCTCTTCCAGCATGTAAAGGTCTCTGGGAACAAAAAATCGAGGTCCATGCACAAATTGTTTATTAACACTCATACAGATGTACTTGACTGGTCTAGACTGTGCTCATGATCTCAGTCTCTTCATAAACCAGTGGGACAAAAATAGAAAATATGCAAACTCTGAAAATGGCAATAGCTTAGATAAACTCAGTAACTTGCCCTTTGGTTAGTCCCCACTCAGGTCTCAACATGATTTTTCTCACTTGTGCCATTACAAAGAGAAACCATATAATTTGCATATCAGGCTGATTCCACCCATAAGGATAATCCAGAACTCGAATGCTGGCAAGTTCCCTCTGCACGTGAGATACAGCAACCTCGGACGATTGTTTCGACCTTCTTTGGTAATCCAGATGTGGACCCCTTGCTAATAGTGACTAGAGGGGTATTAGCTTTACCTCACTGACAAGGCCTAACAAGGCCGAAATGATTGTTCCTGTATCTCTCTTGCAGGGAGAGCCGGCCTGCATTTCAGATCTGAACCGCCCTTTTGGGTGGGATCAGTCTGATAGGCAAATGGCATAGATTCTCTCTGTGACGGTACAGTATGGTCTAAAACTAGGTTGAGATCAGAGCAGGAACCTAGTTGTTTTTTTTTTTTGCTTTCCCTAAGTTTAAAGGGTAATCAAAATATGGATCCCTTGCTCACAGTGTCTAAAAGGGGTATTGGCTATACCTCATTGATGATGCCTAACAAGGCTGAAACAATCATGTTGGGTTGCGTTTCGGATCTAGACCGGCCATTCGTCTTATATGCAAATGGATTTGTTTCTCTTTGTAATTCCACAATATGAGCTAAAACTAGCTTGAGATCTGAGTGGGGACCCACCAAAGGGCAAGCTACTTGAGCTGTTATCTGTACTCAGTATTCTCTTGCACCCTTTTTTTTGGCTCTGGATAAACTGGAAACCTGATTGCAAGTTAGGGCCTATTGCCCAACATCAGTGCTTAACCTCACTGATATACTTGTAATAAAAGTAAGCAGCTCCCTTCAGCAATACTCCAACATCTAGCGTAAAACCTCCAGTGGGCTTTTATAGAAACAAAGAGCTGAAAAAAATCCACAATAATGCCCATGACTTTAGAATAAAATGTTCAACAATTAGGTGTCCTTGAATACAGGCAGATTTTGTTCTTACAATACATTAGTTTTTACTGGCTACTTTTTGCATTTATCCACATATGTTCGGTCAGCTGTTATGTATGATATTATTTATTTAATTATCAATACAATCTTAACAATAAGGTTGATGAGCGCCGACATATTGAATGTATAGCCAGACAGAAATATGTTACAAAGTACAATTACTAAATACTTGTCAACTTAGAATCCAAGGACAGTTCTGGTTTTGGAACACTGTGCCGCCATTTCTGTGTTTTTTTCTCTGGTGTTCCAAATCTGAGGATATTATAGGAAAATCAGTAAAAAGGGCAGATGCCCTATCATTTAACATGCTTTCATTGCACTAGGTTAGTGGTTCCTGTCCCCTTGGCTGGGAACCATATATTTAGTTCCCTACACTATTGTAGTGGGTCCTTTCTGGATGGAGCAGGCACAGGTTCCAGGCAACCTCTCACAGTCACTGGTTTATCATAATGACACTGCCTTCCCACTATACACTAGGATGAGTCCAATAAAAGCATTTTTTTTTGCTTTTTCTTTAATTTATTGCAATTGAAGAATGCCTCACTGAGCTAATTTTACAATTAAAGAATGGGTCTCGAGCTAATGCTATGTACAATATGTTGGTACCTGTCAATAAAGTTTAAAATCAACTGCACTAGTTCAATACAGGACATTTCGGCCCATAAGAGAGAGTTTCTGTGATGCTCCGCACGCTTTGCAAGCTGGCTGGCTTGCAAAGCTGACGGTCTAACTGGAGTGTTCTTTCTTTTTTTTCTTAATAATATATTTATTATGTTTTTTTTAATAGCAAAAAGTCAGTGTTCATCAAGAAATTATTGAGTTTAAAGCTATGAAGATCCAGAAACAAATGGTAATAAGTATTGTAGATCCCAAAATTGAGTAAAATGTTCTGGAAAACATATATTTACTGGTAAAGGTTAGGCCAAGAGCACTCTAGATAGTGTAATTGGAATTATCAGGTGGAGACGGTTTGCCCCAATTTAATTTGTTTGAATCAGAATCATATATGATTCCATTGTGTTGGAAAAAACAACAACTTGTCAAATTATTTATCTACAAAAGGCAGAATTAAAATCTACAGGAATTTTTGCAGATAAATAATTTGATAAGACTTTCCGAATCAAATAATTTCTGATTCAAATACATTAAATCCAGGCCTTTATCATAAGTGGGTACTTTTCCATCTATTTGCTTCTAAAGAAATATAGAAGTTTAGTTATGTCTGGGACTCCAGGATTCTTCAAATTTTGTAAAATCAATATTTTTAGTGATGGAAAGAAGAAGCTGATTATTTGCATAAAGGTTCTCTGGAAAATAATTTATATTTTGTAACATTTTGTAATTCCACTTGCGTTTTATTGAAAATTCTTCATTTAAGTAATAAACTTCCTATTATTTCTTTGTGTGCAGATCAGTATGAGATGAGTCATTTATCAACATTTGCCATTTATGAAATAAACACCCTGTTGTTATCTGTGTAGAGAATCATTCTTCATCAGATGATGGTTTAGTGCAGGCTTCCCCAAACTCTGGCCCTCCAGATGTTCACTGAACCACAACTCCCATGATTCTCAGCCTATTTCATTCATAGAATCATGGGAGTTGTAGTTTAGCAACATCTGGAGGGCCAGAGTTTGGGGAAGCCTGGTTAGTGAATTGAGATTACAATTTATGTGAAGGAATTAATTACAGGGAATATAAACTTTTTATCCCTTTGGCTGTATAGAATCATAAAACGTATGGGTTATCATGAGCTCTATTTGAGTGGATACAAATGGTAATCACTAACACATCGATTTTCTAATGTGCGAGCAAAGCAGAGCAAGTTTGAAAAAATGACCAACACATGTCCAACACATGACAGCTCCAACTTAAGTGACCTATGTGTAGTAAAGTCTCCTAAGTGAAATTAGATATACCTGTGTTAATTGTTGCAAGCCCAACTCATCAAAGGGAATCCACCATTGTGAGATTTCAGACAAATTGTATCATGGAAACAACCAGGGAAGAGATCTCTAACCTCTCTACCTCCCAGGGCTGGACTGGGAAAAAAAATTTGGCCCAAGCATTTTTAAATCACAGCGGCCCCCTGAGAAGGGGGCGGGGCCAGAGAGGGTGTATTTTGTCATCACTAATGACAAGCACGCCACCTCTCACAGCGAGCATGTTGGTTCAATGTGCAGAGCCCCACTGAAGAGCTCTAGCATGAGAAAAAGGCCCTGTATTTGTTCTGCGCAGCGCAGGCAAATTTAATAACATGCTTGCGCTGTGTTTGCTTTTAACTTGTCGCTGGTGTCTCCATAAGCTGATTGTGGTGTGGTATTGTGTAAATAGGTTAATTCCATTCGTGTTTGTGGTGTAATATGTGTGGCTAGGGGCTAGAGAGAGTGTGTGTATAGGGGATGTAGCATGTGTGTATATAGGTGACAAAGTGTGTGTAGGGGTTGTAGTAAGTGTGTTTAGAGAATGTAGTATGTGTTTGCTTACAAGGAATGTAGTGTGTGCATAGGAGATCCAGGGTTTGTATGTCAGGAATGTAGTGTGTGTGTGTGTGTGTAGGGGATTTAGTGTGTAAAGGACCCAGAGTGTATATAGGAGATTGTGTGTGTAGATCAGATGATCCAGAGTTGAGTAAGGGATCTGGTGTGTATCTGGAGCATAATGTGTGTAGTGGTGCAGTGAGAGAGGTGCTGTAGTGTATATATATATATATATATATATATATATATGTTTGGATGTATTGTATGTATGAGGAGCACAGTGTGTTGGGTGTGCTGTGTGTATGTGTGAGGGGTGCTGTGTGTGTGAGGGTGGTCTTATCTGTCGTCACATTCTATGTTCCTAATTTTCTTTGTCTGTTAACTCGCTGAGGGTTATTTTATATATTATATATATGTGTGAGTGTGTTGTGTGTGAGGGTGCTGTGTGTGTGAGGGTGATGTGTGTCTGAGGGTGCTGTGTGTGTGTGAGGGTTCTGTGTGCCTGAGGGTTATGTGTGTGTGTGTGTGTGTGTGTGAGGGTGCTGTGTGTGTGTCTGAGTGTGCAGTGTGTGAGGGTGATGTGTGTGTCTGAGAGTGCTGTATGTGTGTCTGAGGGTGCTGTGTGTGAGTGTGCTGTGTGAGGGTGCTGTTCATGTGAGTGGGCTGTGTGTGTCTGAGGGTGCTGTGTGTGTGAGGCTTCTGTGTGAGAGAGTTGTTAGTGTGAGTGTGCTGTGTGTGTGTGAGGGTGCTGTGTGTGTGTGACGTGTTGTGTGTGTGTGAGTGTGCTGTGTGTGTGTGAGGGTGCTGTTAGTGTGAGTGTGAATATGTTTGAGGGATTGTGTGTGTGGGGAACATATTTAAATATACATGTATTTTTACAAAACTTTATATCCCCCCTTCCTTCCTTCTTACCTTTAGCATAGGAGGTGGGAAGGAGGGAGGTCCATGCTGCCATCCCTGATGGTCCTAGTCGTGAGTGAACTGTAGCCTGCAAGGCTAAAGCTCACTCTTGCGAGATCTGAGTGTTGCCGTGGTAACCGTGTCAACGCTCCCTCCTCTTCCAATACATCTGTCACGGTTCTCTCCTCTAAGCCACCATACAGCTCAAGTAATAGCCTGAAGTTTGGATCTTACCTTGTATCCAGCACTGGGGGTTGGAATTTACCTGAATTTACTGCTCCTGTCACTCATGATTCACCTGTAGCTGATGGCCTCATTAGCCAGGTATAAGACACTGCCTCTCCCTGATAGCAGTGTCAGTTCATTGACTCTGGTTCCTGTATTGCTGTTTCGTGTTCCAGTGTTCTCCTGTTGATTCCTGACCTTGGCTTGTTATTTCGTGTATCCTGACTTCTGGCATCCTCTGACCTTGGCTCTCTACTCGTTTATCCTGATTTCTGGCACCCACTGACCTTTGGCATAACCACGACGATTCTCCTGTTTATGTCCGTATCTGTACTGCAACTTGGAGCATCATCCTGCACTGCCCCCGTACACAGACTCACAGGCCAGGTGAGTTCTTCCCTGACCACCGTGGCCTGTATTTAATTGCAAGGGTGATCATATATCTGCGCTACAGACTCCCAACCAAGGTAAGCCGTTACAACATCACCCAACCCCACTCCCTCCACTGTTCTATGCCCATTCACACCTACTACAACGAAAGAGGTATCTGCTCTGCTCCGGTCCTCCCGCCCCATCACCTGTTCCCTCAATTCCATTCCCTCATATCTCATCTGAAATCTGTCTCACTCTCTTGCTCTTCCTTTTACTAAAATTTCCAGTCTCTCCCTTATCTCGGCATGTTTCCCCTCACCCTTCAAGCATGCAACCATAACGCCGATTCTGAAAAAGCACCACATTGACCCCAACTACCGCCCTATAACGCTACTGCCATTTGCCTCCAAGATTCTTGAGAGAGTTGTGTATGCAAGATTGACAGATTTCCTCAAATCCAACTCTCTGCTTGACCCGCTTCAGTCTGGATTCCGCAGTCGTCACTCTGTTGAAACAGCTGTGATCAAAGTATCCAACAATTTAATCGCTGCTAAATCTTGATCCCATTACTCTATCCTAATTCTCCTTGATCTTTCTGCTGCCTTTGACACTGTTGATCATCAACAGCTTCTTCTTATTCTCCGTAATCTCGGTCTACGGGATACTGCTCTCTCCTGGTGCTCCTCCTACCTCTCCCAGCACTTTTCCAGTGTTTCTTTTTCTGGCTCTACCTCTCCTCTCCAACCCCTCTCTGTTAGCTACTGCCATTTGCCTCCAAGATTCTTGAGAGTTGTGTATGCAAGATTGACAGATTTCCTCAAATCCAACTCTCTGCTTGACCCGCTTCAGTCTGGATTCCGCAGTCGTCACTCTGTTGAAACAGCTGTGATCAAAGTATCCAACAATTTAATCGCTGCTAAATCTTGATCCCATTACTCTATCCTAATTCTCCTTGATCTTTCTGCTGCCTTTGACACTGTTGATCATCAACAGCTTCTTCTTATTCTCCGTAATCTCGGTCTACGGGATACTGCTCTCTCCTGGTGCTCCTCCTACCTCTCCCAGCACTTTTCCAGTGTTTCTTTTTCTGGCTCTGCCTCTCCTCTCCAACCCCTCTCTGTTAGCGTTCCCCAAGGTTCGGTCCTTGGTCCCCTACTGTTCTCTATCTATACTGCCTCCCTTGGTAAACTCATCAGCTCCTTTGGCTTCCATTATCATTTATATGCAGATGACACACAAATCTACCTGTCCTCTCCTGATCTCTCTCCGCACATCTTGACTTGTGTCTCTAACTGCCTCTCCGCGATTTCCAACTGGATGGCTGCTCATTTCCTTAATCTCAACCTGTCCAAAACAGAACTTCTGGTCTTTCCTTCCTCAAGTGTTGCTACTCCCGGGTCTGTCTCCCTCCAAGTCAACAGCTCCATCATCACCTCTACCTCGCAGGCTCACTGCCTGGGTGTTCTCTTTTACTCCGACCTCTCTTTCACCCCTTGTAGCGGAGCTGCAGTATTCACATCGATATCTCTGCTGGTAGACTTAATATATAATATAATAAATAATAATATCCAAGAGAAGCGTAGCTCGGGAATCCCATTCAAATGCCCCAAGAACCGGACGATACACAGCTTTGGGAGTCAACTGTTTTTTTTTTATTGAGCCACAGCTGGCTTTTATACAATTCCCCATGCAAGGGGTTTCCTTAATTACATTCCTGGAGTTTTCCCCTGGTGGACCTTGGTGGGGACAGGGAACAAAGACACATTTCCCAGACTCCTTTTCTGTACTTGGAAGATAATTGCGTAAGTACAATTCTTTAATTAAATTATCTCCCAGGTAGAGAAAATTAAACAATATTTCAAACCATCATAACTCCTAGAATATTAGTCAGAACTCCATGAAAGACACTTCACCAAAAAGCAGGGATCTGAGCGCCCAATCTGTCGAAATACCGCTTAGATCCGTTCGATAAAATAGGAATGCCATTTGAGTGAAGTTTAGACCGTGAGGCGAAGTCCTAAAACAGTTCAATGTGGTTGTATGCATTGACCGGTCTTCTTTCGTGAGTTTTCACTGTTAAACTAACAAATGCAACTGTTCATGAAATAGGTGGTTGTGTGCCTTGCATCCATTCGTTTCATTCAGTCGAATGCCGCTCTGTATAGGCGAAAGGAAATGAATGTACGAATAGGATGGAAGTCCAGCGGTGTTCGCACCGTCTAGTGTCCTATTATCGTACCACGCACTCGACAACCAAACACCGCTGTATGTTCGTGTGCAAAGATGGCCACCGCCATGCTTTCAGTCATATGAACGGCGGTCACCCGTTCGATCATTTAGAATATTGCAGTTTTCTGTTGTCAATATAGTCAATTGGAGGCACACGACTCCCTTGGGTGGTCTCACAGTTCGATGGTTGGTTCAACTGACAAACAATATATCTGTGGTGACTAGTTTTGCCACACCCCTCATGTCCAGTTGATCGCCAAATCCTGCTTCCATCTCAAAAACATAGCTTGCATCCATCCTTATTTAACACCAGACGCAGCTAAGATGCCGGTCCATGCCATTGTTCTTTCTCGCCTTGAGTACTGAAATCACCTTCTCAGTGGTTTTACATGTTCCCAGATTGCACCGCTGCAATCTATAATGAATGCAGCGGCGAGGCTCATTTTCCTGTCCGTCCACTCCTCCCACGCCTCCCCCCCTCTGTCAGTCCCTACATTGACTTCCAGTTAGATATAGGGCTCAATTTAAGATTCTGGTGCTGGCTTACAAGTCCCTACATAATGCTGCACCAACCTACCTATCCTCCCTAATGCACAAATATGTCCCGTTGAGGCCCCTGCACTCTGCCAAAGACCTACGCCTATCCTCTGTCTGTATTCCCACATCTGATGCTCGCCTCCAAGACTTCTCCAGGGCTGCACCTTTTCTGTGTAACTCCCTTCCCTTCTCTGTTAGACTTTCACCCAGTCTCCACTCCTTCCAAAAATCTTTGAAAACACACTTCAGGAAAGCATATCATTTAAACTGTTAGCAGATTTTAATCCCCCCCCCCCTCCATGACTCCTCTCCTGCAACTGTCAGAAGTAACCTACTAAGTTCTCAGTCATTACTTTTCTAGCAACCTATTTATACCTTTTGTGTCACTATACCCCACTCCCTCTAGTACATGGGTCGTCAACCTGGTCCCTACCGCCCACTAGTGGGCGTTTCAGGATTCCAGGTGGGCGGTAGGGATTTCCTCATTTTGAGAGATTGGGCGGGCAGGTGTGAGGGTGACTAAAATATTTTGTGTGAATGTGTCTTTGTATGTATGTCTTGTGTGTGTGTATGTGTGCCTTGTCGTTGTATGTATGTTTCGTATGTATGTCTTATGTGTGTGTCTTTGTATGTGTGTGTCTGTATGTGTGTGTGTGTGTCTGCCTGTCTGTTTGTATGTATGTGTCGTGTGTGTGTGTGCCTGTCTGTGTGTGTGTCTGTTTGTATGAATGTATATGTCTTTGTATGTGTGTCTGTATGTATGTGTGCCTGTCTGTTATAGTGGGCTATAGTAAGTGGGCTACCTAGCTCAGCCTTCCTACTGGGCATTGCTATAAGGAAGGTTAAAAAATAGAAAAAAGGAAAAAAAAAAGGTGGGGACGGGAATTGAGGAGGGAGAGGAGATGAGCTGATGCAGAGATGAGAAATCATTTTATGCGCAAACAGAGAAGTCGTCTGAATATCACCGAAAGAGGAGACCTTTGTTTGTTCCTTACAAAAATCGATCCAGATATCAAATATTTTGTCTCGTAGCATCATCCTCAAGGATCTCATTAATCACTAGTTAAGGTAATTTCAATTTACTTTATTGTTTTCTCATTAAACTTTATAAAGTTAAAAACATTATAAACATGCATTAAGTAGAAATAAAAAATAAATGTACGTACATTTTTTTTTTTTTAAACACCCTATTTTCTAAAAAATATTCTGCATTTGCGTGAAAACTGATGGGCGGTAAAGGAAATTTTTCCATCAAGAAAGATGCATTAGTGTGCGGTAGGTAGAAAAAGGTGGACTACCACTGCTCTAGTATGTAAGCTCATTGAGCAGGGCCCTCAACCCCTCTGTTCCTGTGCGTCCATTTGTCTGGTTACAATTATGTGTCTGTTAGTCCACCCATTGTACAGCGCTATGGAATTTGCTGGCGCTAGATAAATAATAAAATAATATTAATAATTCTGCTTTATTGCCTAAATATAGATATCTACACAACAACAAATGATTTACATTATTGCTCTATAAATACAAATTTTAATTTATTATGGGTATTTAGGTGACGTGGCTGTTAGTGATGTGGTTATATAAATGATTAATATAGCTTCCTTTCCCACTCAGAGCACTTGAATTCGACTGCAAGTTCCCTGTACAATTTTATAATTTGTGATATTGTTTCCCTGTATGTTCTAAAACCGTGCAAATATTTCTTGTGAGCGTCCTAGATACTGCATTGCAATTAGTGTTTCTGTGTGTTAACTAGGGCGCTCCATATCTCATGTGAGAATAACTAGCAAACCTTATTAAAGCAACACTCCTGTCACTTGCGCTGGTTTACCTTTAGGGGTTAAACTGTTCACAAACTGTTTAACCCTCACGCAAATATGGCCTTTTAACACTGAGGAATTTAAACCGGCACTGTCATGGCCAAATCCTGTTTTGTTCCCATTTTAGCCGGTGGCTGCTCACTGTTGTAAAAAAAAAAAGCCCCCCCCTCCCCCCTTCTAACAAATGGCACAGTCTAAAATGACAGGACGTTCAGGAATACTGAAAGGAAGCACTACGAGATCATTGAGGAAAGGTAAGAATTGTGGGAAAATTTCTCTGACCACAGGAAACGGAGCACACTTTGCTGCTCCGCTGGTCATAGATGGTCAGGTGAAGGAAACCTCCATAAGACAAATAGTCCCTACGTTGTCTTTTGTTTTAAAGAAAACTAGAGCAGACAGGAAGAAATGAAGGACAGATCCTGACAGAGGGAGAGAAGAGGAATCGATTGGGGGAAAGGTAAGTTCAACATGACAGTGCCCCTTTAAGTAAACTTATGTTTTACCAATAATTTGTAAACATTATGTGTTATGTTATAGTGTATTATTGATTCTTGATAAGTAAAACATATTTTAAACTAATTAAAGTAGCGATGGGGGAGGGGGGTAGGGGTGGGGCATAAAGAATAATGGGCAATAGGGCATGAATCATTTTCTTTAACAAAAAATGTGTACAGGTTGGAGTATTTTATATAGGACAGGGGTAGGCAACCTACGGCACTAGTGCCATGCACGGCACTCAAGGTGTATTTGCATGGCACTCAAGGCTGCTAGAGCCAAACAGGCTCTGGCCTATCCGGAGTCCCAGTAAAACTTCAGATATCTGCTAATACGAAGAGGTGGTGAAGGACAATCCTCAATTTAAGCATTGCAGCACGTAGAGGTAGTGATCTCAGATCACTTCCTCCCAGCACTTGTGAATAGGAATCCACACTGTAGTAGAGCAGCTCGCTGTTGCAGCTCCTGTCCTTGACATGTACCTGGCCTGCCTAGTCCCCACTGGAAGCCACCCACACTGCTAGATATACACAGAAATGCAGAATAACCCTCCCCTCATACAAATAATACGGACAGCCCACACACAAATATACACACAATCCGCACAAACGAAACACCACTAACAATCCACATACATGCACACAACCCCACATGCAATACCCCAAACAGCCCCCACACACTACCAAACACACACTGTGACATATCCACACACACACAATTCCACAAGCATCCCCCATACACAGCCCACATTCATATGTATCATACACAATACCATAAACTACTCATGAACATATACAATATAATAGCTCATACACGCAGGGCCATCTTTAACATGGGGCAAACTGGCCAGCTGCACCGTGAGCCCTGCTGGCCTCAACTATTTCTAACCCTCTGGCCGGTAATCCGCACACTAAGGAGGCCCACCGGGTGGCCCATGCATAAAGGACCACCCGGTGGGCTTCTGTCAGCAGGGGACAGGTCGCACGCTGAGGCGCTTTAACAGTGCGAGCGGGCCCCTTGCTTTTCGGCAGCAGGCTGGGAGGAAGTGACGGCTGTGCATCACTTCCTCCCACAAAGAGAGGAGCGCGTGGGAAAGAAGAGTAGGCAGATTGGAGGGGGGCTGGCCGCAAGCGCTAGACCCCAACGCCCAACACCTTCAGCCACCAGCAGGAAAGGTAGGAAACTGGAGGGTGGGTTTTAAAGTGTATGTCTGTGTCAGTATGTCTGTAATTGTGTGTGTGTGTGTGTGTGTCAGCATGTTTATGTGTCAGTATGTCTTTGTGTGTTAGTATATCTGTGTGTGTGTGTGTGTGTGTGTGTGTGTCAGTATATCTGTGTGTGTCAGTATGTTTGTATGTCTTTGTGTGTGTATCTGTGTGTATGTACGCATTTCAGTGTGTATATATATCTCTGTTTGTGTGTGTGTGTATATGTGCATACATCTCAGCATTCACACACTACACACAAATACACCCCTGCATTCAAATTTCAACATTACGTACAAACACATGTCTGTGTTACACACCAAAATTATATGTAAAAACACCCCTGCATTCAAAAACCAACACTACACAAATACATGCTTGCAATCACGCCAACACCACATACAAACATATTCCATACAAAACCCTGTTTACATTCAAACACACAAAAACTGCTTAGTGCTAAATACAGACCTGCAAACATGGGTAAATGGTAGAGCCCCAGCTGTCAATGCATTTCTGGAGTTGCACAACAGATGGGGATCTACCTTTTTAATCACCCGTGCAACCGGGAGACCCCCAAAAATTATTGCACCTCTCTACTTTAGGTCCGCCACTGCGTTGAGGTGGAGGACGTGATTGCATGCCTGGGGAGGGGGGACAGGGTCCAGCGGGCCCCAAGCAAATGCTTTGCCCAGGGTCCAGTCACTATTAAACACGGCCCTGCATATACGCTCAAATACAATGATACAAAGCAATTACAGTAAAAATAACACAACCAGAATACAGCAGCATACACACTTCCATTAAAAAAAAAAAAAATAGGACCGGCACGCTACGGGACATCATAATCCTATATCGGCACAGTGTTGCTAAAAGGTTGCCTACTCATAGGATATAATTTAATTGATGCTGGGGATCTGTTTTTCACTAACATATAATGTAAATTCTGTAAATGTTAATCACTAAACATGAGGTTTATTCACTAAACCCAGAATTGGAGCAATTGGCAATATTTAGGGCAAAATAGTTTAATTTGAGTTAAAAGGTGCAGCTACTCTCACAGCTTGGAGATTATCGCCTTCATTTTGCAATTTGGCTTTTTAATCACTGTTTAGAGAATAAACCTGATATGTGTTTTAACTTGGTATTTCATAGTTGATATATAGTTATTTGGCATATGCCTTTAGACATTTTTAAGAGGATTTTTTTACTTTACTGTTGGAGAACTTATCAGCAAGTTATTTTGTGGTAATACAAATATGTATGTATATGTATGTGTGTGTGTGTATATGTATGTATGTATGTATGTATGTGTATGTGTGTATATATATATATATATACAGCCAGTATAAGATATCTTATAACTAAAATAATATATATACAACAAATAGTGATATTATAATAAAACCCCTAAATAGGATATGCTCTGGGAGGATCAACCCCTGAAATTTGTATGATTCAATGTGGGGTATAGGAAAAATGTCCTTGTAAAGGCTGCAGATCTAGTGTCTGCAGCTACTGCAGGCCCTCCCCCTTTTCTCTGGAACAGACTTTAAGTTTGTGCTGGCAGATTGACCAGTTCAAGGCTTCTGATTGAGAAGCCTCTATAGATAAAGTTTTGAATGTGTCTTTCCATTCACACACTTGTCAATGAGCTACAGTATACCACCAGAGCAAGCTGGGGTGCAGAGGAGCTGCAGTCAGTACGTTTTAGCAAGCTGGCCTGCTGCTTCCATTAGCCCAGAAGAGCTAAAGGAAGTGGAAAAAAAATCTTCCCGTCAATCAACTGTCAGTTACAGAATTCATTTATAAAAGTGTAATTTTATATTTGAAACAGCACTTTTATAAATTGAAAAGAGGCATACTTTACACACATAAATATAGGATGTGTTTGGTGTGTTCCTTTAAAAGTTACCAGGCAAAAACTTGTTTTTTCCTGTGAGTCATTGCCTTTTTAATATGACGCAATACTGGCCCTTATGTGCACTGACTGATGTTGCATACTGTTGCATAATCTACTGTCTGCAATTATCCATTTCAATTATTTTCAAGTTTTCCTTTTTGTACCATTTGTTTTTCTCAGACATGATAGTCTGATACTTACTGAACCTCAGAGTTGCTACCTAGAATATTATTTTTACATCATGCACACACTATAGTAAATTGTGTGTATAGCATAGTACAGCATGCCATGGAGATAGTTAACTTGTACGCAGTCCATGGTCCCTAGCAGCCAGCAGAGAGGTAGGTGCTTACAGAAGCCAGCTCTGCTGCCCACAATGTAACACGTATGTCCAATTTACTAAAATTGTTAACACGTGTGCACAAGTCAACTATCCCGTGGGCATGATCTACTAAATTGTGCACACAAACTACTGTGTGAACACAATGTAAAAAAAACAAAACAGTCTAGGTGGCACCTCTGTAGCTACTTGCCCATGGAATTTTGCATTTCTCCAAATATCCTTGAAGACATTTTTCAATCTAATTGTAATACTAAACAGATTTAAGACAGTCAAGCCGTTCATTGTGAAATGATGTGTCGAAAGGGGAGATAAACAACAGCAATGCAAGGGGAACTTGTTTGATATTGTATTACAATGCCTTGTACTATTTCTTTACATTACATTTTTAATGTGTATTTGTAGCGGAGAGGTAGTATAATCCACAGTATCTCTGCTGGGTAACAGGAACAGCATAAAATAATCCAAGGAAATAAATACAGCATACAATAATCCCGGTAGTGTTATACGAATCCTTTCTTCCCAAGAACTAGACGACACATAGGCTGGGAGTCAACTGAGGTTTTATTCACAGGACACTGTATTTATAGGATTCCCCATGCAAGGGGTTTCCCTACTGACATTCCAGGGGTGGTACAGTAGGGGACTACATGGGGAACTGACCAACACATACATTTCTCCCACCATGCACTGCTGCACGAGAGGGATACTCCCCCTAGAATATACCGTTAAATGGATTATCCCTCCGTCCAGCCGAACTTACATTTTATATTAAAATGTATAACTTTAATAATATTCCCCTGATTTACACAAATGGACGTTCAGTAGATAGCTGGAGGCTAAGCGCACAGTTCGTGAGAATACCGCTCAGCTCCCAGTCTAACTAACCGAACGCCGCACGAAATACACATTATTTCTAACTAGTGATGTCCCGAACAGTTCGCCACGGACTCATCATTGAGTAAACTTTGACCCTGTACCTCACAGTCAGCAGACACATTCCAGCCAATCAGCAGCAGACCCTCCCTCCCAGACCCTCCCACCTCCTGGACAGATCACTAAGAATGCAGCTTCACAATGGATGCTGTCCAGGAGGTGGGATGGTCTGGGAAGGAGGGTCTGCTGCTGATTGGCTGGAATGTGTCTGCTGACTGTGAGGTACAGGGTCAAAGTTTACTCAATGATGAGTCCGCGGCGAACAGTTCGGGACATCACTATTTCTAACACATTGCAAAACTACCAATTGGTATTAGGGGAACAAACTACCAAACGGCTGGGGCTCCCGAACGGCCTGGAAGTCCAGCAGTGTTCACGCTGTTGAGTAGCCGATTTTAGTTCCAGGTGCTCGATGGCAAAACACCGCTGGGCTAACAAAGGATCCAAGATGGCCGACCGCCACGTGGTCGGTAGTCGAATGGCGGCCACCCAGGGAAGCCTTTAACTACCGATTGCAACAATGTGCCACATGACCTCTTGTGTGTGGTTGACCATTCGGTAGTTTATTCGTTTCATGAACAGTGTTGAAACTCACTGTTCGTGAAACTACATTAGGAAAGCTGGGTTTTCCATACTGCAAGCATACGAACACCCTCATTCGTCTGAAGGACACATACAGTAATACACTTGGTTCTCACAGCTGAAACAGGGATACACACACATTCAATATGGCTAGTCTTAAGTGGCTAGTTTTGCCACAGTATTCTTGTATTACTTTGTGATATTGAGCGAAACTTAATAAATGCATAATTACATAAACAAAATGCAATGTGTTAAACAACTTTCAGACAATTTAAAAAAACAGTAGGTATATAACAGAAATAAAATAATAAAATTTATGTTTTCAAGTGTTCCAATCAATACTTCAGATACGTAGGGGTAATCTGGGAGATATGGAACAAATGCATCTCTTATTTATGAAACAGCAGGATATCTGCTCACACAGTGCAGACACAAAACACTTGGGATTAGAATGATGAATAATATGGAACAAATGCAAACTTCACTTGAATGGCGACTGGGTTAAGATGTAACCTACAGGGTTATTCTCAAAAGTTTGATAGTTAAAGTTTCACTTTAAATTTAAAAATAATTTCAAATTGTAATATGAAATGGCTGTACTGAAGTTGTAGCTGGATTGGAAAAAAAAAATTTCTGATTCAGCTATTATGCCCTAAATGTTGAAATGTACTTTAATCCCTGACAAATAACACTTTAGTATAAAATCTTGGACAGGAATGGATTTTGGAATGGACAGGATTATCCACTAAATTTTGAATTGGAGAGTATGGACAAAAATTCATCAACTCAACTATAAACACAGCATGGCTATTTTAGCCTGCATTTTGCTATTTAAATTTGAATTTATTTCAATTGACAGTTTAGTGAATAATTCCAATAGTGTACAATATTTAGGAATTAATATCCTGACAACTGGACATTTAGCATATTTCTTCTACTCTCGAATATGTATCTTTTGGTAACAATAACACAAGAGTCATATGGCATGGTTTATTGCAAAAAAGGGTTTGCACTTTGATATCCTCACGTGGAAGTTAATATTTTGTTTTCTCTCTTGCCCCCATCACCCATCGTATGCCCTCTAACTTCCTATCACCAGCCCCCACTCTACCCCTTGCATGTGCATCTGTTCAACCCCCATCACAGTCACGTGTGTCTCTTCAACCCTTCTCCCTAAATTTGTTTGTGTCTCCATCTCATTCCCCATCTCTTGTGTGTCTCTCCAGCACTTCACACTCACTTATGTGCTTCAACGACACATCTTAACTCCTTGTGTATTTCTCCAAACTGTGTTTCTCTCCAGGTACTCCTTTATCCCTTTGTTTGTCTCTCCAGTCCTCCTTCCAGCCTTCATGGGTCTCTAAAGCCCAGTTGACATCAAGGACATCCAAATTCTCTTTGTATACTAAATAACTCTTAATCTGCTTAATCTGTATCTCATCCACAAAAATGTAATGCGGTATTCTCAAACCTGTGAGCAAGACTGTGAATAGGCTGATTACTGTCAGGGTATGGTTGGTATCCGCTTACTCCATAGTTCCACTCATCCTTAGTGATGTGTTGAATTTCAGATGGGTAATAAATTACAAATCCATTCATCCCGTGCTGGCCAGAAGTTTATGGAATAAGAGAAAAAAAATTAAGCAGGGCATTTATGGAGCTACAACGTCTGACTCCTGATTCTGTCAAATGGCTGAGAGAATGTTCTTAAATCCATGATGCTACTGTGTAAAAAAAATATTTTTTTACTTTTTTTTTGTTCTTTGGTATAAAAAGTATTCCACTATAAACACTTTAACGAATGTCTTTAATCGCTATAGACCATTTTAACATCATCTTTAATACTGTTTATACGATATATATCTAAACATGTATATTCTTATTTTTTTGGTTTTGTTTTTTTTCTCTTTGAAGTTCTCTTGTACTCACAGGTGGAGATTTGTTGCTCACTGTACCTTAGTATTACTATTGAACCACCAAAGCCAGCTGTTGGACAAAGTGTTTTGTTCCTTGTTTCTTACACTGGAGAGCTCTATAATGTCAACTGGTACAGAGGAAAAGGAACCGGAGAGAAGATAAATATTCTGACACATGGTCCTGGATCTCCCTATCCTCCTACACAAGGTCCACTCTACACAGGGAGAGAAACCGTGATGGAAAATGGGACACTACAAATCTCTCACCTAATGACTAATTATAGTGGATTCTACACCGTGGAAATCACAACCCCAGCGGGCCTTCAATACCAGAGTATTGAACTCACTGTGTGTAAGTAACTTTACATGGCTTTTTGTGTTTGATTAACTCCAACAAAACAGTCAAATGTCATAATGCTGCCCATGTACATTAGATTTCGGAACTCATTAAAGAGAAACTGTTATGTAAAAAATATTTATATTACTTCACATACAGATAAAAGAAACCAGATACCTAACTGTATCCACTGCTACGATATCTGTGTCATTTATTTATAAAATAAATATAGTTAAGGAACCATTCATGAACAGATCAGGTACATGCTGCTACCTTTTGTGTTGCTAGGATTGCACACCTATTGAACACCAGTTGCTCTGGAAACATTGTTGTCAGTGTCTGAGAGAGAATTATGGGGAAAGGCATACCAAGAAAATATCCTTGTTTCATCACTGCTGATCTAGATCGATGCACTAGATTTCAAAAACACTTTAGGAACGTGTACACATTTTTAACAAATGTCAACACTACTTGTGAAATGTTTACCTAATTTATTGTTGTCTGCTGTGAATTTTTTTTTATCAATAATAAAAAAAAACTATAACCAGAAAGTGGAGTGTTGTGTGAAAGCAGGTCTAGGAGGGTTAAAAGGGGCAATATATAAAGCCAATTTAACAAACTTTAGAAATTACATTATCATGAATGTGCTGGCAACCAAATTGTGTCCAATAAAAGCTGCTCAGATAGCAGTGGTGTTGTGCAAGGAGGGGCTTTGGAGCTGAAGCTCCACATGTGCAGGTCTTTAGACCCAATTCTCTATCTTTAGCTTGCGCTGTGTTAATTGTGTGCAGGATTGCAGTGAATATTTATTTGTGCAGTATGTGCTTGTTTTCTGGCTCAATTTCATCAAGATCCTGGCATGCACTGATGGCTCATTGTTCATGGGTAGAGAGGTAGGGGCATTATAGAGAGGCTGGGATATGTCTAGAATTGGATCCCTATCCCTACTCCCTTTTTCCTGAAAGCTTCTGGAAAGACTTCTCTTTACCCGTATGTCTCACTTCCTCAATTCCAACTCTCTCCTTCACTCTTCACTCTGGCTTGCCCTCTCCACTCTACTGAGACTCTTTTATCAAAGTACTAACAATCTAATCGCAGCTAAATACGGGACCGGACTGGGAAAAAAATTCTCTAGCTTTAGAAAAAGGCCCTGTATTTGTTCTGCAAAGCGTAAGCAAATGTAATAACATGCTAGCGCTGTGTTTGCTTGTAACTTTGGTGTCTCCATAAGTGGTGTACCAGAGGACAAAAGGACCAGGAAAGCGGATGGTGCATGTGTTTGGAGCCTGCTTGTGGGGTTGTGTGTGTGTGTAGTGTGGTGTGGTATTGTGTAAATAGGTCAATTTAATTTGTGTTTGTGTTGTAATATGTGTGGCTAGGGGCTGTAGAGAGTGTGTGTATAGGGGGCATAGTGTTATAGGGGATGTAGCGAGTCTGTGCATACGGGCTGTAGTGTGTGTGTGTGTGTGTGTGTGTGTGTGTGTATGGGGGACGTAGTGTGTGTAGGGGTTGTAGAGAGGGTATGTTTAGAGAATGTTGTATGTGTTTGCTTACAAGGAATGTAGTGTGTGTAGGTGGTGCAGTATGTGTGTAGGAGATCTAGTGTGTAAAGGACCCAGAGTGTGTATAGGAGAGTGTGTGTGTGTAGAGGATTAAGAGTGCATATAGGGTAAGGGATCTAGCATATATCTGGAGTGTAATGTGTGTAGTGGTGCTGTAGTGTGTGTGTGTGTGTGTGTATATATATATATATATATATATATTTATTTGGATGTATTGTATGTGTGAGGGGTGCAGTGTGTGTGTGTGTAAGAGGGGTGCTGTGTGTGAGGGTGTTTTTATCTGGCGTCACATTCTAGGTTTCTAATTTTCTTTGTCTATTAACTCACTGAGGGTTATTTTATATTATATATATATATATATATATATATATGACTTTGTTTATATATATGTGTGTGGGAGGGTGCTGTGTGTGTCTGGGGGGTGCTGTGTGTGTGTGTGTGTCTGTGTCTGGGGGTGCTGTGTGTTTTGGGGTGCTGTGTGTGTGAGGGGGCTGTTAGTATGAATTTATTTTTTATCTAAATTAATATATATAATTTTATTAATAAAAGAAAAAGTTATATCCCCCCCCTCCCTTCTTACCTTTAGCCTGGGAGGGGGAGCCATGCTGCCTTCCCTGGTGGTCTCGCGAGATCTGAGCATTGCCGTGGTAACCGCAATGCTCAGACCTCGCGAGAGGAACCCGGCGGAGCTGCTGGCCTGAGCTCCACCGGATCCTCTCTCCTCTCCCTCCCCAGCCAGCGGCAGTGTTACAGTGCCTGTGGGCTTGTGAGGGAGATCTTTGATCTCCCTCACCGGCCCATGGAGGCACAGAGCAGGGCCGGCACTCGGGTAGCGCAGGCCCTGCATGGGCCAGCCGGGGAGATCTTGTGATCTCCCCTGCCGGCCTCGGCCCACGGCCATCGTGGTCCACCGGCATTTGCCCGGTATCCCCGATAGCCAGTCCAGGCCTGACTCCATACTAATTAATTTTGTCCTCGCTGCTGCCTTTGATTTTTGCTCTGTCCTAGGTCTCCTATTTTCTCTTTATACTGCTTCTCTTGGCAAACTTATCACTTAATTTGGATTCCACTACCACCTGTACACTGATGACACCCAGATATATCACTCCTCCCTGGACCTCTCCACTGCCATCCTGCAACGTGTCACTGCTTGCCTTTCTTCCATCTCTGACTGGATGTCCTACCGCTTTCTGAAACGCAATCTCTCTAAAACTGAGATCCTTGTCTTTCCTCCTCCTAATATTGACCCTCCTCTTTCGCTCTACCTTCAAATTAGTGGTATCCCATAAATCCATCCTTGCAAGTGCGCTGTCTTGGCGCCATACTTGACTCTGGCCTCACCTTTGAGCCTCACATCCAGTATGTTGCCAAATCCTGTAGCGTCAATCTTAAAAACATAGCCCTCATCCGCCCCTTTCTTAAGCAAGATGCTACTAAGGAACTTGTCCATGCTCTAGTAATTTCCCGCATGGATTATTGTAACCCTCTCCTAATTGGTCTTCCCAAAAACTATATTGCCCCGCTACAGTCTGTAATGAATGCTGCCGCCAGACTGATTTTCCTCTCTAGTCGGTCCTCTCACACCTCCCCCCTTTGTCAGTCCTTACATTGGCTTCCTGTATCCTATAGGAGTCAATTCAAAGTGCTAACCCATACCTATAAAGCATTGACCAATTTTAGCCACTCCTATGTTTCTTCACTGATCTGCAGGTGTGCCCCTTCTCGGTCTCTCCCCTCTGCCCGTACCCATACAGCCAACTCACGCTTGGAGGGCCTCTCGCGGTCGGCTCCCTTCCTGTGGAATAGCCTGCCTACCACCAGACTCTCCCTTAGTCTTCAATCGTTTAGGAAGTACCTTAAAACCCATCTCTTAAGGAAAGCTTATGGCTTCCCAGAGTAACCTCTATCTCACATACCTGTCCCTTGCTCTCTCCTAAAGGGCAGCACTCTACTCTCTCCTCCAGCTCTGCATCACTCCAAGCTTATTTGATTGCTATTCTCCTGTCCTATTGTGTTTTATACCCCACCTCCTACAGACTGTAAGATCGTTTGAGCAGGGTCCTCTTCAACCTATCGCATCTCTAAGTTTTCTTGTAATTGTCCTATTTATAGTTAAATCCCCTCTCTCATAATTTTGTAAAGCGCTATATAAATGGTAATAATAATTGTGGGAATCAAGGGCTACCTTAGCTTTGGGCTAAAGAGTTTCTGGAACCTAGCAACCCCCGCCAAGTAGTCATGTGCTACATTCTGACAGCTGGCCAGCTCCTGCATGACTTACCAGAGTCCAACTCCCATGGCTTCTTCCATTTGTCTTCAGCAACTTAGAAATATTAATCACCTGACCCTATATCTCCTGATCTACTATTCACCAAAGGTATATTTCTGGAGTAACTAACATTTATTGAAGTATGCAAAAGCAAATGTGCAGTTAAATAACTTATCACCAACCGAACAAATGGAGAAACAGGGAGTGCAACTACAGGTCATAAAAGGTGTAATAATCTATTTCCAGTGTAAATGGGAACTCAGGTGCAGATAGTAACTTAGTAGTGTATACCACTTTAAGAGAATAAATCAAATGTGTAGTTGCAACAGTAAGTTGTAATGGGAGTTGTGGTATTTACAGTCCAGTTAAACAAGCAGAGAGATTGCAGGAAACCTTTAAATGCATTTAAACTGGATAAACAGCAGGCAGAGTGAAATGTATATGAGAGGAATAGCAACTTCCTCGAATCAGCAAACAAAGGGTTAGTCAGTGCACAGTCTGATTTTCAAAGGGCTGGGAAGGCCAGCAGAATAGGTACAGCAAGCGGGGTATGGTTAACAGTATAACAGCAGAGGGAGCTCAGATGGCAACTCTGTATCGCAAGGCAGCAAAATAACTGAACAATACAAAGTTACCGCAGCTTGCCTATAACGTGGCTGAGCGTAACGTGAAAGCGTAGGGGCCATTTACGATGATGTGCGAAGTCAGAAGTGGCATTGCGGGAATCACGGTTTAGGTATAGTTCTGACAAAAGCTTTGACCCTTTTTCCACTCGCTGTTACTCATCCACATAAAAAAAAAAAAAGGTCAGGTTAATAGTGCAAATACCTATTTCCACATAAAATAATAACTACATTCTTCCTTACCTTACCCCAGTGTAGTTTTAAATAATACCTGGTGTAGTGAACTCCCACTTCTATGAATCACCACCAGATATTCAATGCAAATTAATCTTCAAAGAAACAATAACAAGAGGTGTGGACAAAGATTCTGTTCACTGCCCATTCCTTCAAAGCATGTTTATTAAGCGATAACCTTCTAATGGAAATTACATTGAACATCTAAAAAGCTCCCTCCCAAGGCACAGATGGTGGAAATCAAGCGTTTCGTGCTTTACACCACTTTATCAAGTTCCCCAAAATCAATAAAAATCCCCTTTCCACATATAGCGTGGTAAATGATATTTCATTTTTGTATTTACAATATCAGTTTATCCATCTCATCTGTTCCAACCATTATGTGGGTATACATCGCAACATTTAGATGATTTTTCCATTTTCACTTACAGGGTGTGTTTAGTGAAATTGGATCTGAGGATCTTTAAGTGGTTAATAACACGTAACCTACCTGGTGCTAGGTTGTCTTTTATATCCCACGATATAAGAGGGATTTTCATTGTTTTTGGTGAATTTGATTGTGTTGTAAAACACAAAACGCATAGATTAGCAAGATCTGTGCTGCCTGGGGGAGTCTTTCACTGTATGTCCAATGTCATATCCATTGGACATACAGTGAACAGTGAATGGGCAGTGAACAGAATGTTTGTTTGTGCACACCTCTTGCTATTGTTTCTCTGTCCCTCATCACCTGATAGTCTGGCAAGATAACATTTAAGAATATGTTCAGAGCAGGATTTACATCTCAGATACCAGTAGCTACAAAATTATCAGGGGCCTCTACATACATTCGAAAAATCCTGTTTTCTCTTGGTGTTCTATGATTAAGAGAACATATGTGAATTAAAAAAATATATACAAATATCTCCAAGCAAAACAAAGTATATCAAATATATCTAAAATTTAAAATGTGCTATTTTGTAGTTGGAGTAGTTGCCTCTAAAATACATGTAGGCAGCTGCCTATTGGTAAATCAAGCTCTAGATCGGTTTTCCAATTAGAAACAACAAGAATTGTTATTACCAGGGTAATATCTCATGTCCCATCTCTTTATGAAACTGATGAGTCAAGTAATGGAGAAAAAAACATCTATCTTAGCAAAGGAAATGATCTTTAGCTGTATTTATGTATACATGTTGCAATCAATGGGAATTTCAACATCTAAACTAAAATAGCCAAGCTGTGGCCTGTACATATAACCAATGAAAGCTTTTATGCTGTCAGCACTTTTTTTTGCCTCAGTTATACATTTGTTTCTTCATGGGTCACTCAACTGCATTTTTTTTTCTACACTTATCTCTGTGAGTAGTATTTATACATAAGTCATTACCGTAGGTTAATATCTAATATGTGAGGTTTAGGTGCCAAACAAGACAGCATGCACTGTTTACTTTTCCATGGAAATGTCTTAATCCATACAATAATTACAAAGAAATGCAGCTAGAGATCTATTACTTGCCGCAATGCAGTAAGATAATGGCATTGTAGTTTTAGCTAGCAGATTGAGATTACCCAGAGCATAAATATAACATGTATACCAGAGCAAAAAACTAAACAATAGGTTACAAGATACCGAATACCTCATTAATGAAAATTAAAAAGGAAGGATTACAAATGGATTGTGTTTTATACTTCCGGTTCGTTTGAAAAGACCTAAAAGCCGTGGTTAAAGGACCACTCTAGGCACCCAGACCACTTCAGCTTAATGAAGTGGTCTGGGTGCCAGGTCCAGCTAGGCTTAACCCATTTTTAAATAAACATAGCAGTTTCAGAGAAACTGCTATGTTTATTAATGGGTTAAGCCTTCCCCCTAATCCTCTAGTGGCTGTCTCATTGACAGCCACTAGAGGCGCTTGCGTGCTTCTCACTGTGATAATGCCCGAGTCATGATGATGATATTTCAACATCAACTTTTATCTTGTGGAACTCAGAAAGTGACTTTGTTTCCTTCTTATTTCTCATTTAGACATGACATACGTTAAACAGCATTTATGATTAAAAACTATGGCATATCACTGGACAATTTCATTCTACTTCCCTGATTGTTAAACCCATCAAAGATCGTATGAGGCATTTTATAATATAAAAGGATTTGTCTAAGGTGGAAAATGTTCTAATATTTACAACCCATTATCTCTGAATCTTTTCTCTTTTTGCAGTAAACACTGTCTTTTCAGAGAAAATTCAGTGTTTACATTACAGCCTAGTGATAACTCTACTGGCCACTCCTCAAATGGCTGCTAGAGGTGCTTCCTGAGGTAGTGCTGCACACTGTTTCTCCACCTTGTGTATGGAGACACAGAACTTTCCTCATAGAGATGCATTGACTCAATGCATCTCTATGAGGAGATGCTGATTGTCCAGGGCTGTGTTTGAGTTGTGCTGGCTCTGCCCCTGATCTGCCTCATTGACCGTCTCAGTAAATCAGATAACCACTTCTGATTATGTCAGCCAAGCAGGCAGATCAGGGGCAGAGGCAAATGCAATGGCTGCAAACTTGAATACAAGTACAATTTTGCTATATTTAGGAAGGCAAGGATGTGGGCAGGGGGTTAGATGGTGGTTTTAACACTATATAGTCAGGAATACATGTTTGAGAAACTGCAATAATTACCCTGCAAGGTTAACTCCATGTCTAGTGGCTGTCTACCAGACAGCAACTAGAGGCGCTTCCTGGTCATAAGGAGACTTTTTGATGCATAACTGACGCTCAGGGCCAGCGTGTCCTATAGGCGACTTCGGCAGTCGCCTAGGGCGCATCGGCCCTGGGGGTGCAAGTTTTGAGTGACCCGGCAGGAGGAAAGCGCACGGAGCTCCCTCCTGCCAGTCACTCCGTGTAGCGTGGCCAGGTGGTGCAGACCGTGGTACAGGAGCATCCTGTACCCGGCAGGACTGAAAGGAAGTGCTCACTGAGAGTCTGTCAGTCCGGCCGGGTACAGGAAACACAAGCTCCTGTACTGTGGTCTGCGTCGCCTGGCCAAGCTGCAAAGACGTAGGAGGCACAACAGGGAAGGGAGAGGAGACGGCACTAAGGGGAACTGGGGGGCGGATAGGGGAGAGACAGATGGGAGGATTTCGAGGAGAGACCACTAAGAGAAATATGGAGGGGAGGGAGATCACTAAAGGAAAAATTGGGGGGATGAGAGACCACTAAGGGAAAGATGGGGTTGGGAGGGAGGAGAAACCACTAAGGGAAAGATGGGGGAGGGTGAGGAGAGACCACTAAGGGAAAGATGAGGGAGGGGGGAGAACTCTAAAGGACAGGGGGCAGGGAGAGAACTATGGGAATGGGGGGCAGAAGGGGAGAGCACAAAGGGTCAGGGGAGCATTAAGGGGCAGGGGGGCAGGGGGCAGGGGGAGAGCATTAAGGTATAGGGGGCAGGGGACAGCACTAAGGGACGGGAGCAGGGGAAAGCACTAAGGGACAGGGGAGTAGGGGAGCACTAAGCAACGGGGGGCATGGGAGATCACTAAGGGACAGGTGGGGAGGGGAGATCACTAAGGGATGGGAGAGCACTAAGGGAATTGGACAAGACTAAGGGGCAGGAGGGGAGGGGACAAGACCTAGGAACAGGAGGAGAGACCTCTAAGGGACAGGGGGAGAAGTGGATATGAGACCACTAAGGGAAGTGGAAGAGCGCATTAAGGGATGGGGTAGTGAAAGACACACAGAGGGGCTGAAGAAGGGGTGAAAGAGAAGCACATAAGGGCTGGTAGGGGAGACAGAGACACACAGAGGGGCTCAGGAGAGATACACACAGTCGCTTTTGAGGGAGACACACAGAGGGACGGGGGGGGGGGAAAGACACACACCAATGAGCTGGGAAGAGTAAGACATAAAGGGACTTGGGGGGAGTAAGATACGCACGGGGGTTGGGAGGATTTAGGAGACATACAAAGAGGGTCAGATAAGAGACACCCAAGGGGCTTGTAAAAGATACACCAAAGGAGGGTGTAAGACACACAACGTAAAGAGAAAATATACAAAAAAAGTATATTAACAAAATAAATATAATAATAAAAATAAAGAGCTGCTCCCCTCTCAGCCTCTCACAAACCCTCTTTTTCACACTATACACATACACAATGCATCCTTACACATACACAGAAACACACAATGCATACCTACACACACATGCACAGAAACATACAATGCATCCCTACTCACATACAGACACACCGAAACATACGATGCATCCTACACTCACACAGAAACACACCATGCTTCCCTTACACACACAGAAACACACAATGGATCCATTACACACACACAATTCAGCCCTTGCACACATACACAGAAGCACACAATGTATCCCTTACATAAACCCTATACACTACATTCCATAAAAACACACACACACACATTACATCCTCTACAATAACACATAACACATCCCCTACACACATACACTCCACTCCCTGTGAGCAAACTCATGGTTGGGCCTTGTAGGCATAAGGCTTTAGGGCAGGCCTTGTGGGCATACTCACGATCAAGTCCTGGGGGCCCAGACCGTGATCTGTGTAAGGGGCCCCCAAAAATTGAGCTGCTTCCTATTTGTCGATTTTTGTGAGCAATGCCTCTAGAGAACCTGTTTTAACACCAGACTAGTGGAGCCAGACTGCAGCCTGAGCCTATCATCATCCTGTTGTCCTCATCTGGTGGTAAGTAGGCAATCCAGTATATAATTAGTGGCACTAATCCCTAATTTACCTCACATTAAAGGGACACTATAGTCACCAGAACCCTCTACAGCTTAATGTAGTGGTTCTGGTGTCTATAACTTGTCCCTGTAGGTTTATTATTATAATATTAGGGGGAACCTATTATCCTCTCCCCAGCCCCCACCCAGAGCCTCTAATTATATTATGGGGGAGGATCAAGTTCCTCCCATCGACCCCCAACTAAGGGCAGTGAATGGAGGTCCTAATTATAGTATTAAGGGTATTGAGGACCTAGTGTCCTCCCCCCTTGCATCTGCCCCAGATTTTAAGCATTCAGTTCAGATTACAGCTGTTCGTCAGTGTTTGATCCCCCTGAAATCCAAACCAAATTCATGCCCATTAAGGCCCTGAGTTGCAATATCTTGACATTGTTGGCAACAGCATGAACTGGATTTTGCAGTCCGAAATACCCCATATGCAGCCGGTTGGTGTGCCACGTTTAATATTGGACAATTCAGACGTTTGTGAATAGCCCCATCATTTATTCCCATTGTTTTGTTTTTTTTAAAAAGACTTTACTCCCATTTTTTCAAAAAAGCTTTTTTCCCATTTTTTTAAAGAAACTTAAATCCTATTCCTTTTTAAAAAATTTTTTTTTTTTATTCTGCATTACAAATTTTTATTTTATAAGCAAAATAAAATCAGTTCTACAATTACCTAGCTTAAAACATAAACATTCAGTGCTATCCCAGCTGCTCCATTACAGTACATATGAACTATAGACACGTATTAAAAATGATGTAAGTACATAATAGTAGATGCATGGAGAGAATCATCATGTCAGATTAATCACACTTTGGTTTGTTTACTGATGACTATGTTATAGGACATGAGTTAACTTAGAAATCAAAATAGAGAGGTACTTGCCTACTAGTATGATTTTAACTAAAACATAACATTTAATATATTGATTAAAATGATGTGTCAACTAGAAAATATTAATTGATAATAAGACTATCAATAATATAAAACAAAAAATATAAAGAAAAAACTAATACCAAATTTATCCAAAACCATATAGGATGATTTTTAAATGAGAAAATATATGTAGGATTAGTTGGTAATCAATTTGTGTATAGCTGAATTTGAAGGCTGAGCTCAAATATAAAAAGCTTGTAGTGTTTGTTAAAGGACCACTATAGGCACCCAGACCATTCAGCTTAGTGAAGTGGCCCAGGTGCCAGGTCCATCTAGGTTTAACCCTGTCTGCTGTAAACATAGCCGTTTCAGAGAAACTGCTATGTTTACAAATGGGTTAATCCAGCCTCTAGTGGCTGTCTCATTGACAGCTGCTAGAGGCGCTTCCGAGAAGACGCCAACGTCCATAGGAAAGCATTGAGAATGACGACCGAAGGAGGAGCGTCTTCCTCCAACTTCAGCCCGGCGGGAGGGGGACCCTGAGGGTGGGGCACCCTGCGAGCACTATAGTGCCAGGGAAACGAGTTTGTTTTCCTGGCACTACAGTGGTCCTTTAAGAGCTGTCAGTAAAACTAAAGCTGGCAATCCCAGGAGATACAAGATATCGAGTAGAGTAAATATGGCATTGTTATCAATGTGTAGTATACAATAGTTGCACTTTTTCTTGAGGGAACTATTAATTTCATTGGGCTAAGGTTATAGACTTTAAAGGAAGGAACTCAGCCTAGGTTAACACTAATACCAGGTAAGAAGTAAAGTAACTAAGTAGATTACTAATATCCTAGAGTAGTGCTTTTGACTGTCATGCTATAGACTACTAAACTGTGCCTTCAAGGGCACCTATTCTGTGTAAGATCGCTATCTGCTAGTCTAAGATAAGCACCATTTAGGAAAGGATAAGTCTTGAACATGCCCTTCCTTTATAACTCTGAAAAAACATCATATCCAAAGTCTAATTGAAAACAAAAAATCTTAAGGTAGGAATTCGTAGATAGTGCAGAGCCCCGACGCGCGTTTCGCCGGTAAGGCGTCTCTTCAAGGGGGATAAGGCGATTGTGACAGGTTAAGTATATATAGGGAAATTCTAACCGAAATGTGTCCATTTGATCCAATGAGGTAAGTCAAATTTTATCAGCAGTTGGTTTGTCCAATGTGAGACCACATGGGAAAGGAGAGAGGGGATAGGGTAATTTCAATATTTGATTAGTGTGACCATCCAATAGGAATGCATCATCTCAAGGTGCTTGTGAAGCTGTATCTAATAGAAATTATAGTCCAGATTTTAACCATGATTTTTATTTATAGTTTATTGAGAATTTGATCAAACTGTGACTGTATTATTAGATGTTCGTTATCATATCATTGAGATGGTTGTAATTATTTTTACTGTTGAAGTGAAAATTTAAAAAGTAGACTACAAAAGAAGGAGAAAAAAAATAGTTGTGATGTGTATTATAATAATTAGACTGTAATTAGTACTGTCATAGACTTACACTGATTAACAGTGCCTTGACTGAGCATAAGATTCATTACGTCTTACTATGCTATTCATAAATTATGAATCCCAATTGCATATTGTTTCTCCATTTATGCCGTGTTTTTAATGGACATCGAATTCATGATTGCGGTAGTGTAAGTCTTCATAATGGTATACAGCAATCGTGTCTCAATAGTTGTACATAGCAAACATATTGTCCATAATCATTCACAATAATCATATCTTTTATGATGATGCACTGTAATCCTATCACTGTAATATAATTATTAAAAGTAGATTAAAAGAGGAAAAGAAAAAGAAAGATAATTACTGTGATAACTAGTTGTAATTTGGTATAATGAATAAGATTGTAGTTAATACTGACATATGGTTGTACTGCTTAGTCCTACTTTGGATAGGCATAAAATTCATTATGTATTGTAGTGTTTTTCTTGTGATCGCAGTAATTGGTAGATCTTAGTTGCATGTGTTTCTCTGTGTTATTAGTGTCTTAAATGGACAAAATAATAGAATTATTTTTTTAAGCTGCATGGTTATCAAGCTAACGGTAGTCCAAATCTCCATAATGGTACAAAGCAATCATATGCTTGTACATAGCAATCATATGTCCATAATACTGCACGGCAGTCATATCGTTTTGATGATACGCTGTAATACTGTTACTGTGGTGGTATACTGTAGTGTTATCTACTCATCAACAGTAATACTTTTACTCAATATATAAAATGTTATGTTTTAGTCAAAATCATTCTAGTATTCTGTTACCTTTTACTAAGGGATACCCCCTTTCTCTTGCCTCTCCCCATTAAAATATGCCTTTTGGACTATTGTTTATATAATTTCCATACATTTTGCCTGAAAATCATTTGTTGATTTTACCTAGATTTGTGAACTGCTTCCTTTAGTTCTATGTGATAAACCATCAGATAATGTCCCTATAATAAGTATGTTTTATAGTAACTTTATCTGCTCTTTTACAGACGCCGATCCAAATGGAGATAATAATCCAACAAATGCATTCCCCAAGTCATATCCTGCTACTACCACACAAAATCCAAAGTCCTATAACGCTAGGGATCCACAGGATAGGCCTGGATCTCAGCCGCCTAAAGGTACACATAAATGAATGTCTGTCAGTATAGTGGAAATTAGGAATGTGCTCAACAGAGAATGTTCTGCTCGTGAACAGTTATGCAATAAAGAATCATGCACAGCATGAAGTGTACCATTTATATAGCTCCAAATGTTTCAAATGGACAAAGAGGAACACTTCAGTTTTATGGATGTGAGTAGGGGGTGTGCAGGGGTGGGAGTGTTCTTAAAAAATTTAGGTTGACTTACTAATAACAATTTATGCAACTAAGATATAATTTACAAGAACAATGTATTTTTTTTTTTACACAGACTGATTTCTAAACACATTTATTGTAGTTTAAATACACATTACTGTGAGTATTATTGCTGTGGAGCTCCAAGAAAAGATGGACATTGGGATAGGAAAGAAGGACAGAGGGACATAGGGCATGTGTTGTGTTTTTGTAGATATAGCTGAATTGTGTAATGGTGCATAGAGGGCTATATGCAGTGTGTCCCTCCTTACCCCACCATTCCACATTGCTGCACTGGTCCTCCATTGGCTTGCTGGAAAGATCATTTACTCTTCCCTTTCAGCCCCAGCTGATGACCATCACATCCTACCAGACATTTGCCCAGTCTGCCTAATGGCCTACTGGGTCTGCATACATACACACAAGCATATACTCCTAATACTAAGATTTTTTTCCTTTTCTTTTTTTCTTTTTCAGGTTCTAACATTGTCATTCCAGTGGGTATATCAGTTGGCATAGTAATTGTAGTTGGCTTGGTAATTTCTGGTGTTATAATCTGGAAGAAAAAATGTTGTAAAAAGTCTCAGGAGCCATTCTATGAACAGGCAGACAAAACAACCTTAGCAACACAAGAAAGTAAGCTTGTAGTACTGTGTATCCTCTTAATACAATAAGTATTTTAATACGCTATTTGTCAATAATATATTCATCTAAGGCAAGAAAAAAATCTTCAAATTACTTGCAAATTTAAACCACTGATACTTAGTAAATAAATTGAATAAATGAATGAATGTAACGTATCAGACAAAATGCTATGTTTTCAGCTGCAGGGTTAAAACTAGAGGGACCTGGCACCCAGTGCACTTCATTGAGCCGAAGTGGTCTGGGTGCCTATTATGGTCCTTTAAGGACTAAGTAAATGTTAAACATAAATGTAAAGTAAATAGTCAAACCGTTTAAGAACCGTTTGACAACTAACCTGAGGTCTGCTGGGATATGAGGCTGTAGTAGGGCATAGGAGTAGTGGTGTGTGTGAGTGGTGCAGTGTGTGTGTGAAAGGTTCATTGTGTGGGGGGGGGGGTGTAGTCAGGGCCGTCTTTAACATTGATTGGACACTGGGCAGGCATTTGTTTGGGCCCCCTGGATCCTGCCATCCCTCTTAGTGCAAGAGCAGAGAAAAGATAGATCCTCATCTGTTGTACAATTCCAACGATGCTATGCCAGCTGGGGATCTACCATTTGTCCATTTTTGCAGGGCTGTATTTGTGAGCAGTGTTTGTGCATTTGAATGTGAGCATGTTGTTGTATACAGTATATGTGTGCATGTAGGGTGTAGTATTGGTGTTTAAGTGTAGGGATGTGTTTCCATATACTTTTTGAGTTTGAATTCAGGGGTGTGTTTGTATGTAATGTTTGCAGGGGTGTGGTTGCATGTTGTGTTTGATTGCCGTGATGTATGAATGTCAACATTCACAGATATACATACACATTAGCACACTGATACATGCACACATCTGGACACACTGACAAAGACTGGCGTATACACACACAGCCACATACATAAATACACGTGCACACACAGAGATAAAAACACTGGCACATCCACACACAGAGATACACACTTACACACACTGACACAGATATATACACAAATACATATGTATTTGTGTGCAGTGTTGGCGTAGGAATGCTGGGATGTATGCATTGTCACACAGATGCACTCTCACACAAACAGTGATACACACAGGAACACAGATACACATGCAGTGGTGTATTTGTGTGCATTATTAATGTTGGAATGCAGGGTTGTATTTGTGTGCAATGTTAGATGGGATGTATGCATTGCCACACCCACAGATACACACTTACACATACTGACACTCATACACACACAGGTACATATACACAGACAAGCAGGTACACATACAAACTGACACATAGGTATACATACACACAGATACACATAAACACTGACACAAAGGTACATGTACACTGACACAAACACAGCCATATAAACACACACTGACACAAACAGCCAGATACACACTGACACACACAGCCAGATACACACTTACACACACACAGTCAGATACAGACACACACACACAGTCAGACAGAAACACAGCCAGATACAATCACAGCCAGCCAGATACACACACACACACAGTGAGATATACACACACACACACACACACAGTCAGATACACACACACACAGTCAGATACACACACATACAGCCAGATACACACACAGTCAGATACACACACAGTCAGATACACACACACACACAGTCAGATACACACACATACATACAGCCAGATACACACACATACAACCAGATACACATACACACATACAACCAGATACACATACACACATACAGCCAGATACACACACAGCCAGCCAGATACACATACACACATACAGCCAGATACACACACAGTCAGATACACACACATACATACAGCCAGATACACACATACAACCAGATACACATACACACATACAGCCAGATACACACACATACAGCCAGATACACACACATACAGCCAGATACACACACAGTCAGATACACACACAGCCAGATACACACACAGCCAGATACACACACAGTCAGATACACACACAGTCAGATACACACACAGTCAGATACACACACAGTCAGATACACACATACAGCCAGATACACACATACAGCCAGATACACACATACAGCCAGATACACATACACACATAGAGCCAGATATACACACACACTGACACAAACACACACACACAGAGTCATATGAATTCACATAGTTTAGCCACCCTCCTTACCTTTACAGAAGTGTGGCTTCCCTGTGGTCCAGTGGGAGCTGGATGGCTGAGATTGATGGGAGTCTTCTTCTTGGTCTGTACCTCCTCCTGCTCTCCATGTATGCCTCCTCCTCCCCAGCGGCACTCTGTTAATTGGGAGGAAGTGACCTCACAACACTTCCTCCCAGCAGGCATACAGACAGGGGCCGGTGTGCAGCTCTCTTAAAGGGCCGGGGCCCATGATTACATCACCTGCTGCAGCCCACCGGGATATTTCTCAGTATCCCAGTGGGCTGTTCAGACCTGGCTGTGGGCAGGGGACCCACAGGGCAGCTGCTTTGGGCCCCCCAGGAGCAACTGGGCCCGGGGCAGCTGCCCTGTTTGCCCCTTGTTAAAGACGGCCCTGCACACACCATACACATTCACACACTGCCCCCATACACACCATACACATTTACACACATTGCCTCACACACACACACACATACACTGCCCACCCATATACACACAGACCCCCATACACAGCCCCCCATACTAACATTGCCACACACATACACTGCCCACACACTCTACACATTCACACACTACACCCCCACACACACACTGAACCTTTCACACACATTGCACCACTGCTCCTATTCCCTACTACAGCCTCATATCCCAGCAGACCCCAGGTAAGTTGTCAAACTGTTCTTAAACGGTTTGACTACTTACTCTGGAGCAGTAGTGGTTATTGTGCATGGATTATTTCTTTAAATAATCTACAAGTGCCCCAGTAGCCAGCCAGCCAACCCACAGGCTGGCCAGTAGCCAGCCCACAGGCCAGTAGCCAGCCCACAGGCCAGTAGCCAGCCCACAGGCCAGTAGCCAGCCCACAGGCCAGTAGCCAGCCCACAGGCCTACAGCAAGCCACAGGCTTACAGCCAGCAAGCCATAGCCTGCCAGCCGCAGTCAGCAAGCCCACAGCCTGCCGGCAGTAGCCAGCAAGCCCACAGCCTGCCGGCAGTAGCCAGCAAGCCCACAGACTGCCAGCCAGCAACAGTAATTAAGGTAAGAGGAGCCAACTTGGCTTAGGTATCAGCGAGCTATGTTGTGTTGCTATATTGTGAATAGGAACCAGAGTGTTGGAGAGACCACCCTCCAGGCCCCATTAGACTCTAGCCTCTGCTAGAAATCCCCTCCATGGCCCATTAGCCTCAATTGTAGTTTCTACTGGGGCCTGGAGGCGACTGTTTCCAGCAGGGGATATCTAATGGACGCTGAGATGGCCTCTGTTAGAAAGACCCCCTTCCAAGCCTTTTAGACTCCATTGTAGTCTCTAATGGGGCTTGGAGGGGATTCTTTCTAACACACTCTCTAAAGGACACTGAGATAGCCTCCGCTAGAAAGACCCCCCTCCATGGCCCATTAGCCCTCAATTGTAGTCTCTACTGGGGCCTCGAAGGGCTTATTGCCCTTTTGTTCCTTGTGTCTAAAGATTGTGTACGGTGTGGCTGGAGGCGGGACAAGGGTGGCGCTTGCTGCAGAGTATGGGTGGGGCCTGTAAGGGGGCCCTTGATTTATTTTGCCCGGGGGCCCTGAGGGTTCTCAGTCCGCCCCTGGCATTGTTGTGTCTCGTTGGAGGATTAGGTTAAAGAGCTCTTGCAGTGTGGAGTGGAGGTCTTCCCCCTCAGCCTCAGGTAGAGCTTTAACCCTTAGGTTGTTACGGCGCCCTCTATTGTCCAGGTCGTCTAGTGCTCTGTACATAGCAGCCATTTGTGTGTTATGAGCTGTCACTGTACTTTGCAGGGCTTGTAGTTGTGTGCATGTGCAGTCATGTTCGTTTTCTAGGGAGTTAACCCTGTCACTGACCTGTTTTACTTCTGTGGAGATGTCATCCATCTTCTTTTGAAAGGACACTTCAAGTTTCTGTAGCATAGCAGCCAGGTCCTGCTTGGAGGGGAGATTCCTGAGTAGGGCTTTCAGATCTTTGTCCCGATCAATGTCCGACGTGAGAGAGATGCTGTCTGATGCCGCCGGGCTGGAGGGCCCTGAGGAGTGCTCCGCCGGGTCGTCCGGCGCCATATTGGAGCCTGTGGCCTCATTTCGCCGGTCGCCCTGATCCTTGAAAAATTTGGTAAGGTTGCTGGTTTTCGCCGCGGAGTGTTTGCCCGCCGTGTTAGGAGCAGTGGAGAGGCGTTTGGGGTGTCCCATGTTGTGGTAGGTGCCCGATGGATGCGGATTGCCCTGAGTCTCTTTCGGAGCTCTGCTAGCAAGCGTCCATTCGCGCTCGCGGTTAGCTCCGCCCCTCTAGAGAATGTTTTTTATCCTGATTTATTCATTACTTGGCCTTGTCAATGGACATACTAGACAGTAAGAGCATCTTTTGAATCCTCGTGATTCCAAATGCAAGAGGTTATATTTTAAACAAATGTGAGCACTGACAGGATTATTTGCTAAAGACTGAATGCCCCTGGGTCCGGATTTGAAAAACTTTTCACGATCTGTCTCGGGGCAATCAGACTGCAAAATCCGAACTTTGTTCACACTATTTAACAATGTCCAGATTTTGTAGCACTGGCTCCAAATGAGCCAGAATATTGCTCAGATTTCAAATTGTGCTGACCTGAAGGACACTTTACTGGTTCATCGGTCAGAATCACACTTAGTACATGTGAAGCATACTTTTTTATATGCACATATTTAAATATCACCAAAATACGGTCATAATTCTATGTTGTCTCTCCTCAGTCTGCTGCAGTACCACACGGTGCCACCACCTTTCTGTGGTGCTGTTGTAGATTGCTGCACCCAAGCTGAAGAGGTCAGACTCTCTTCCCAGCTGGCTTTGCCTACTTAAAGGATCTGCTGCTAATGTCTCGTTGCCAGATACCACAGGACACGCTCAGAGGTCTTGATGCATCAGAGCTGTTTTGGCAGCATGAAGGGAATCCTACTTGATATTAGACATGGGGTTTCAATGTTGTGGCTGATCAGTGTATATATGTATATATAAATATAAAAATTTTTTTTATCTTGCGTTGTGTTGTTGAAGGATCTTTTATTTTAAAGATGAGCATTTTCAAGGGATAAGGATGAGAATATCTTGAAGTTCAATTTGAACGCAATTTGGCACTCGATAAACATCTGCATTCCTACACATTTCATGGGATTTAGATTTATTTTTAGCTGCACAGAATTGAGAGAATGTGCAAACTTCGCATTGTCTCCACATTTGCATCTGGATTGCATTTAATGAGCACCTGAATTTGATTTTCTTTACCAAATCAGGTATTATATCCAACGTGTACATTCAGTCCCCCATGTGCGAACTTTCAACTGTTTTGCTCTTCTCCTCTTTGTTAACGTATAATACTGTTGGTACTGCAATCTGATTATCAAAAAAAAATAAAAATCTGTTTAGCTCTTAAAGGGATTCTATAGTGCAAGGAATACAAAGTTGTATTTCTTATACTATTGTTTCATTTGGCCCTCACCCGGGGCTGCAAGCGTTAAAAATCCCTTTTTGCATTAGGCCCTCTCCAGAGTAAAGTATTTCTTCTATGCTTTGATATGGGGATTTAACTGATACTGGATGTCCTCATGCAGTGTGTTAAGATGTCCAACGTCAGTTAGGCAACCAACAAGTGCCCAGCCACCAGGAAGTGAATCTAGTGACTGTCTGATTGACAGCCACTACAGGCAGTCTTAGTCCTGCAATGTAATCATTGTAGATACTCAAAAACTGCAGTGATTTACATTGCAGGACTAAGTGGGACAAGGTCACTGCACCCAGACCACTTCAATGAGCTGAAGTGGTCTGGGCGCCTACAGTGTCTATTTATTTACTAATATGGATACCGCCCTCTACTGGATCCCAGGGTGCAACCTGGCCTGAGGTTGGCCAATCCTCACAATGTGATTTGCAAAAAGCAATGATGGTCCAGGCACTCAAGTTCAATCCAGTGGGCAGATTTATTGGAGCAAAATCTAGCTTGCCAAAGGCCCTGTTGTTGTCTGAAATGTTGTTTCGATTTTGCTCCAATAAATCTG